>CM062295.1:294296174-294797321 GCA_031216915.1 Pictodentalium vernedei | reverse complement strand
AAGGAGTTCGAAAGCTGGTACGGTTGGGCCGCACTGATCGGAGTTATGACCCGTAATGAGTTCATTTTTGACCGTTTGCACTTCTTAGCCCGATAACTTGAACAAATATCAATGGATTTGTTTTTTTCTTTTAATGAAAAGCCCCACAGGTGCAAAAGAACTCGATCCCGCGATGCGTAATCCGTGTTAAATTTGAGGGGACCTCATACCACAACCGTTATACCACCTCCCCTTGTCTCCTCCAGTGAGTTGCTCATGGTGATGTTGCGCGTCCCTCAGTTTTTGTCGGAAATGTTGTTGCCTCGAAACTTTCAAGAAAATTCTCAGTCGGGTTAATCATTTTGATTTGGATTTTTAACCCTTAAGTCATCAGACAGCCCAAACTGTCCTTCTAACATCGCATTGAAAACGTTACCCGCAAGTGTACATGTATTCGTCCTTGAGAACTCTACGCTGGGCTGCAATTATTTTGGCAGTGTTTTTCCATCATTATTGGCTGTCTGTAAAATAATCTGCAACCGCGCACCTGTATGTGCGCTAGTTATTATTGTAAAAATTAATCTGTGGATATAAGGTTGCACAAAATAAATTAAGTGATTCCCAGGCAATTTTTGTTTTTAAATCAGTGAGAGAGAAGGGGGGGTGG
This sequence comes from Pictodentalium vernedei, assembly GCA_031216915.1. Classification (NCBI taxonomy): domain Eukaryota; kingdom Metazoa; phylum Mollusca; class Scaphopoda; order Dentaliida; family Dentaliidae; genus Pictodentalium; species Pictodentalium vernedei. The sequence goes on along the minus strand of CM062295.1, from coordinate 294,796,675 downwards.
GGGGGGGGGGTATTTTTAATTTTTACTTTTCTTTTGCAAAAAGTGAGCAAACATGGAGAGGACTTCGGCTGTCTGTTTACACACAGAAATATAGGAACTGTATATTTATTCAAATAAATTCATTTTTAGCTCAACTTTGGCGAAGCCAAATTTGAGCTTATGCCATGGCCAGTCGTCCGGGCTTAGCAGAGGTACATTGTGGGGTTTACAATTTAGGATCAGTGGCAGTTGTGGGGTTTGGTTAGTACAGTGGCCACTTGTGGGGTTATTTTTTGCACTGTGGGGTTAATTTTTTGACATTGTGGGGTTAGGGTTTAACATGGGAAAAACCCCACAAGTAAGAACGTGTAAGAACATTCGTCTGTCCGTCTGTCCGTCAACAATTCAGTACGGCTCGGGCTAGAGGCCGTATTTATGAACCGATCTTTACGAAACTTCTTGGGTACCTTTGTTATGACCGTGGGACGATAACGAGTGTTTTTGGGTCCGATCCGAAATTCAAGTTGGCCGCTGGCAGCCATTTTGTACAAAATTAGGTGCAATCAGATTTTTGCGCAGAACTTTCATATGAAAGCGCTGATTTGAATAATTTTTTGTATGAATGTTTAGTACCATGGGATACATCACATATAAATACGTTTTTTCTCTCGTGCGTAAATTATGCAAATTAATACTAACTTTGATGTATTTAATGTTACTTCAGCACTGTAAGTGCAAATGGCAATACGGCTCGGGCTAGAGGCCGTATTTATGAACCGATCTTTACGAAACTTCTTGGGTACCTTTGGTATCACCGTGGGACGAGAACGAGTGTTTTGGGGTTCGGTCCGAAATTCAAGATGGCCAGTGGCAGCCATTTTGTACAAAATTAGGTGCAATCAGATTTTTGCACAGAACTTCCATATGAAAGCGCTGATTTGAATAATATTTTGTGTGAATGTTTAGTACCATGGGATACATCACATATAATACAGGTTTTTTTCTCGTGCAAAAATTATGCAAATTAGATGAACTTTGATTTTTTCAGTGCTTCTCACACACAGAAAGTACACATGTCAATACGACTCGGGCTAGAGTCTGTATTTATGAACCGATCTTCACGAAACGTTTTGGGTACCTTGTTATCACCTTGGGACGAGAACGGATGTCTCTGGGTGCGGTCCAAATTCAAGATGGCTGCCAGTGGCCATTTTGTACCGAAATTAGGTCTAATCAGTTTTTTGTACACAACTTCTATACGGCTCAGGCTAGAGGCCATATTTATGAACCGATCTTTACGAAACTTCTTGGGTACCTTTGCTATCACCGTGGGATGAGAACGAGTGTTTTTGGGTGTGGACAGAAATTCAAGATGGCCACCAGCAGCCATTTTGTACCAAAATTAGTGCAATAGTCTTTTTGTGCAGAACTTCTGTATGTAAGTTCTGATTTGAATAAATGTTTTGTATGAATGTTTAGTAATGTGGAATACATCACATATAGTACGGGGTTTTTTTCTCGTGCAGAAATTATGCAAATTAGATGAACTTTGATTTATTCAGTGCTACTTATACACTGTAAGTACACATGTCAATACGGCTCGGGCTAGAGGCTGTATATATCAACCGATCTTCTCAAAACTTATTGGGTGCCTTTGTTATGACATTGGGACGAGAACGAGTGTTTCTGGGTGCGGTCCAAAATTCAAGATGGCTGCCAGTGGCCATTTTGTACCTAAATTAGGTCCAATCAGTTTTCTGTCACAACTTCTATACAGCTCGTATTTATGAACTGATCTTCACGAAACCTCTTGGGTACCTCTGTTTTCACCTTGGGACAGGAACGAGTGTGTTTTTGGGATGCCTTTGTTATCACTGTGCTATGAGAACAAATATTTTGGGGTTCAGTCAGACCCACTCTGAGACTCAAAGATTTCTTTTCTAGTTTAGCATCTGACTGTCACCCACCTTTACAATACTTTACCTATACATTTGTTACAGGCTACGGTCAGTATTTATGTACAGACCGTTACAATACTTTATATGTACCTTTGTTATCAGGTCATTACCTAGATGTTTGTCATTGGCTGTGTCACATACTATACATGTACATGTCTTAACAAGTGGAGCTACAGTGTCATTGACACGTTCATTAATTTGAAAAATAAAACATTCCTCTAAAAACAAACTTTCAGTGCTCTTCATATTATCTTTGAAGTAAAAGTATTTAATCTATGGGGATTTGCCTCGTTACAATTTATGGGAGAGTGCCTAGGCACTCTCCCGCAATTTGTAACAAGGCAAACATATTGGAGACGCAACTAAATAAATGTGCATCAATAAAAAAAAATGTTAACAGTTTTGGGTCTCCCTGAGTTTGTACTAATATTGGAAGACACTGAAAGGCAAATAAAAATACCCATTCATTGTGTGCCATAACTTATTTAGAAATACAGAAAAATGTTACCGAAGAAAACGTTTTGCCACTGCTGTCTGTATAGGCCAAAAGCGAGACAGGTAAAGGAACAGAAGACTCAATGGCCATTGTAATGAACAACATTAGTTCTCCGCCTGTGTTGCAGTGGAATGCGCCCATTATACTGTTGCGCGCTTAACGTGGTTTGTCAGAAGAATTTCGTTCATTGTCATAAGCTTGCAGTCTTCGGTACCAACTGAAAACTCGTCATTCCAACGAGTACTGTTAAAAACAACACTCTTTGTCTCATCGGGGTCTCAGAATTCTCTCCATAAGAGAGTAACAGAAACTTCTTACAGTTTTCAAATACTGCTTAAATATTTCTAGCTCGCCGAAGAAAACTTCATTCTGCTGAGATAAAATGTTCAAAAATTTGTTCAAGAAGAACTCGTACAGTTTGTAGTCTGCCATGGCCCACTGTCTGTGTTTTTTCTTGTCCAGGTCTGTAATATTCACAAGTGGCTTGTTCTCGAACACGTTTCTTCTTATGTACAAAATATCTTTCATTTGCCAGCAAAATTTCCTCCTTAAGATGATTAACGATTCGTCGAAATATTCCATAATAAGCACCAGGGAGAATTCCTTGTCTATATTAGTTATAAATCTATCGATTTCCTCGGCATTATTGAAATATTCTTGTGGAATTCCCCATGTCGTAAGACATTCTATTATTTGTGAAAGAAAGACCAGCATTTGTTGGTTCATAAAGTCTGGGATTCTCTAAATAAGACGTAATGAAGTTGTCACCTCGGACGCGCTCTAGGTACTCCACTTGAAAGAATGTCTTATAGTATAAAAACGCTGAGACGAACTGATCAAAGGGTTTTCTCAAAATAGCTATATATTGCGTGTCGTTTGGTAAAAACATTCCAAACTTCATTTTGTTGTATACGGCATGATTGCAAACGATTTCAAATAATTTTCCTCGAGGCGGTGGCAAAATATTTCTGTATGATATGCTCAGCATTTTACCAATGTACGTTGGTCCAATTGGGAGAAGGAAGGTGGCATTTTCTTTTAGTCCTAATCTTTGAATAATGTTCGTCACACTTGTGCTAGCAGATTTATGGACTTTTATGAAAGGCTATGTGATGCATTTTCCCTTTACAAGTATGGTCAATGAGAGAAGACTGGTCCTGGTTCTTGGAAAGTCCTGCAGTCGCATTTACAGCTCGAATGAAGTCTGGGGCACTAATATATCTCTATCCGTGTAGAGTTTGGTTTTGGAGATCAAAGTTGTATTCACTCTTATTTTGTTGGTGCCATCGAGGTAAACGTTTCCAATGCGCGGTACTAGTGTTACGATAATAATCAACACTGAGAATACGTAAATGCATCGCAGCAATCTGAAATAGAGGAATGAAAAGAAATACTCATAGCGCTTTATTCTAAACACAACCAGCAGACGACACATGAGCCGCGGAACTGGGGGGGGGGGGGGGGGGGGGCTTTAGCCCCCTCCACTGTTTTGCCGGGTCATGTCTTTTGTATGCATATATTTTAACACAACCAATTACTGGTGAAACAAGGGGCGGATCCAGAGCCTCTCCCATATTTTCGCCAGCTATGTTTCTCTCGTACTGGTTCAGTTTCGATGGATTTCGGATCATTTTTTTCAGTAAGTGGCAACAAGCGCTAAAATATATACAGTCTGTTAAAAATCGGTTAACTTTAATAGATCGTAATCTTACAGGCATACAAGTACCAAATCCACCCTCAGACAAGATAATCCACAGACAGTATAATTGCTGTTACGTCTGGTAAAGCATAGAGGTGAGGTCTATTTATCAGCTTTGGTCGTTACGACCAAAGCTGATAAATAGACCTCACCTGTATGCTTTATCGACGTTTTTTAACGGCTCTCAGTGTGAAATCTTTCAAATGCATCTCCTGAAAAATCTCAACTTATCCGCTCAGATGGATGGAAATGGGGGTTTGGGACCCTGGAATTTATAAAATTTTCGACGACCATCCATCGCCCGATCCAGCCCCCTCACTTTGAAAATCGTTCCGCCGCCCCTGCAACATTGCAGTTTTTTCCCGCGCTTTGACTCAAAAACATAGCTTATGGCCCTCATTGGAAAGCGGTCAACGAGCTTGTTCCAGTGAGGAACCATAAGTTATATTTTGGAGGAAAAAATTGAAGATGAAGGGAGCAGTAGGGAGAACGATAGATAGACCCACATTGGGGATCTCATGGGGACCCCCGCAGGAGACCGATGAAGGGAATAGTAGGAGAGCGATGGATCGACCCATATTGGGGGATCTCATGGGGGACCCCGCGGGGACCGATGAAGGGAGTAGTAGGAGAGCGATGGATCAACCCACATTGGGGGCTCTCATGGGAAACCCGCAGGGGACCGATGAAGGGAGTAGTAGGAGAGCGATGGATCGACCCAACATTGGGAGATCTCATGGGGGACCCCGCAGGGGACCGATGAAGGGAGTAGTAGGCGAGCGATGGATCGACCCACATTGGGGGGATCTCATGGGAGACACGCAGGGGATCGATGAAGGGAGTAGTAGGAGATGTGGATACCCGGTTGTAGAAACAACGGGTTTTTAGGACAATTAGCCTCCTAGTCCCATCAGTCCCAAATAGTCCCCACCAGACCCCACTAGTTCCCACCAATCCTAAAAATCACCAAAAAACGACTGTTTATTTGATACGAATTTCCCCCAGAATATTTTGTAGTAGAGCAGCACACATTGTGCCTTTTCACATCAGCACATATGGCAAAAGAAAGGGGATTCTCCAGAAGGTATTCTCAAATAATACAATACCTGGTCATAGGTATCCTCAAATACCGAAAATGAGGCTAAGAGGGATAGTAAATTAGGCCCAATGAGGGATTTTTTTCATGGCCCTCATGGCCTCAACGAAATGAGGTTAAGAGGGATAGTAAATTAGTCCTCATTAAGGGATTTCCTCATGGCCCTCATGGCATCATACGACTAAAAAGGGATTCTCCAGAAAATATCCTCGATAGGTATCCACAAATAATACAATACCAGGGCATAGGTATCCTCAAATACAGAAATGAGGCTAAGAGGGATAGTAAATTAGGCCTCATTAAGGGATTTATTTTTCATTCTTCATGGCCCTCATGGCCTCAAAAGAAATGAAGTTAAGAGGGATAGTAAATTAGACCTCATTGAGGGCTTTTCTCATGGCCTCATACGACAAAAAAGGGATTCTCCAAAAGGTATCCTCAAATAATACAATACCAGGCCATTGGTATCCTCAAATACCGAAATGAGGCTAAGAGGGATAGTAAATTAGGCCCCATTGAGGGATTTGTTCATGGCCCTCACGGCCTCAAACGAAATGAGGTTAAGAGGGATAGTAAATTAGACCTCATTGAGGGATTTTCTCATGGACCTCATGGCCTCATACGACAAAAAGGGATTCTCCAGAAGATATCCTCGATAGGTATCCTCAAATAATACAATACCAGGTCATAGGTATCCTCAAATACTGAAATGAGGCTAAGAGTCGTATGTGCGAGTCACTCGTTCGAGTAAATACTCTATAGCTTATTTGCTCGGAGGGATTCGAGTCGTTCGAGGAATGACTTATCAGTAACCACTCGATATATTCTTGGCATTAGGAATGATCTAGGCTTCCAGTGCCTTCCATGGAGGTTTGTCTGTCAGTTGTCTATAATCCAAAGGGGCCTATGTCACTACTTGCTACTATTAAAAGCTATGGTATGGCGGTCCTAAAAAGGATTCTGGTGAAAATCCGAACCAGAAAAAAACACTCTAGTTCAGTCGAACTTACCCGGTGTCCCTCGGTCCTATAGCACTACGTGCTACTATTAAAATCTACGGTATGGCGGTCCTAAAAAATGATTCTAGGGGAATCCGTGTCAAATAAAAGTCGTTTTTTGATGATTTGGAGGGATTGTCGGGTTGTTTTTGGTAATTCTGCGAATCGGGAAATTACTCTTGTACAAAGGAACATCTCCGTTCATACCCCTGTCTTGTTGTAGGCCATTGGGTCACATAGCAACCACGTTCTACCATAGAAACCAAGATGTCACTTCCGCCTCCCCCATCCTCAAACAGGCCCGATCTCTACATCTCCTACTACTCCCCTTTCTCGCCCCCCCCCCCCACCCCTGCGGGGTCTTGCCAATAAGGCCCGGTTACCTCATCTCCTACTACTCCCCTTCCTCGGTCCCCTGCGGGGTCCCCCAATAGGGCCCCGATTTCCTCATCTCCTACTAGTCCCCTTCCTCAGCCCCCCTGCGGGGTCCTGCCAATAAGGCCCGGTTTACCTCATCTACTACTACTCCACTGCCTTGGTCCCCTGGGAGGTCCCCCAATAAGGCCCGGGTACCTCATCTCATACTACTCCCCTTCCTAGGTCCCCTGCGGGGTCCTGTCAATAACGTCCGGTTACCTCATCTCCTACTACTCTCCCCGCCAATAAGGCCCGGTTAAGGGTCCTGCCAATAAGGCCCGGTTACCTCATCTCCTACTACTCCCCTTCCTCGGCCCCCTGCGGGGGTCTCCCAATAGGGCTTGGTTATCTCATCTCCTGCTACTCCCCTTCCTCGGCCCCCTGCGGGGTCCTGCCAATAAGGCCCGGTTACCTCATCTACTACTACTCCACTTCCTTGGTCCCCTGCGAGGTCCCCCAATAAGGCCCGGGTACCTCATCTCATACTACTCCCTAGGTCCCCTGCGGGGTCCTGTCAATAACGTCCGGTTACCTCATCTCCTACTACTCTCCCCGATAATTTATCAGTTGAGACAATTTCGTCTGGATTGGAGACTTGATATTTGGACTTGCGTCACACACACATAGTTATACAAATGTAGGTATGTTATACCCGATTTAGGCTGTTGGGGGTCCAGCATGACCAATCGGGAGTACGAAACGTGCTAACCAAGCAAGAAGTTGAGAACTCCATGTCATGGGTGGCGTCAGAATTTCCCCGATAAAGGAGCTTGTGCTCCCCCGATGCGGGTGCTAGGGTATTTCACCACACAATAAAGGAGGCAGTATTTCGGGAGGGAGGGTTAACCCTCCCCGACAGGGGGTGGCTGTAGACCCCCTTCCCCTGGCACCACCCTTGCTCCACGCGTCTGCGACTACTACACGTACCCATCGGAAAATATATTTTCAAGAACTCTGAGAGGTTTTTTTTTAACAATAACCCGACTGACTAAGATTCCAATTACGTCATCAAGGCATACTTCCATTCATAATCAGTTTTCCTTACCTATTCTTGAAGACTGTCGCCCGAATCCGTGTCTTCCTCATTGCTTTTGGCAAGCTAATCTGCCCGTTTCATGTGCATCAGAACCTGAAACGATAATATTGCTATAATTTTCATTTTCTCACACCACTGGTCAGATAAATGACACCTCCCGGTGGGCACAGAAGGGGAGAGGGGGGGGGGGGGGGACCTTAGAGACATGCTAGAGCAGAACGATTCTGTTGTAGAAATTGTATGGGAGCTAAGGTAGGGGTATTTTCACTCATAAATCAATTGCCGATTTCAATTTTCCTGAGTGTTTAAAGGCATAAATAATAATGTTCCAAATAGATATATACTACTCAAAGTTTGCTAAGCACTAAGTATATCCAACTACCTACATGTTTTATGTTTTAGTTGAAATATTGTTATGAAAAGTGTATATATTTTATATTTAATTATATCTTTAATGATTGAAGCACAGAAATTGAGATTTTGTTTGTGTTTGACATTATTTTTCAGCTTTTGAATACGATAACCATGGAAAATGGATATTATTGGTAAAAGAGGAATTTTTTCAAATTTGCCAAAAAGTTGACGGAGCGAACTGATATGGGTTCAGTATCGAGTATGAGACCCATTATTGTTATTTACAGCTTGACAACGCCTTCTCATGCTCCCAATCAGGTTCCAGATGGTACTTTGTGGGATGTTGTTCCATCTATGGTCCATCAGAATTAATCTATCACCCACTGCACCTGCATACAATCTGACGTGGGCATCCAGGATCTCATCAATATACCGCTGAGCAGTCAATGTACCACGGTCAAGGACACAGAGCTCTGTTCGTCCATCCCAGCTGATGCTTCCACAGACCATTATTGACCCTCCACCAGCGGCCATGCTTATCAATGTTGGCTGCATGGAATCGCTCTCCTGGTCTTCTCCATACCCTGGAACGCATATCTGTGTTGTCTAGGCAGTACCTTGACTCATCTGTAAAAAGGACAGGTCGTCAATGTTCTCTGGTCCATCCAACGTGACCCATGGCCCATTCATATCGAGCCTGGCGGTAGTTCTGGGACAGCTGAATGCGAATACATGGTCTTCTCGAACGGAGACCACCTTCGTGCAACCTTGCCCGGATAGTCTGCGTCGAAAAATTTACCTCGGATGCGTTCTGAAGGTCACTGCGAAGCAGGGTTGCAGTGGCAAAGCGGTTCCTACGGGCCTGAATGATCAAAAACCGGTCTTCAGCTGTAGATGTTGCCCTGTCTCTGCCACCACCATGTCATCTGACTGGTGTGCCATACTGCTGAAATCTTGCCCGGGATCTGGTGATCGCCGTATGGTGCACACCAAGGGTTTCACCAACTTGACGATGGGTAGCCCTTTGTTCCACCATCCCTACAGCCCATCACATTTCTGCTTCAGACAAATGTCTTCTTATATTTGTATTCGCCATATTCAATCACACAAGGGTTTGTGCTGAAATGAAGACTGAATACCCTACACATCTCCTGTACATGTAGACAGAACACGAAAACATCATGGAAATCAAGGGGTACATGCTTTCCATGACTGTCACGAAACGTCTGCCTGTCAAGAGAGCTAATGTAAACACTGGGGACATTCTCAATCATATTCACCAAAAATATCGCAAATATGTCACAAGAAAATTTCACAATGATATGTCAAATATGTGGTGCTTAGCAAACTTTGAGTGGTATATGTTGATGTAACTGGACGTTGTTCTACGAACGGGATGAATGGCTTCAGGTTATTTGAAAGATTGTTGTCTAACGTAGGACTATGTCGGTTAGGCGCCTAGCCAGGATTTAATATAAGTGTGTGTGTGGGGGGGGGGGGGGGGGGGGGCCTACAAAGATAGCCTATTTTTTTTTGGGGGGGGGGGGGGGGGGGGGGAGGGGAGATCATATTTGATGGGCCGTTGTATGGGTTCGGATCATCCCCTAGTCCTAACTGTGACCCTGCGGTCATTGCCCCCTCCCACCTCCCTTCAGAGGGCAACGACCGGTGGGTCCTTGTTGAAGATTTGCCTACACCCGAGAACATTTTGCAAAATTTAGAGCTTAAGATCTGAGACATTTGTAGCGTGTGTCGCCCCTATACTGGTGACCATTTTGGGGCTCTATGTTGTGTGAAACTTGCATTGGGCCAATGTTTTATTTTGACCCCCCCCCCCCCCCCCCCCCCCACCCAGCTACGCCACCGATGACGGCTTTCCATTATGCGGAAACATGAATAAGATTATTTTTTTATTTATAAGATTGACTGGAGTCAATTCATCAACTCGATTCTCCTAAAGAGATAGCTTCGGCAATGTGGATCCATTTTTGATTTGGCCCTGTGGTGTGTGTGGGTCGGCGGGGGTGGGGTGGGGTGGGGGTGCAACAGATTAATAAAATCTGATTTCTCACAATGCCAAGCGCAAAGGACATGCTAGAGTAAGGCTATATATAACAGCATTCTGGGGTCATTTGAACATATTTTATTTTTATGCCCTAACCCTTTATATAAAATTTTTTCACGTCAGTAGTATGTCATGTACCCAGACAGGACTCATTGGCAGGACCACGGTGCAGGACCTCGGAAGTGACGTCTTGTCACGTGACCCACTGGCACCATGTTGTGTTGTCATGGTAACCCGCGAGAGCGGCCATCTTGTGACGTCATCCCCATAGTGATACGTTGTGTTAATGCGCATGTGCAGCGCGCGTTGGGGTGATACGTTTTCCATTTTGTATACCGGAGGCCCCCATCTTGGTTTCTATGGTAGCACGTGGTTGCTATGTGACCCAAAGGCTTATAATAGGACAGGGGTATGTTCGGAGGGTGTGTTCCTTTGTACAAGAGTAATTTCCCGCTTCGTAGAATTACCACAAACAACCCGACAATCCCTCCAAACTATCGAAATTGATTTTATTTACTACGGATTTCCCCCAGATTATTTTGTAGTAGAGCAGCACGTGGTGCTATAGGACCGAGGGGGTCCCCGTGGGAAAGTTCAATTGAACTAGAGTAGTTTTTTCCGGTTCAGATTCCCCCAGAATCCTTTTTAGGACCGCCATACCATGGATTCTAATAGTAGCACGTAGTGTTATAGGACTGAGGGGGCCCCTTTGGATTATAGCCAACTGATGGACAACCTCCATGAAAGCCTATATGATTCCTAAAGCCAAGAATCTATCGAGTAGTTACTGATAAGTCATTGCTCGAACGACTCGAATCCCATCGAGCAAATAAGCCATAGAGTATTTACTCGTCCGTGTGACTCACACATACGACTCTTAGCCTCATTTCGGTATTTGATGATACCTATGGCCTGGAATTGTATTATTTGAGGATACCTTTATAGGATACTTTTTATAGGATACTTATCTGAGGATACTATTACCTGTTTGGCCCAACCTTCTGGGCCACCCCTACACATGCCTATCCCAAATTCTCCTAATAAGCAATCGAGCAATTACTGAAAAGTCATTGCTCGAACGACTCGAATCCCATTGAGCAAATGTGCTGTCGAGCAATTTCTCGAACGAGTGACTCGCACATACGACTCTTAGCCTCATTTCGGTATTTGAGGATACCTATGGCCTGGTATTGTATTATTTGAGGATACCTTTATAGAATACCTTTTATAGGATACTTATCTGAGGATACCATTACATGTTTGGCCCAGCCTTCTAGGCCACCTCAAGATATACCTATTCCAAATTTCCCTTATAAACTATCGAGCAATTACTGAAAAATCATTGCTCGGACGACTCGAATCCCATCGAGCAAATGTGCTATCGAGCAATTGCTCGATCGAGTGACTCCACATACGACTCTTCGACTCATTTCAGAAAAAAGGGATTCCATAGCCACGGACGTTTTCCAAAAACGAATTCTCAAAAAGGGATTCCGTAAGTGCGATTCTTATCAGATTCTGTGACATGGGATTCCGTGTTATAACATTTTAACACTCGAGAGTATTCTCCTTCCCTATTGGAAGGATTGCATTCAAAAGGTTGTAGTTCAAAAATTCATTCAGTTAAAATTCAGTCGTGTCAAATCCTTGTTGGGTTCTTTCAGTTAAACTTTGTTCACTTCAAGGGTGTTAATATTTATTTATCTTCATTAAGATTATGGTTAAAAAATAAAGTTCATTCAGTTCAAAATAGTTCAAAAGGGTTATATGTTCATTAGGGTTATAGCTCAAAAATAGAGTTCATTCAGGCCACCATCGTTATATTTCATTTGGGTTATATTTCATTTCAAACAGTGTGATAAAGTATGTATTGTTCTGTTCACTTCGATCTTGGTTGTGTTGGATCTTTGTTCCCCTTGTTAACCCTTTACCTAACATGAAAAGCAGACGACACTTGCAAAAAAAATTCTTGAATAATTATTTTTTTTCATTTTTTGTCTCAAAAACTTAGGTTATGACCCCTCGTTGGAACGAGCTCGACGAGCTCGTTCCAACGAGGGGTCATAACCTATGTTTTTGAGACAAAAAATGAAAATATTTTGAAAATTAATTGGCGATTTTTGAGAATAGCGCTGGCCGGTTTTGGCCGTTACGTTGGGTAAAGGGTTAAGTTCAATTCACTTCGACTTCATTCAAACAGTTTAACCGTAGTTGTGATGGATCTTCGTTCACTTCACTGGGATCAGTTCTCCTCGGCGTTGGTTGTGTTCTAGGTGTTCGTAATGCATTGTCCAACCAATTCATCTTTTTCATTTTGTTATACTCACCTCGATCATGGTTGTGTTGGATCTTCGTTCACTTCGTTCTGTACCTTTGTTGTCTTGTTGTGGTTGTTATAATGTTTTTTTTTCGTTAGCGTTCTTCTCTTCTGTATGATTGCCGTAGTTCCCGTGGTGAGTGGTGAATCTGGTGTCTTTTTAGGTTGTCTTTTCTATTAAACTTTCTTTGGACATCTCATGCACTGGTAGATTCCGGTCCTGTGAGCGTCTTCCTATGTCGATAAAGATTACATTTCTTAGTGAAAATATTCTGGCACTCTTCACAGGTGTGATGTTGATCCATCGCTGACTAAACGTGGAATGACAAAGTTTTGGGGGATCCTCCTTTTTATACCCTGTGGAATGGGTTGTAGAAATAAGAATCCTTAAAATGTATCATGTAAAAGGTTTCCTCAAATAATACAATACCAGGCCATAGGTATCCTCAAATACCGAAATGAGGCTAAGAGTCTCACGTGTGAGTCACTAGAACGAGCAATTGCTCTATAGCACATTTCCTCGATGGGATTCGAGTCGTTCGAGCAATGACTTTTCAATAATTGCTCAATAGCTTATTAGGAGAATTTGGGATAGGTATATCTTGGGATGGCCTAGAAGGTTGGGCCAAACAGGTAATAGTATCCTCAGATAAGTATCCTATAAAAGGTATCCTAAAAAAGGTATCCTCAAATAATACAATACCAGGTCATAGGTTTCCTCAAATACCGAAATGAGGCTAAGAGTCGTATGTGCAAGTCACTCGAACGAGTAAATACTCTATGGATTATTTGCTCGAAAGGATTCGAGTCGTTCGAGCAATGACTTATCAGTAACTACTCGATAGTTTCTTGGCTTTAGGAATCATATAGGCTTTCATGGAGGTTGCCTATCAGTTGGCTATAATCCAAAGGGGCCCCCTCAGTCCTATAACACTACGTGCTACTATTAAAATCCATGGTATGGCGGTCCTAAAAAGGATTCTGGGGGAATCTGAACCGGAAAAACTACTCTAGTTCAATTGAACTTTCCCACGGGGACCCCCTCGGTCCTATAGCACCACGTGCTGCTCTACTACAAAATAATCTGGGGGAAATCCGTAGTAAATAAAATCAATTTCGATAGTTTGGAGGGATTGTCGGGTTGTTTGTGGTAATTCTACGAAGCGGGAAATTACTCTTGTACAAAGGAACACACCCTCCGAACATACCCCTGTCCTATTATAAGCCTTTGGGTCACATAGCAACCACGTGCTACCATAGAAACCAAGATGGGGGCCTCCGGTATACAAAATGGGTGACGGAAACACCATAACAACACGCGCTGCGCATGTGTACTAACACCACGTATCACTATGGGGATGACGTCACAAGATGGCCGCTCACGTGGGCTACCGTGACACCACAACATGGCGCCACTGGGTCACGTGACATGACGTCACCCACCGACGTCAGCCAAATGAGGCCCGAAACAGACATGACATACTACTCACGACGTTTCACAATATATGCAGAGACATGTCTCGAGTCCCCTATGGAGTGTTCAGAGAGATGAGAAAAATTTGTGCCTCTTGTAGTGTCAAACTAACAGTAAATTTTAAATACTAAGTATTTCTGAATGAGGGTGTGGGTATGCCCTCCCTCGCCCTCCGAGCTGACGTCTCTAGAACACTCAACGCCTTCTGCGCTTCACTGCTTCAGTCCTACCATTATTGTTATTGAGTTAGCCCCAATGAGGGGTCATGTCTTCGGGGAAAAAATGAAATTTTAATTATTCACGACAGTTTGCAGCTGTCGTCTCCTACTTCTGTTAGATAAAGAGTCAAATGATCAAATATGTGCAAACTTCACAAAGCCTATGATTTCTTTATCTTGATCTTCCTTATGTCTTTCGACTGATATCCGACTGATATCCCCTGTTTCAATATAATTGGAGAATTGGACAGTGCTTTCAAGTACAAATAAGTGTGTGGATTCAACTGATGCAGGTACATTAGCGCATATTGTCACCACTTTTAAGAAATCAGATCGAATGATTCAGTGGCGTAGCCTGGGGGGGGGGGGGGGAATTACATTACCCCTCCCTCAAAATGGGAAAATTAAAGCACCAGAGTGTCCCGGATTCCCTTTCAGGGCATTGAATTTTTCAAAATTTCCTCGGGCGAGCCCCCAGAACCCCCACCAATGAGAGGGGGATACCGTAGGCCTAAGGTGGAGGGTGGGTATGGCCCTCCCCATTCGGGGGTGGGGGTGGGGAACCCCCGAAACACCACCAGCGGAAGTGCCATACCCACCCCACCGCTGACCTACGGCCTTCGGATATGCCTGTGGCAAATATCGATATGGCACCCCTAAAAAAAGTATCCCCCCCCCCCCTCAATAGGAAATCCTAGCTACGCCCCCGCAATGATTTCCGTCCAATTATGTATACAAATCCCCGTTACTTACTTCTGCAATCACTGCCCACTCCCCTCCACCCTATACACTCCCAACGTTATAGAAGGACTGTCCAGTTGTCCGGGAGTCTACACCGGAATCAATGGAGATTTGGTAGGGGGTGGGAGGGGAGGGGGCGGAAAGAACATCATGTTACTGTTTTTTTATTTTCGACTGATCCGCTTGCTCTCAACATTATTCCTTCTGCTTTTGCCCATATTCTCTGTATTATTCTTATTCTCTTCTTCCCAACACTTGAACAATGGTGTCGCTTTTCCAGGAATAAACAACCAATCACATCATTTTATCCATCTTTGACCCGTCCATTATCGACGAAGTGGACGAGATTATAATCTCGGTCGACTGTCTACACATGCAACACTAAGCTCAGGTCGTCAGTCTTATTCTCACCATCCAACGAAGTTGGAATGACCTACAGCGATCGTCAGCCCTTTCTTCTTTTTTCTTTCTTTATTCGTCAGACCAAAAGTTCAGATACTTCCCCTTATTCAACACTCACGATGGTGGGAACACTAATCGCCCGAACAATCATTTGTTTCTCGAAATTCTATCCACGATGAGATCCATGCGGATTTTAAATTCTTTGATGATATTTTCAATATTTTTATCAACGTCTCTATCAAGCCCCCCCCCCCCCCCCCCCCCCCTTTCAGCCTTTGCATAACCCATCAGCAATAAAAAACATATTTAAAAATGTGTTTACTCCTGGAAAATTTTCAATTCCTCAGGTGACGTCATGAGGGTCATAAGTCGGAAAAATTCATCTTTGATCGAGTTTCATGAAATTTTAATATGTTGTGCAGGTGAAAAAATTAAGGGACAGGTGTATTTTTGTTTTTAGAGATACCGCCATTTTGACGTTTTTGAGTCACTTCAAATTTGAGCATTTCCTCATCAAAAACGCTGATTATGTCACACGTACAGCTCTACAGTTCTGAAAGATACATCTTTGAAACTTCGCACATCCATTTCTGATTACACTGAAGTTGTTTCATCCGGTTTTACTTTTCATAATTTTCACTCTTGATTGGAATGAGCCAGATTCTACGATTTTTTAAAGCATTTTAATCTCCAGCTCAAATTTGGCATATCTTTCTGAAACTCTGGAAATATAATCTGCAGTAAAAAACCCTAATTTGGCGACACACGCCCCTCCATACTTGTTGAAGACATAGCTTTCAAACTTCGCACATAGATTGTTGGTCATCTGAAGTTTATCCATCCAGTTTTACTTTGTCACATTCAAAAACAAAATTGGAAGGATATTAAGGAGATAATTTTTTTTTTAATTCCCAGCTTATTTTAAGAATATCTTTAAAAATTGCAACATATAATCTCCTATAAAACCCATATCTAAAAACGTGGTGCCGTCCTTGAAAATTCCCAACCCTTATGGCCGAGCTCGGTGGAGATGGATTTTTTTAAATTTTAGTAATATAAATGTTAGGGAATACCTGGGGATTTTTTTGTTTTTCGATTTATCGCCATTTTGATATTTTTAGGTCACTTCAACTTAAAGGCTGTTTTGGACATTTATGATTACCCCTAATTTGATGACACGCGCAAATGTTGCAACCACTTTTGTTACAACAACCACTTTTGTTACAGATCACCACTTTAGTTACAAAATAAGGTCACCACTTTTTTCACAACCATCGCCCAGTTTTCTAACAAAAAAAACCTCGCTCACCACTTTTCTTACAACAATCGCCCATTATTGTTACAATTTTTGTCAGTGTGAATGAAGTAATCTGCAAGTAATGCGAGACGTGACGTTCAGTCATGATTATCGGGAGCGCGGTTGCTCAGTGGTTAGAGCGTTGGTCTTGAGATCGGAAGGTTGAGAGTTTGATGCCTGGCCGTGGTAACTTGCGTTGTATTCTTGGGCAAGGCACTTAATCCCAACTGACCGCGTGGGAGCACGGTTGCGCCAAGTCGTGAGGCGTATCGCACGTTGACAGCACACATGCCTACAACCCATGCTAATCCTGCTCCTGTTGGATTAATACGTTGGAAAGTTGACAGTTACTCGTCGCTGCTCGATGGTACTCTCCGGGTACCCCGGCTTCCTCTACACGTAAAACTATCTTCGACACAATATGAACTCAACTATTAAAGTGTCATTAAACACCAATAATCCAGTAATGATTATCAAGCCAAACCATTGTCGCACATGTTCAGTAGTAATGTCACCCTTGCTTGTTATTTGGTGATATAGTAACCTGCCACCTTGCGACGTCATTGTCGTGATGATATGCAGTGTATCGTGGGCATGCGCACACGTATATCTGAAATGGATGTGCCTATCGGTGCCAATTATAGGAGATTCCAACTTCCAGAGTCTTGGACCTTCATACTATGTGATGTTGACTTCTTGCCCTTTTAGCAGGTTCTCATGCAGGTTCCCATCCGACGTCATCAATCACGTGACCGGAAGGGGTGGGATGAGGTGGCCATGGTAGCCCACATGAGCGGCCATCTTGTGACGTCATTCCCATGGTGGCACATGGTCTCACTGCTCATGCACAACGCGTGTTTCTAAGGTGACGCACTCTTCCGCCAGCCATTTTGCTTTTGGTCTCCGTCATCTTTGTTGTTGCGGTAGAGCGTGGTTGCTATGAAGCCCAATGACCTTCTTGTTGGACAGAGCGTGTTCTGAGGGTATGTTCGATTCAGCGGGCGTACATCGAATCACCACGACGACCCAAACCTACCCCAATGGAACTTTTATTGGACTGAATCCCCACCGAAACTTACCCAAACGGACCTTTGTGAACTTCGCCCCACATAAGAACAAGATGCATGTGGGAAGAAGCCTCAATGAGGCCCTAACACATAGGTCTCACGGCCTCCCCTGCCCTCTTAGCCCCCACCTCATAGTCTTCCCTGACTCATAGCCCTCACCTCATCTTGCACTCATAGCCCTCTAGTGAACATATCCGTATGAGGATAAGAGGCCTATGAGGTGAAGTGAGGCCTCACCTCACACCCTCTTATCCTCATCTCGGCTCGAGTGATCATTAGTGATCACCTATGTGATCATTAGTGATCGCCTGTGGTGATAACCAGTGGTCATCCCCCGTATGAGGATAAGAGGCGTCTGGGGTGAGGCCCGGGTCACTGGGTGGAGAAGGATGGCGTTTTGGAAGGAGAGGGAGGGCGACTTTGTCGCTCTTGGCCAGGGTGTCCGGTGTAGGACCATTTGGAAGGGTCCCAGAACAGGTCCCCACGAATGACGGGGGAAGCTAGGGATAGAGTCACTGGGAAGGGTCACACATGAATGGGGTGGTGGGTCACGTGGGGAGGTCGAAGTTTTTCCGCTGGGTTTGAGTCGCCGGGTAACTGTATCGCTCGTGATCGGGATGCAGGAGTAGAGGCCGGTCTTCCATGGAAGAGTGATGAAGGCAAGGGCTTCTGGAAGAAGGGCGACTGTGTCACTTTCGCTCCTTCCGATGGGTCACCTCACTAGTGATCACCTGTGGTGATCACTAGTGATCATTCTCCCCATATAAGGATAAGAGGGGTGTGACGTGATGCCTTTGTTATGAGGTAGTGGCAGTAGTAGCAGCGGGTGGTCCCGGGGATGTTTTGTTTCAGGGGTCTTGTAGGGGTCCACTCGTGTGTCACCGGGGATAGCCAGGCCTGGATGGTCAGACCTGCGTCCGCTGGCCCTGCCAGTGGAATCCGCAGCGGTTTCTTTGTACCTTGGTCGACCAGCTACCCTCCTGCCCCCCCCCCCCAGCAGGCGTATGTGTGCCTTCCTACAAGATCCCCCGGGGGCCACCCGCTGCTACTGCTGCCTCTACCCCATAACAGAGGCCTCACCTCACACCCTCTTATCCTCATACGGGGAGAATGGTAACTAGTGATCGCCTCAGGCGGTCACTAGTGATCACTAGTGATCTCCTGTGGTGATCGCTAGTGATCATTTGAACCAGCATGAGGATAAGAGGGGTGTGCGGTGAGGCCACCTCACACCCCTCTTATTCATATGGGGATAATTGTAACTAATGATCACCACAGGCGATCACTAGTGAGGTGACCCAACGGAACGAGCGAGAGCGACACAGTCGTCCTTCTTCCAGAAGCCCTTGCTTTCCACATTTGATCCAACAACTCATCACCATCTTCAGACTCAAAGGAAGACCTGCCTTGGGACCCTACTCCCGCATCCCGACCACGAGCGACATAGTTCACCGGCGATCCAAACCCAGCGGAGAAACTTCGAACAAAAGACTTCAACACGTGACCCACCATCCCATCCATGTGTGCTTTGGTGACCCATCCCAGTGACCCTATCTCTAGCTTCCCCGTCATCCATGGGGACCTGTCCTGGGGACCTTTCCAAATGACCCTGCATCAGACACCCGGGCCAAGAGCGACAGAGTCGCACTCCCTCTTCTTCCAGAAGCCCCATCCTCCTCCACCCAGTGACCCGGCCTCACCTCACATCTCTCTTATCCTCATACGGGGAGATGATCACTAATGATCACCACAGCTGATCACTAATGATCACCGTAGGTGATCGCTAATGATCACTCAAACCGAGACGAGGATAAGAGGGGTGTGAGTGAGGCTTTACTGAGGCCTCACATCATAGGCCTCTTATCCTCATACGGGAGATGTTCACTAGAGGGATATGAGGGCAAGATGAGGCCATGAAGGTTATGAGTCAGGGAAGGCCATGCGGTGGGGTTAAGAGGGCAGGAGAGGCCATGTGAGCTATGAGTTAGGGCCTCAGTGAGGCCTCTCCTCATAGGCATTTTGTACTCGTGTGGAGCGAAGCTCACAAAGGTCCGTTTGGGTAAGTTTCGGTGGGGATTCCTCCAATAGGTTGTTTGTGGTGATTCGATGTCCTCCCACTGAATCGAACACACCCTCACAGCACGCTCATGTCCAACAAGAAGGTCATTGGGCTCCATAGCAACCACCTACTGTCCCTACAACCAAGTTGGCGGCGCTCATAGTCAAAATGGCGAGCGGAAGAGTGCGTCACCTTAAAAACACGCGCTGTGCATGCGCAGAGGAATCACGTGTCACCATGGGTATGGCGTCACAAGATGGCCGCTCACGTGGGCTACCACGGCAACCTCACCCCACCCCTTCCGATCACCTGACTGATGACGTCAGATGAGAACCTGCTAAAGGGGCAAGAAGTCAACATCACATATTACTAAGATCCGAAGCTCAAGGAGTTTGATAATCATTATTGGGTTGTTGGTGTTTTATGACACTTTAATAGCTGAGGTCATATTGCGTCGAAGATAGTTCTACGTTTGGAGGAAGCCAGAGTACCCGGAGAGTACCATCGAGCTGCGGCGAGTAACCGTCAACTCTCCAACGTACTAATCTCACAGAAGCGGGGTTAGTATTGGTTGTAGGCATGTGTGCTATCAACGTGCAATACGCCTCACCATATGGCGCAACCGTGCTCCCAAGCGGGCAATTGGGATTAAGTGCCTTGCCCAAGAACACAACACAATTTACCCCGGCCAGGCATCAAACTCATAACCTCCCGTTCGGAACGTCACATCTCGCATTACTTGCAGATTACTTCATTTTTCACACTGACAAAAAATGTAACAATAATGAGCGATTGTTGTAACAAAAGTGGTGAGCACGTTTTTTATGTTACAAAAATGGCGATGGTTGTAACAAAAGTGGTGAGCTGATTTTGTAACAAAAGTGGTTGATTTTGTAACAAAAGTGGTGAGCTATAACAAAAGTGGGTAAGTGTTGTAACAAAAGTGGTGAGCTATTACAAAAGTGGTTTGTTATAACAAAAGTGGTTGCCACAGCAACCACATATTTGTCGAAGATACAGCTTTCAAACGTCGCACATTGATTTCTTGTTATCTGAAGTTGATCAGTCCGGTTTTCCTTTTTGATCTTTAGACCCTCGATTGAAAGGAGCCGGATGTTAAGGATCTTTTTTTTTAAATTTTCGGCTCATTTTTAAGCCTATCATTCTGACATTTTAGAAATGTAACCTCCAATAAAAACACATCTTAAAACCTGGTACAGTCCTAGGAAATTCCCAGCCGCTATAGCCGAACACGGGGGTGACATCTGGAGGAGTGGGGGGGGGGGGGGGGGGGGGGGGGTGGTGGTGCTCAAAATTAAAATTTGTCGTATTAGGGGGCTAGCTGTTTTATTTTAGCTATTCGATTTATCGCCATTTTTGACGCTTTTACGTTACTTCAAAGTCTTGCCTATTTTTGTCATATTCCATTCAAAATGAGCGACGACGTATGCGCGATAAGGCGGCTTAGCACGTTAAAAGGCGATAATCACCTTCTCCTCGTTGTTGGGCAATTTAGCGTTGGCCAAACTTCGTTAGATTACTTCTGGAAATTCGCTTTGCGATTTCAAAATAATCAAGTTCTGGTGGAAATTTGACGCTATTACCGATTGTTTGTTCACCCACTTTTTGTGGATTTGCGCGCAGACGACCGTTGATACAATGTGATGTTTATTTACTCACAAAGATATACAGATAATCTTTCGCGCTCCGCTTCTAGTTATTCCAATGAATAAGTATTTAATTCACTTTGAAAACATCAAGATATTAGCATAATTAGTGGAACTTACGCATCGTTCATTCATAATAGTAAATATCATTAGAGATTCGGTCAAATCAAGACTGGGTTGAGAAACATATCTAGTGTTGATTCAAAGAAAATGAAAGTTTATCGAAATTTGATTCAGTGGGATGGAATATTTCGGTTGGTCGGAAAAGCGAACCGTACGTATGTTTCTCCGACCAACTGAAATATTCCAGCTGATTAAATCTAAACATAGGCGATGGACAATTTCATGACTAGAATTATTCCGGGGCATAACAACGCCGAATCAGAGGCGGCGGAGCCAGGTGGCACAGGGGGCACGTGCCCCTCCACTTTTTCCACAGATATGTTTCGCAGTTACAAAACGAGTTAAAAGGGAGGCACGCAAACGTGTCAATACATCCAGGCATTCCTGTAACATTACTTGCAAATCCAAACAATATTTAGCCAAAGAACCCCACTTTCGATCGCTTCTGTCCGTTTTTTTTTTTCAACTTCAACTATCTTCCAATCCGAATGCTGCCCTTCGGATTGAAAGATGGTTGAAGTAGAAGAAACGGACAGGGCATCGACTACACAGCGGAATATTCATTCAAACGTGAGACTATAGCGAGTCATGGAACTTTTACCAATATACGATTGTAACCTTTTTCTCACTGGGTCGAACCATGGTAGCATTGTAAATCTATGTGCCCCTCCACTTTTATCGAGCTTCCGTCGCCCCTGCGCCGAATTTCTTACAGAGTTAGACTGGTGGACTGAGAGCTCGAAGCAGCACATACGTATAGGCTGAATGTACCAATAGGGCCGGCCATATACTATTGCACAATGTGGACAATGTCCGCATAGCATGGGCATTTGGGGATCACTGGAGACCACTGTCCAATGGGGACCAGTATCCTTGTTGGTTAACCATGACTATATCATATACACAGCAAAAGGAGTGGCTAGAGGGTATTTGTACATTTGCGATTATGGGACAGCAATATGTGGCTTGACACGAAAGGACGTTGTCAGATGTTTCAAGTGTACATTTTATTAATCTGATGCACCCCCCCCCCCCCTCTCACCACACAGACATACTCTTTTAGAAATCTAACTCGTTTAACTGGATGGGTGCAAAAAAGCCACTGTCGGGGCTTTCAAAAAATTAAGGGTACCAACGTTTTCCTGGCTCATGTTTCATATTCAGATATTCAGTGAGGCGCAAATGATGTTTTGTTAATATAAATAGGTTCTATTACAAATTATTGGAGAGAGCCTGTGGGTACTCTCCAATAATTTGTGAAAAAACAAATTTTGAATAAAATATTCAGACCACCAAAAATAATCTAGCCCTCAACCAGTTAATTTTACAATTGTTGCAAAGATACTTGATCGCTGTCATCGTCATTCAGCAGCTGGTTTTCTATTGTTAATAATATTTCACGTTGTTTGGGCAATTTGCAACATCAATAATTTAAAACTAAAAAATCGAATTAAATGCCACTTGAGGAATCAAAGAATGTCAGAGCAAAGCCATAAATGTACCAACACTGTGCCATTGGACGATAACTACATTTGGTGTACTCCAAGTTGGGTTATTTCGTTACATTTTTCACGTCTACATAATTTCCAACATTAATTATTCAATGTTGAATAATAAATTAATTGCCGCTTGGGACATAAACTTGTATCAGTTCCATCTCGCCCTTCATATCAATCGTTTATAACTCGTTTATTTCGATGTTCCCTTGTCGTATAAAATTCGAGTATGTGATCAGTAGCGCAGATGCCTTTTTTCTATTGGAGAAGAGGCAATAAAATAAAATTTACCGATGAAATTCACGATGCGATACGGACGTATTTGGTGTAGGTTGAAATTCTAAGGCCTGCGTAGGGTAATAAGGATATACACAGAGTGACACACGCGTGTGAATGGGTTAATCGATGTGGCACGAGTGCCAGCGCGGAAGAATAAAACGAGTGGCCGCAGGCCTCGAGTTTTATCCTTCCGCGATGGCACAAGTGCCATATCGATTAACCCATTCACAACGTGTGTCGTTCTGTGTTTATTACACGCCTTCACGTAAAAAATAGTTATTAGGACATCAGCAATTCATTTGACAACTACCAACAAAAAGAACACATTTTATCGCCAACCAAATTTGCGAGGGGAACCCGTGTTACTGTTTCGTCCCCTGAGTTTGAATGTGTTCTATGTGCCTATTGGCACATAGAACACATTGGAACTCAGGGGACGATTTTCAGCTATCACTAGCCATTCAAATTGGAATCACATTGCACGTTTTATGGAAAATTCTAGTGAAATTTCGCTTCTATTTAAAAATAGTCCATCAACGATTTCCGTTCCGCACATATGTGCGGAACAGATTTTTATTTTCCGCGTGGTTTACTATTGCTGTAGATGTGGATTACACAGAACAGGCGTGTAATAAAAACTATATCCTACGTAGGATTCTAAGTCCTACGTAGCAGAAAATAAATGCTACGCATTAGATATTATGTTCTACGAAAACGTTCTACGATAGAGATATTGTGTCCTGGGTAGCAAAGACTAAATCCAACGTTGCAGATAAAATAAATACTATGTCAAACATAGGACATACTAAGCCCTACGTATCACAACGTATGCCCTGCATAACAGCTATTATTTCCTACGTAGGGATTGTTGAGCCCTACGTATGAGACACCGTACTGAGTTCTATGTAGGAGATTGTCGTGGAAAAGGGGGTTAATACCTTTCAGGAGGTGGGAGATATACGTTTTCCCTAATGGCACAGTCAACACCCAGAGCCTGTTTTTTGGACTCCGAATCGAACGGAAGTCTCACTTCCTTATCAACATCCTATCCGTTTGGGACTGTTCGTACTGCTGAAGGGGTCTATGACTTGAATATTCAAAAGTGATCGACGACAACTCCCCAAAAAGATAATTTATTTACATGCACATATGACTTACAAATTCGAGAATACATACACCTGGAACTTAATGAAGCACCCCATGAAATGTTTCATGACAGTGAAGTTGCTGTTACTCATTATTATGTTTTAATGATCGCTCTGCCTTGTAGTACATTTCATCTGGTGAAACATGATGTTTCTGGTTGATAACGTTCCCCAAACACATCCCCTCGTCCACGTGAAGCATGCGTCCCACGAATGTCACAAGAAACACTATCACCCACATACAATATCTGGGTATAAAACAAGAAAATTTGTCACTTCTTTTATCAATAAATGTTGACATGGCAAAGAGGAAACTGTCAGAGGCACAAAGATGGCAAATCGGCATGCATGCAACAGGCATGTCATTCAAAGCTATTGGAAGGCAAATTGGCTATAGTCATCCTGCTATCAGCAGTCTTGTCCGAAAAAATCAACAAACCACCGATGTTAAGGACCGACCAAGGCTTGGACAACCCCGAAAGACCTTTCCGCAGGAAGATCGGAGTCTGGCACGTCTCGTAAGGCGTGAAATCTTTGCTTCAAGTGAGGTTTTGAAAGCCTTTGGCGCCCCACCAGGAATTTGTACAAAAGAACTGTCCAAAACCGTCTCAATGCACTGGGTATGAGGTCCAGAATGGTCATCAAGTGTCCAGCTCTGTCCGATCAGCATCAAAGACGGCGTTTGGAGTGGTGTATGGCACAACAACATTGGAATCTCAGGACGTGGAGAAAAGCCCATCGGTCAGACAAGAGTAGGTTTCTGCTTCACGTCACAGATGGTCGCATGAAAGCGTGGAGGCACTGCTTACTTGCCCATGAACATCAGACCTACTGTTCCTTATGGTGGAGGATCAGTAATGATCTTGGGATGCCTCGCTCAAGATTGTAAACTTGATAAGTTGACTGTGCGTGGGAATCCCAATGGTCATCAGAACGTACGGGACATTCTCAATCCGGTTTTAGTGCCTCATATTGACAACCACCCGTTGGCTATTCGCCCTTTCTTCATGGACGACAGTGCAAGGTCACATCGTTCCCATGCTGTGAGAGCATCCCTTCAAAATAACACTATTACAACACTACCTTGGCTTGCAATGCGCCCCAATTTGAATCCCTTAGAACACATCTGGGACTTTCTTGGGCATAGTGTGCAAGCAGGGGATCCGTCTGTACAGAATTTGGCCGATTTGGAAGCTGCACTGCATGGGGGCAGGGGTGGCAGCAGTTGCCTCTGGACTGTATCAGAAGGCTCATTGGTAGCATTAGGAGGAGGGTTCAGGCTGTCATATGGGCACATGGTGGATAAACTCGCTACTGGAGTCAGACACTGCTGTTGTGTTCAGGAGATTACAAGTTATATTTTTGGTCAGTAAATATCAGCATTGTTTCATCATGGACCGTTCCAGTACCAGACTTGTCGAGAGAACATTTTTCAATCAAAAACGTTAGTGACAGATATGTGTAATTAGCGACATTAAAATACTACATATTTTCATCATTGTGTTGTCTTTCATTTGTCAATATGCCATTCTTTCTGCAAACAATCACTTTTGGTCATCTTAAAGATAGCATGAAAGTAATGATAGTTTCTATTAATGCCACTGCGAAAAAACGGGGTGCTTAATTAAGTTCCAGGTGTGTATATACCGTTTAAACACAATTACAGTTCACACTATAGGGTTTATGTCGTCTGCAACAGCTGGTTGTGACCTCTTGGTCACGCAGACATCTCTGGCTTCGATCTCCGTCGTCAGTCCCCCCCCCCCCCCCCCCCCCCCCCACACACACACACACGGCTTTGGTTCTAGTATTTACGATAGAGTTTATGCACGTTTTTCTCGTTTTGTTTTTAGTTATCTTACAGTTCTGCTTATGGTACACCCTCGTCAGTGTCCTCACCCACTTGCTAGTTTCACTACCACTGTCACCACCACCGCCACCTTCGCTCCGTCTTACACAGTTCAGTTATAAATTCACTGGTCTTGCCCTCACAGCGTTAACCTGGCCTCCACCTACCAAGCAATTACCAATTCAAATTTTACGAATGAAGTTCTCACAATCTATTATCAACATCTCCGGTTAAACAGTTCAAACACAAATATCTAAATCTCATTAGCTTAACCAGCTTTCCTCTCTTAGTTTTTAAGCAATCACCACTAACGCCTCTCAACCCTTCGAGGTCCGTGGCTATCCAGTGACACGAACTTCGAACTTTTAGGACCTTCACAGATCTCCGGATAGCAACTTGCCACACGCGGCCTACCGAGTTCTCAAGGCCTCGAAAGACTGCCTACCCTGGCAGTTTGGAAGCAATCAATTTTAGCAACAATTGCTCTCTTTGAAATCGGAGATACTCAGCTAGATTGGTGCACTTTAAAATGGACGACAGTTATGAGCACTTGGCGACCCTTGTATTTGGATGATCTATACGCTTCTTAATTCAAACTGGCACCCGAATGTTCAGTTGCGATTCTGTTGAACGTTGCAATGCGCATATCGTTTTCTGCATGAAGACATTCACTCGTTATCAAATGAAATCTAGCGTCACACATAACAGCCGATTTGCCTTAGCTGGTGGGTATTAATTACTTAATTTAAACGAATGTGGACATTGTAAACAGCTTGGCTGTACGCTAATTATCGCCACACGTCTCTAAAGCTAGAGACACATACCACTTTTATCACATTGTGTTTGTCGCATCCGTTTATCGGATGCGTTGAACAGACGGCAAACATACGGCAACATCTGACACATACAAGCGTCAAAAACAGCTGATGAGAAGCGTAATTTTGCCGTCATGAGCTCATCGAGTGAAGATGATTTACTTATTGTCCTTCTTGCTTACAGTGTGATCAAGAAGAGGAAGAGAAGAAGATACTGGGAGCATCCCATCGTCAAAAAAAGGAAGGAACAAGGTGCATTTGCGAACTTAATTCCGTCTTCAGCAATTTTGTAATTGCCTTCCATGCATTCAGACACTTGTCCGTATCGTGATAGGATATATGCCGTGTGTTGCACAGACAGGGCCGCTTCCCCACCTCCTCAATGAGGTACCCAACCTGTTCATTTGACAAGTTCGTGTAAGCACGCGGCATGGTTGTAGTGAGGGCTTCCCCGATTTTACGTCACAAAATGAAATTTCACCTGTGTTTACCAGAACCGTTCATCGCAAAAATCGAGCAGTGTTCGAAAACTACGATCAACGGATCCGGTGAACGCAACCGATAATCGTTGCTGGAGGTATGTGACATGCGCAATTGTAACCATATTGTTCAAAACAGTTTTGACGGACGCGGTGACCGGATGCGTTAAACGGATGCGATAAACGGTGGTATGTGTCTCCAGATTAAGATAAATTGACACTAACTGATTAAACCTTCACAGTTTATAAATGTCACAATAACGGCTATTGTTCGTCATGCCCATTGCATTTACAAAAATTTTATCGCGACACCTCTTAACTCCTTGGCAGATATATTAAGTCCTACCTTAGAGATACCGGGACAAAAAAAATCAAGCTGCATGGTCCTACTATACGCTTCCGTACAAATCCCTGCGAAGACATTTTATGGACTCCCATCCCAATTTCCCACGCAAACACAAAGTGTTGCCCTTCTTGGAAATGTTTGAGAAAGGGATATCGAAATTCGAGCCGCATGACTGAGTAAAACATTTCTCACACTTTCTACAGAAGGTAGTATCTTATAGTGATTTTAAACATCAGCCAAAATGTAATAATGATAATAATAATTATAATATTTATTTAACCTCTATATATTGATAACGAAATATCAAAAATGTGAATCCACACATTTCCCCCATGACACTGCATGACACAACAAGAAATTTTACCAATTCAGTCTTGTTTGACTGTGTCAAAACAAGACTGAATTGATGACATTCATGGATGCATTATGGTGAATTTTGCTGCTTGAAATTCTAGCACTTTGGTATCAGCACGCAGAGGGTAAAGTTTATCTATTTTACAGTGATAGGTGAGAAAGTCCTACAACTTATATAACGTCTCTCATTGACCCAGGTTAGTGAGATGACCACCGCAGCGGCAGTTTCGTGGTCCCGCTCTTCACGAAGTAGCGAAGATTGAAGAAATAATCAAATTTGTCTAGAGACATTTGTGAATCGCTCTGTCTAAATATAGTCGTTACGTAAGTAAAGAGTTAAGATGGAATCGAGTGAGTCCCGAATTCGAGAATATTGGTAACTTTAAACTAGAGTAGTATGTCTTGTATGCTTCATCCCTTTTTAGGGACTTCAGGAGTGACGTCATGTCACGTGACCCAGCAACGCCATGTTGGGTTGTCATGGGAACCCGCGTCAGCGGTCATGATGTGACGTCATTATCATAATGATACGTGGCTTCAGTGTGCATGCGCAGCGCGTGTTGCTAGGGTGACACGCATTTCCGTCGTCCATTTTGTCGCCATCTTGGCTTCTATGGTGGCACTATGGTTGCTATATGACCCAATACCCTTTAATAGGCAAAGGAGGGGTGGTTGTTATGCTCGGAGCGTATGTTCGGTTCAACAGGAATAGTTTTCTGGTTCGGATTTTCCCCAAATCTTCGTTTACTTGATAGAATTACCCAAATAGACCCAACAAGTTCGACAAGTTCGGATTCCTTTGGAAACCTCTGATCTGCTTCTATCTATATGTATCCATGTTATTGCTTTTCTGTCTACCCAACCCTATTCGTTTGTTCTGAAGTATACTCCTGTGGAGCAGAAGGGCCTATTAGGTGGAACAGTTATGCTTAGTGTTACTATATTTAGCATTTCTCGCCTGTTCTGGCTAGTTTTAACCCTATTCCGGCTACTCTGGTTCTTGTTTCAAACAGCATAGGCCATGTTTCATTTTTCCAGACCAATCATTTCACTTCACTGCAACTAACTAACCAATAAACCAGATCACTCCATTCATCTAAACCCCACCCACTGTCACATCGTTATCTGATACAAGGGTTGCAAAGAACAAGCCCAAGAGTCAATCGAGCAGTAACTGGAACAGGCATCGCTCGGACGACTCGAATTCCATTGGGCAAATAAGCTATCAAGCATTTGCTCTACCGAGTGACTCCACATACTGCTCTACAACAAACCTCGGTATTTGAGGATATCTATGACATGATGATGTACTATTTGGGGATACCGTTTGGGAATACCTTTGGAGGTTATCTATGTGAAGGTAGTTATGGTTCCTAACCCTATTCAGCCCCTGGCTTCTAGGCCATCGGTCACCTTCATAGTTCCAAGGCTACTGCTGCTGATTTGTCCATAGTCACAAAAATTTGTCGTATGATCACCTTTCACCGTATTCAGCATTACTGTACTCGTTTACCACCCTTGCAGTCTTGTACATTACTACCTTGTACCATTAACCCTTTACCCATTGCAGACGATATCAAAATTTATTATTTTAAATATCATTTTTTTTAATTTTCAAAAAATTTCAACAAAACCATATTATGTGACCCCTCGTTGGAACGAGCTCGACGAGCTCGTTCCAACGAGGGGTCACATGATATGGTTTTGTTGAAATTTTTTGAAAAATAATATTTTTTCAACTGCTGAATTTGGATATTACGCGGGCGGATGCGGCCGATTCGTTGGGTAAAGGGTTAATATTGGCAACCACTATTCTGTCCTGTGCTAGAATGCATCAACCATTAATAACATGGGGCACTACTACGGATCTTTGGACACTACTGCCGCTAATGATCCCAGTTCATATCACTCATATTTGTTTTTTCACTGCTGCTTACTCGAACGATTCATCGAGCAAGTGCGCTATCAAGTATTTGCTCAATGAGCAAATGCTTTTGCGACTCGTCCACTCATTTTCGAAAAAAATGTTTCTATGACCTAAAAGGGATTTTGTAAGTGGGAACCGAGAAACAAAGTTAATGATTTCATGGAATGAGCTAAAGAGCCATGAAAGTAATTGCTCCACCAGCAAATGCTCTTGCGACTCGAATCTTATCGAGCAAATGAGCAAAACATCAATTGCTCATAATTACTCAATGAGCAAATGCTACATTGCAACTCTTCGACTCATTTCGGAAAAAAGAGGATTCTATGACCTAAGTGGTATTCTGTAAGTGGGGAGCCGAGAAACATGGTTAATGATTAAATGCTCTTGTGGCCTCATCTCGGTATTTGGGGACTGAAGACTGTGGTAAATTGAGTGACTATTGGAGGATACTTGTTGGACTTCTTCATCCGCGTACTTCTGTTGGGAACGGTATAAAAATAGGCCGATGAAATCCTCAGATATGTACCCATACGCTCAATTAGTAGAAAACTGTATGACGGGGGGCCACCAGGGATGCTGACATAATGTACACCATACAAGGTATGGGTACATATAGAAATGGATTGGAGGAGTGTCTAATTTGATGGATAAAGGGTTAATATCTCCGGATCAAATTATCAGATTTACATAAAAAACTATACAGCACAGCACATCAGTAACCTGAATAAATATATAAAGTAACATGACAATCGGATTGATATTTTTTGAGTTATCTCATGCCAAAGGGATTGGAGGAATTTTCAATTTGAAGGATAAAGGGTTAATATCTCAGGATCAAATTATCAGATTTACACCAAAAACTATACAGCTCAGCACATCAGTAACCTGAACACAATTATAAAGTAACTTGACAATCCAAGCAATATTTTTCAAGTTATCAAATGCGAAAGGGATTGAAGGAATTTTCAATTTAAAGGATAAAGGGTTAATATCTCAGGATCAAAATAACAGATTTACACCAAAAACTATACAGCTCGGCACATCAGTAACCTAAACACAAATATAAAGTAACTTGACAATCCAAGCAATATTTTTCAAGTTATCTAATGCCAAAGAGATTGGAGGAATTTTCAATTTGAAGGATAAAGGGTTAATATCTCGGGATCAAATCAACAGATTTACACCAAAAACTATACAGCTCGGCACATCAGTAACCTGAACAAAAATATAAAGTAACTAGACAATCCAAGCAATAATTTTCTAGTTATCGAATGCAAAAGGAATTGGAGGAATTTTCAATTTGAAGGATAAAGGGTTAATATCTCAGGATTAAATTATCAGATTTACACCCAAAAGTTATCGAATGACAAAGAAATTGATACGGACGCCGGACGGACAGGCGGACGGACAGACAGACGGACGTTCCAACTATTTGGGTTTAAGGGCTTCGAAAAAAACATTTTATGTGTCCATCACCTTATTTTAGCCAGAACCCCACCCCCTCCACCCTAGAACTTATATTTAACCCTAACCCCACCCTATCCCCTCAAAAACCACACCCTAACCCTAACCCTACCCTACCCTACCCTGACCCTAAACCCTAAAACCCCACCCCTGACCCTAACCCCCACCCCAGGGACCTAACCCACCCCAACGTTAAGATCTACTCTGGTGCTACCCCTAACCTTAACCCAACCCCACCCCTGACCCTAACCCCATCCTAGCCGGACCAAAAGGTTTAGGGGCTATGTTTTGGTTTAGGGGCTATAAAAACTAAAACCCCACCCCTGACCCCAACCCCCACCCCACTGGGTCCAAACCCCCTCCAATCTTTAGCCCTGCCCTGGGGCTACCACTAACCCTAACCCCCACCCCTCTCCTAACCCTAATACTACCCTAATTTCGACTAACCTCCTGAAACTAATAGCTCCTAAACAGGTTTAGTTGGCCCGGACAGACGGACGGACAAAGGATGGACGAACGACGGATGGTCACCCCGGATGACGGCATTATGTGTACCATACATAGTATGGGTACACATAAAAAGGGGTAACCTGCTGTTCTTTGATCATTTGTGTCCTCACCATCGTCCAGTGAAGATATGTTACCAGTTCGGTCTAGATACTGTCCTAAGATACTTTTTTTTTTATCTCTGATAGTGCCAGAAGACACGAGAGGAACCATCGTCACCATAAAAAGAGACGGTTCCAATGCAGATATTGTACAAAAATGTTTACCGACCATTCACTGCTCGTAGGCATGAAAATCATCAATGCGCAAGAAGAACGGGACTCAGTCATGAGGACTATCCACATTACGGGATGCCGACAAGGCGGAAATGGATGCTGTTCTTTTAGCTAAAGGTGAAGATTTGATTACCTGTTTATATAGATGTGCTACCAATATCCTCGAAGATAGGATACCACTGAATTCGACGGGATTTAATGACCTACGAGAAAACGAGGGTTCATTGGAGCTGCTTACCTACAAAGATGTATTAGTATCACTAGATATAAAAAGAAGTATGTTACGAAAGAGTTGCTTTATCTCGTCGCTCATCACCCCAGTCCTAGCCGAAGTTCGGAGAAAGGGATGTACGACACTAAATACTTATTTGTTCTACGACCACGAAAGAGTAAAGACACGACAATTCATCACTGCGAGTACTGCAGAAAAACATTTTCACGAAAGTTTAACATGAAGAGGCACAGAGATGGCTACTGTCCCAATAGGGCCAAAGACGATGAGGAAAAAACCTAACAACTCTGAAAGACTGAACAGAAATAGAAAACTAGTGCGATTCCTATCTCGTGCTTACGACGTGAAGCCAAGTCCTTGATCGAGGCGGCTAATGATGATTTGATACAATACAAATGTGATTATGCCAAGAACCTATTGGATTATAAAGTGCCAATGACCAAATCTGAGAGAGCTCAGATGATCCCATACAAACACCAAATACGGAGGCTAACTTTACCAAAGGATAAGCTATCATATTGGGAAACGGGCGAATCATATAGAAAGGAAGAAATTAGGGAAGTTACTCAAAGCCTTGGTCAATATATTATCAGATTCCTCGGCCTATAAAAAGGGTGTACTCTTAACAAATTTATCATTTGTAAACAGACCTTCGGAGAGAGCGGACGCAATGCAATCTTGTCGTCGTTGTCCACCAAGACACTATTCACCAATGCAAGATTCCGATGAGTCGGAATCATCTGAAAGCCAAGAAGAAGATATGGAATATGGGAAAGAAGAAGGTGAGTCTACTTTTGTTATGGGAATATCACCCAAAGTGCCTATGGATTTTAACAACCTCATGAACAAGTATATCGAGAATGGAATGGATAAAGAAGATGCAGTTGAAGCAGCATATATAGCACTTCAAAAGAGTGTCATAGAAGTCATCGGCCCGAAATACATTGATGCTCTGGTGTACATTAAGAATTTTTGCAAGGATCCAATACATAAGAAAATTCAAGAGACCACCACGCGTCTTTGTGAAGAAGAGGAATATGACTTTGAGGAATCATAGAAATAGAGATTGCAAAAGCGAAGATTTCTCTTTCACGAACTTATGTGAAAATACTCTTTCAAAATGGAAGATGAAGATAAAGAAGATTAGGATCCGCTAAGAAGAAAATGGACCAGAGAAAAAATGTATAAAAGGAGTGCTGGTATGAAAATAAATTCAATTGTGTTCTGAAGTGTATAAAGTACAAATGTCAGTGCCAACAACAGTGGGCAGATTCAAAGATGACTCACACATCCAGATCTTCAAGAATGATGATGGATTATAGCTAACTTCCCAAGAGTTGGCCCCAGTGAATCGTTCTGTTGAGAAGAAACCTAGACAACTACACAGATTGTGTTGTGAAAAGAAACCGAGATGTGTGGATACACCTTATGGTACGTGTCGATTGTTAAACCTTTACCCAACGTAACGGCCAAAATCGGCCAGCGCTATTCTCAAAAATCGCCAATTAATTTTCATTATTCTTTAAATTTTTTGTCTCAAAAACATAGGTTATAACACCTCATTGGGACGAGCTCGTTCCAATGAGGGGTCATAACCTATGTTTTTGAGACAAAAAATGGAAAAAAAATAGTTATTCAAGAATTTTTTTTACAAGTGTCGTCTGCCTTTCATGTTAGGTAAAAGGTTAACCAAAAGGCGAGAACGAAGAGTCAAACAAGAAGAGTGAAGCTACCACTACAACCAAGAGAACGAAAGAGACACCAAAGGGCAGCCCCCATAAAGAACAAACCGAACAAGAATGAAGTTCAACAATGTACAGTCAGGAAAGAAGTTTCCACTCAGACCACAAACAATAAAACGGAAGAGATGCCAAAGGCCGCTCCTACCAAGAACGAACCGAAGGAGATTGAAGTTTCCACTCAAACTACAGACCAAAACAAGAATGACATTAGTAGTGTATAAAAGGGGCTTCAGGTCCTAGCCAGAATGAAGCAAAGGAAAGAAGTTTCATTGGAAACCAACAAGAAGTCTGTGATGAGATGGTTATCCTATGATGCGGGAAGGAGAGAAGAAGGAAGGAGAGAGAAGAACTACAGACCTCTCAAAGAGCAACTGAACTGTAAATGAACAAAGTGATTGTATACTGTGAACGGAATAAAAATGAATCGAATATCATATATTCTCATGTTGCTTTTTTATCAACTACCCCAACACAACAGAAGTACCTGGGTGAAGAAATCCAACAAGTATACTCCAATGGTCCCCAAAAATCACCTCAGTCTTCAGTCCTCAAATACCGAGATGAGTCGTATAGAGTCGTATCTGGAGTCGCTCGATCGATCAGTTGCTTTATCTCACAATCGGAGCGTTTTTTTTGCACTGTCACGCAACTAAAGTTTAATGTATCTGGGCCCTTGTTCCGAATCCGTATCAAGGACCCCTGATACAAGTGCGTGATTCTGCTGTTGTCAAAACAACGGCATTAATATCATTTTTCGATCGCTTCGCGTTTTTCCCTTTCTTTTAAGAAGTTAGATACTTATTTGACATTTTGACATTTTGACATTTTTTTTACATCAAAATAGGAAAAATGGCACCTGCTGTAGGGTGGCACAAATGAAGACGAGTTGATTGACATGTTGCCCGTCATATATTAGATAAATTTTTCAATTTGCGTCTTTCCGTCGATAAGGCAAATGAAAAAGTTCCTCTTAAAATAGTTTTATAACACATTTTGTGGTCAATATTGTGAGATAAATTTATCATCACCACAGTGTGTTTCTCCGGAAATTCTGATCAAGTCTCGTTGTACGCACAGAATCGCATTTCGACTCGCCCTAACGGGCTCGTCGAAATACTATTTTATTCCCACAACTCGACTTGATCTGAATTCCCGGAGACACACACTGTGGTGATAATCTGTATGTATTGCTCATTTGCTCGACGAGATTCGAGTCGCAAGAGCATTTGCTCATGGAACAATTCCTCTCATGGCTCTTCAGCTCACTCGATGAAATCATCAACCATGTTTCGCGGATCACTAGCTACAGAATTCCTTTTAGGTCATAGAATCCCCTTTTCCCGAAAATGAATCGCAGAGTCGCAAGAGCAATTGCTAATTTGCTCGGTGAGATTCGAGTCACGAGAGCATTTTCTCATGGAGCAATCACTCTCATGGCTCTTCTAAAACCATTTCTGCACCAGTAATTGTTCTTTTAATAGGGCCCTGCAAAACTTCGGGATGCGATTCCAAATCGTTCTGATGAATCGATTCGAGTCGTGCTGATTCTGAAATTTTCGAATCATCGAGATGTTATCAAAATCCAACCAAGTGTCTCCTCGTGAACACTTCCATCACCAGGTCTCCTGCTGTTGTGTAGCTAGTGTTCGGGGTGGGGGGTGGGGGTAACGGGCGACCCCCCTAAAAATTACTGTGCCCCCCCCCCTTCAAAATGGGAAAATTAAAGCACCAGAGGGCCCCAGATTCACTCTTAAGGTACTGAATTTGCAAAATTTCTCGGGGGAGTCACCAAAACCCCACCAATGGGAGGGAATACCATAGGTCTGAGGTGGGGGTAGATATGGCCCTCCCATTGGTGAGGGTTCGGGGAAACCCCGAACCCACACCAATGGGAGGGCCATACCTACCCCCACCTCAAGCCTACGGCCTTCGGATATGCCTGTGGCATTTATCGACCTGGTGCCCCTAAAACATTTATGCCCCCCAATAGGAAATCCTAGCTACGCCCCTGGTCTTCTGTACAGGAGACCTGATGATGGAAGTGTTCACTGTACAGGAGACCTGATGAAAGAAAAGTTCAAAAAGGTTCCACCTCCAAAACTACTTTGCTCTGGAATATTCAGTTTGTTGGGTTGATACACCCAAATCGACGAGTCACAGTTGAATACAAGACATGAGTGGATGGGACTGACAATAATACCGGTTGCCAGAAGGTGCAATATTTACAATATGAAGAGCTTTGAGATTCTATTCGATATTCGATTCGAAATCCTCTGCCTGATTCGATTCCAAATTCGATTCGACACGAAGATTCAGATTCTCAGGAGCCTATATTTTAACCCCAACAACCGACCAATCACCAGTTCCCCACTACATTATTGGTGGAGAAATATGATGAAAGTAGTCATGTCAAACATTTTCTGACCATTCTGCATTATATGTTTTCGGTTCGGCCAGTTCCCTTTCTTCCAGGGGAGTATTTTTATTCAGGCAACAATGTACTCCCAAAAGTTATATTTATCCGGATCCAAGACGTTTCATTGGATGCCATGGATTGTCTGTGGTAATCTTCCCCGTTTGCGTCATTCTCCTGTCAAAGGAAGCAAATCTTGTTGCTTATAAACAATCTCTTTTGTTTAGTAAACATAATTTTTTTTCTCTTCTATATTTTCTACGAATATTAGACATTACTACAGAATATCTTATAACGATTTTGAAAAAAATGTGCCAAAATGTATTGATAATAGAAAACTAATAAAAAATAATGATTTATTTATTTAACCCTCCCGACACTGATGACGAAATATTAAAATTGTACGCCACATTTCCCCATAATGCAACGAGAAATTTAACCAATTCAATCTTGTTTAACAGAACTCAATGAGTTCTGTAAAACCAGATTTTGCGACCTGAAATTTTGCAATAGAATTGAATAATGAGAACTATTTCGAATCAATCGAATTTGCTCTGTTATTTTTATGAGGCACACCTCTCGTATCACTGGCGACGGAAACAGGGAGGGGGGGGGGGATGACACCTCCACAAATACACTTTTACAAGTATAATATGGTTCCCCCAGCCCCCATCCCACACACTTTTGATGAATACAAAATTACTCATGGGTGTTTTTAAATGAACAAAGAATTATCATTATTATATAACCCTTTGTCTAACGCGAATGGCAGACGACACGAATAAAACATATGGAATAAATAATTAGTTGATTATTTTTTCTGTCAAAGACATAAACCCTCACTGAAACGAGCCCGCTGAGTGGTCATACGCTTTGTTCTTTTTAGGCAAAAATTGAAAAAGAAATACTAAAATTTTAACGGCGATGTTTCGTGAAATAACGCATGTTGGGATTTGGCTAACACCGGGGGCACCGGAAACACTTCAGGGCGGGGGTGGGGGTGTCAGACCCCGGGAAAAGGGCATTTACTCGCACTAGCAGCCCCGCCATGACACGTCGAAGCATGCATGTCTCGAATGCCGAAGGCCCGAGATGGAGGAGTTTGAAAGGAGTTGGCCCCCTCCCCATCGGGAGCGGGAACACCTCCTCCCAAACTCTACAAATTAATTTTGAAAGCTCCTAGAAGGGATTTGGGTGTATTTTAGCTTTACTTGGAGAATAAATTATTGAAAAAAATTGAGAGACAAACCTGGGAAGGGCATCGTCTGCCCCATCTCTCCCCGTGGTCCGAAGGCGGGGAGGACAGCTGTCCCCGTGCTTCCGACGTCCTTGACTGTCACGCCAGGTAAAGGTTATTCGTCTTACATTGGATTATAAAACTTCACGAGGTCACTTTTTATTTCAGTAGGCCTAACGTGTTCTTTTCTAAAATATGTTTTGAAATATTGTGGACAATTTTAAATTAAAAATCGACCAAATGTAATGTTCATTCGAGATAGGAACCACACATTTTTGTTAAACTTTTGAGATGATGACTTCATTCAAGTTCATCAGTAGGTAGAGTTATTTTTACAATTTTCAGGTTAAATGTTGATTGCTGCTTTCCCCTCCCGAATGAAATGCCATTCACACACCTACTGAAAGCGCCTACTAGTCACACACCTTCCAAGCGCGACTAGGGCGCGCAAAACTTGTGATTGTTTATCTATCATGTTACCATTCGTACCGGCGCCAATTAATCAATGTAAATAAATAAATAAATAAATAAATAAATAAATAAATAAATAAATAAATAAATAAATAAAGAATTATTACCATTCGTTCTCTATATTTTGAAATAAATAAATAAATATTACCATTCGTTCTCTATATTTTGACACTAACTCAAAGGACAAAAATATAATACCTAAAAGAAAACATTGTAAGACATTTTGAGAAACTACACACAGTCGTCATAAAAAAACTTGTGAACTATAACAAAAATTAAAAAGGGTACTAGCGCCTGAAAAACTGTCCGTACACCGCCATTCTTCCAGTCAATCATATATTGGTAATTTATCTTCTCACCTTTTTAAGTTTCCAAAGTTAAAAAATAAAACTACACCTTCATTTCATCACCACAGCATTTTCATGTTCTCATATCATCATTTTCATCTTCTCATATCAGAATATGTTAAACTACGACTGCACACAAACACACCCCATGAATGTATTAGCAAGTATAACAGAACAAGCCCTACAGCAAACGATTGAAGAAAACGATATTCTACGAAATTTCCAGCGGCGCCGTTCAATAAAATCCAAGAGAAACTAAATCTCCAGAGCACCAAACAAAACATGTCATACTGGCTTGCCAGTTGATGTAATTCATAAACAAGTGGAAGTGAGATTCTCTGTACTGGCGAAACGCTCCTGACGCCCAGGGGGTTTGAAATAGGGGCTCAATTTTCGAGTATTTTTGGCATGTGCGTAGCTAGGATTCCTTATTGGGGAGAGGGGCTTAATATTTTGGGGGTGCCAGGTCGATATATGACACAGGCATATCCGAAGCTCGTAGGCCCGAGGTGGGGTGGGTATGGCCCCTATTGGTGGGGTTCGGGAGCTCTCCTACCCCTACCAATGGGAAGGCCATAGCCGCCCAACATTCTTATGCATAATGACTAATCGTGACCGTGACAGTTTTACGGAAGCGGAGTACCCGGAGAGAACCACCGAGCATCGACGAGCAACTGTTAGCTCCTTAACATTCTAACTCTGTTCAAACTCCGCCCAAACAGGTTTTACAGCGGTTAAAGACATGTGCACCATTAACGCGCAGTACACCTTAGTACACGGCGTCATCGTGCCTCCATGTAGGCAACCGGGATAAAGTGCCTTGCACAAGGACACAACGCGGGTCGTCCCGGACGGGGATCGAACACGGGACCTCTAGCATAGAAGTCCAACAGTCTAACACTGAGATAGATCTGTCCGATAAGTCGAAGCGTTTTCAGAACATTATTTTATTCGTTGAAGCGATTACGTTTTCGGCCCATCGACTGTTTGGGTGAGATTTACACAGGTTCAAGTTTCAGACAGGGTGGGTTACACAGTGGAGATTGGTGGTGGGTGGGGCTAAGGTAAATAGATTGATTGGTAGATTCTAACAAGACGGTCGGATTGATCGAGTCGGCTGATTGGTAATATTTGAACAACATTCGTTATGTGGACAAAATAGGGGTATCTGGAAACATAGTAACAAAATGGTCACAAACTATCCCCACTGTACTACTGGAGTACACACCTTGAAAACGAAGCAGTACTTTCATAGCCTCGGGATTAGAATGGAGTAGGGTCAGGGAAGACAGACGTCAGGAAACGAGGATTCGGGGTCCAACCAATCGGGGGTGTCCACCTTAGTTTTATATATATATAAGATATTCTTTCTGGGCGATGCATTAGTTGTAGTACTCTTGTGTAAACAATGGCTGCTGATTCATAATTTTAGACGAAAGGTAACATGCTGCCGGGGGCGCAGCGTATATGGAATTTAAAGGTTGTGACCCCACCCCACCCCCCACACACACCTCCAATATTTTTTCCAGTCGGGGCATTTTCGTCTGGATTTGAGCCGTAGATGTCGATTCGCTCTTGCCAATAATTCTGTACCTTAACCCTTTACCCAACGTAACGCCCAAAACCGCCCAGCGCTATTCACAAAAATCGCCAATTAATTTTCATTATTTTTTTCATTTTTTGTCTCAAAAGCATAGGTTATGACCCCTCTTTGGAGACAAAAAAATGAAAAAAAATAGTTATTTAAGAAATTTGTTTGCAAGTGTCGTCTACTTTTCATGTTAAGTAAAGGGTTAATTCTTACGATACCAGATTTGATACTTGGGCTAATGTAACACAAATTTACGACCGTGGTTCCCGTTTCAGCCAATTTGGAGTATGGTGCGTGTTAATTAAATAAGAAGTTGCAACACTACTATTTCTTGTTTTGTTTTATTTATCCACAAATAAATTTCCAAGAAGTCTTGAGTCTTTCAAATGTAATCCTCACTGACTAATATACTAATATCCCATCTATAATGATATACATGGAATTTCTCGTTAGTCGGGACTTCAGCCATCATATAGTCTGGGCAAATCAAGTTTACCCCCCACCCCCACCCCTATCGCCCCCACAGGTCCTCGTGTTAATCGTTCTCGTATTGGTAAAATTGCTCACTGTTCTTGAGGCTGATTCAACAACTGATTTATTAAAACCAATGTTAACCGTTAACCCTTTACCCAACGTAACGGCCAAAACCGGCCAGCGCTATTCTAAAAAATCTCCAATTATTTTCATTATTTTTTCATTTTTTGTCTCAAAAACATAGGTTATGACCCCTCGTTGGAACGAGCTCGTCGAGCTCGTTCCAATGAGGGGTCATAACCTATTTTTTGAGATAAAAAATGAAAAAAAATTAGTTATTCAAGAATTCTTTTGCCAAGTGTCGTCTGCTTTTCATGTTAGGTAAAGGGTTAAGCCACAATACTGCCACAACCTACCACTGTTAAATTGCATTGAAAAGTTGCCTCTAAGTGTATTCTTCATTGAGAACTTAATCGGTAGGCTGCATTAATCTTGGCAATGTTTTTTCAACATTGTTTGCAACCTGTACAGGCTGGGTCGCCGAAGGCACGGGGACAGAGGGCACAGCTGCCCTCCCTGTCTTCAGACGACGAGGGCGAGAGTGAACAGAAAATGCCCCTCCCAGGTTCGTCACTCAATTTTTTCAATGATTTATTCTCGAAGTAAAGCTAAAATACACCCCAAATCCGTTCAGGGAGCTATCAAAATTCAACGGGGGAGTTGGGGGTAGGGAGTGGAGGAGGTCTCCCCTCCCGATGGGAGGAGGACATCTCCTCTCAAACTTTCCCATCTCGGGCCTTCGAGACATGCATGGGGTCATGGCGGGGCTGTTAGGGCGAGTAAATGCCCTTCTCCCTTTGACTGACCCCTCTGTCCTGAGGTTCTTCCGGTGCCCCTGTGTACAGCTACGGGCAGTCAAAAATGATGTAGTTCTAAACAATGTTAACCCTTTACCTAACATGAAAAGCAGACGACACTTGCAAAAAAAATTCTTGAATAACTCCTTTTTTTCATTTTTTGTCTCAAAAACATTGGTTATGACCCCTCATTGGAACGTGCTCGACGAGCTCGTTCCAACGAGGGGTCATAACTTATGTTTTTGAGACAAAAAATATAAAAAATAATGAAAATTAATTGTCGATTTTTGAGAATAGCGCTGGCCGGTTTTTGCCGTTACGTTGGGTAAAGGGTTAAGTCATCTGCATCTGTGTACCCAGTGGTTTAAGGTAGTATTTATTTATTTATTTATTTATTTATTTATTTATTTATTTATTTATTTATTTATTGGGGTTTAACGACGCTTACGACAGCCAGGGTCCCCTCGTGTCGGACAGTTTTACGGGTTGAGGAAACCGGAGACCCAGAGAGAACCACCGAGCAGCTGCGAGTAATGCCAGACTCTTCAATGTACCAACTCCGCACAAACAGGATTAGCATTGATTGAAGACAAGTGCACCACCGGCGTGCAGTACGCCTTAGTACGTGTCCTCCCGTGGGTAGTCGAGATTAAGTGCTTGCCTAAGGGCACAACGCAGTTGCCCCTGGCGGGATCGAATTGAGGACCTTTCGGCTTGAAGTCCAATGCCGTAACCACTGAGCCAACGCGCACCCTATTAATTATCGTAAACAATCTGATGCTTTTACGGTTAAAGTTACAAGTGCGGTTGGCAAGTACAAAGGAAGGCGAAGTGTTTATCAAGATCTTTTTCACAACTTTTGATTTGATCTGTTATACGTAAACTGGAAATTTATCTCACTTAACCATTTCATCACACATGCGTTAATTTTTTCGAGAACAATAATTTGGCAGTAGAAGCTCAGACGGCACGAGGAAAAATAATTTGCAAGTGAGGAACTGTAATAAT
The DNA here is from genome assembly GCA_031216915.1 of Pictodentalium vernedei. Lineage (NCBI taxonomy): Eukaryota > Metazoa > Mollusca > Scaphopoda > Dentaliida > Dentaliidae > Pictodentalium > Pictodentalium vernedei. Next base: position 294,753,904 of record CM062295.1, on the reverse strand, counting down.
GTAATCATACAGCTCTTGGATCAAGCGCGTAGCCAGGGTATCAAAGTTAGGGGGCAAGAGTAATATCTAGGATGACATACAGAATAAGACTCGTTGCATCACCCGAGCCCACAGCGGCAATATCGGGGTGCGCACAAGGGAGGCTGCCCCCCCCCCCCCCGGGAAAAGTTTTGAAACTCGAGACAAAAAAACGCAATTCCCTTGACTCTGAGTCCGTCCGCGTCCATAATTTACAAGTTGCGAAAGGCATCAATAATTAGGCCACAATGTGGCCAAATTTTTGATGCCTTTTCCAACCCACAAATTATGGTCATAGACGGACTCAGAATCAAGGAAATTGCTAGATATTAAAATTTCTTGCCTGATGTTCCCTGTATGGGTTAACATGGGGGGGGGGGGCATAACTGGAATTTGGGAGGGGGCATGTGCCCCCTGAGCCCCCCTCCCCATGGCTATGCTACTGGATTAAATTAAATTTTTACATAACCTCCATTCGAATGCAGAATGCATTCACCCATTTCACCGCAGACCACAAGTGCATCCGTAACTTTTGCCTCAAAGCAAGTTTATGGAAGCACGCCCAGCTCCATAATAGAGGGTAACCATTTGGAACTTTTTTAGATATGAATGTCTATGTGAACGGTGCAATCTCCGTTATTCTGACAATTCACTATCGATCATTTTAGCGTAAACGACCTTCGGCGGACACAATAATTTTTACATATTTTCTCTTTTTCATGTTCAGTTCAGTTCATCGAGGAATTTCCTGCTTCACTTTTTCACAGCATCTCCACCAGAAATAAAAGATGCTGCGGGTAATTAATCGCTGTATGTACATTGACTCTTCGTGAAGAAGAAATTAAGGAAGTATTAATCAAAGAGCTCCCTTTGTCGTGTTTTCATCAGGTGCATTGATTTGATTATCGTGAAGATTTTGCTGAGGTAAAGAGTTCAACAGGCTGTAATACAGGGAAGACTAAGGTTTGCTGTAGTTAGTGTAGAAGATTCATTGCAGCATCTGAGGTATAGGGCAGCAGGAATGAGTTCCCCAAGCTTCACCAAGGCTCAGTTCTATCTTACATTTATCACGGAAGCGACAGAACAGCAACTCGGTACGTGCTCTCTAGTTTCATCATCAACTTAGCGCAACTGACGCACTCTTGGAGAATGAGGCAGCGTTTTCTTGTAGGTAGTATGTTCCGGTCACCAGGCTCACGTTGACTGTACGTTTTCGTAGTTCGCGGTGGTTATTTTTCCAATGACTTCCATACGGGGTGAGGTTAAGTAATCTACACCAACTCTGGATTCAGATACTTGAGAGATGACTTACTTCTATCTGCTGTTCAGTATCCATTCACATCATCATCAACGAGTTTCTCTCAAGCCTTTTCTCCCAATGGATTGGTCAAGGCATAAAAAATTTAATTATAAGTTAGCATCGTTGCGTAATACGTACACAAGGTCGTACATTTTGCTTTTAATGCCCTTTGCCCTTTGTTCATCATAAATCTTGGATCCTATCTGCATGTGAAATGATAACGAAACTCCCGTTCGTATTATGATGTTAGACAATTTGCACCACAAACCGATCAACATCAGATTTTTTTCCAGTAAATAGGAATAATTCGGCCGAGTTCATGTTCTGAATCAATACTTAACATCTCGTTGTTTTCTAGTTATTCAAATCCCTGACGGGATAAGAACCCATTAAAACACTAACTGGAAACAATGAATTACTTCAATTTGTATAATGGATTTTTACACTAAAGACAAAACTCACGCGATTTCTAATAGAATATCAGACAAACACGGATGTTCAAACACATGTAATTAACCTCCATTCCCCAAAACAATTTTCACATATCATTATTTTCTCAAGACGTTTATACAATTCAGAGTCCCCATGCACCCACATTAAATTTGAGGGGAACAAATTTTTCAGGCAACGTACTGGACTGTGTCAAAATTTCGCTAAAACACTAGTCCAAAAGTGGGTCAAGCGTCATCCTTTACCTAACCTAACGTTCAAAAACGACTTGGGCGAGCCACAAAAATTCAAATGTTTTAATATCTTTTCAGTCTTTGCCACCAAAACATATCATTGCCTTTACTACTTGTGTGGGGCGCGGTGGCGTTGCGGTAACCGGTTCTCGTCAGATCACCGAAGTTAAGCAACGTCGAGATCGGTTAGTCCTTGGATGGGTGACTGCCTGAACGACCGATTCGGAATCACGCGTTGTGTCCTTGGGCAAGGCACTTAACCCCGAATGTCCACATGGGGGCACGATGACGCCGTGTATTAAGGCGTACTGCACGTCGATGGTGCACATGTCTTCAACCAGTCTAACCCTGCCTGTGCTGTAGTGCGGAGTTACGATGTTGGGGAGCTGACAGCTGCTCGTCGTTGCGCGGTGGTTCTCTCCGGGTACTCAGTCTTCTTCCACCCGTAAAACTGTCACCGACACGATATGACCTTGGCTGTTAAGGTGTCGTTAAACCTTAATAATAAATACTACTTGTGTAGGAAATATCGTCTGATTGAATAAGGCTATTTTACAGAACACGGATGACAACCTTTATCGCTGACCTGTTAAAGACACTGGGGACAATTCTATAAAACAGAAAGATTCATTCAATAGTTTCGCTGTTTCTTCTCCGTCCAGAGAAGAGAGTAGATGCATTACAATAGTCTGGCTTAATACTTTTTCTTGACTCACCAACAACAAACGATTTTACCAAGAATCCAAAGTATCCGAGAAGGAAGACGAATAGGAAGACATTAAATTTCACAAAAACATTATGGACGAAGCCAACCAGTGCAGTCCACAAATGGAGCCATTCAGGCGTTCCACCGAAGATCAGCAGCGAGATTCTGAAAACAGCACAAAAATTTTGGATTTAAGTATACTATGAACAACTACATCAAAGATGGGGTGCATAAAGATGAAGCTTCTGACAAAGTAGCCACTTCTGACAAAAGCAGTATTAAAAAGCTGTTGGCACTAGATACCGTAACCCTTTGAACCCTGGGTGAAATCTTCCATGTCAGTTCAACGGCAGCAGTTGGAAGAGTCCATATTCATTATTTCGTGGGTCTGCACGTGGAAAATATTAATTGGTGCGTGCGTGCGTGCGTGCGTGCGTGCGTGCGTGCGTGCGTGCGTGCGTGCGTGCGTGCGTGCGTGCGTGCGTGCGTGCGTGCGTGCGTGCGTGCGTGCGTGCGTGCGTGCGTGCGTGCGTGTATGTTTTCTTGTATGTGTATATATGAGTAGGTATACGTAAACACATTAAATCAAAGTCTAGGATAGAGTTGTGTCGGTCATCACAGTCAATATGGGCATCACACGGTTATCGATTGGTCATTGAGCAACGTGTGAACATGAATTCTGGATATTGAATGAACGACTCTTTAGTTAGGTACCGTTTCACTCTACCTTACCGATAGTTCCAGTGATACGTGTTTCCATGTGTTCTATGGCCACACAGTAGGAGGGGTCAACTGCCCATGTGTTTGTCCTCAAATAGACAACCTCCGTAATCCTTAGCTCACTGTTTGTTTATATATATATACATATGTGTGCGTGCGTGTGTGTGCGTGCGTGCGTGCGTGCGTGCTTGCGTGCGTCCGTGCGTCCGTGCGTGCGTGGGTGCGTGCGTGCGTGCGTGCGTGTGCGTGCGTGCGTGCTTCAAACTCCCGAAATCCTAGTTAATGGATGTAGCAGTAAGATAGCCAACAGTGGCTATGCAACCTCCTCGCACAATACGTGTATTATTCCATACTTAAAATGTATTTGTTCTATTTATTGTGTTTAAACTGTAATTCAAACAATTTTGTATATTCTCAGTGTTACGTATAGTGCCAAATAAAGTTAATTTATTCATTCATTCATATCCGTGCGCATTCTCTTAGCAGCCATCCTACTTATAATAATGAAATTATGACGTACCGTCTTCCTGGGCCGACAAAACGGTCTCTCGTGTTCAATGCTTAACATACTCGAGTAAAGGCAGACTTTTCCACAAGATCCCAATGTAGTTCAATGGGTAAACATCCTTGAGTAAATACAGAATTTTCAACCCGATCCCAATTCACAGGGAAATTCACGAAACTGCAATATACGTCTTCGAGAAAAAGAAGAACAACTTCAAAGCTTCGCAGAAGTACCATGGATGCCGAATTGAATACCAAGTCAGAAGTGGTACTGTAGCGAATGTTTGCCTGAAAGAACAACGACGATTAAGAAGCTGCTTAGGCAAGGGGGGGGGGGGGGGGTGTGGAAAAAAGTGTGTGACACTACGAGTGTGTGAGTGTGTGTGTGTGTGTGTGGGGGGGGGGGGGCTAGATGTCAAAAACGCGTTTTCTCCAGATCATGCAAATTTTTTCCTTATCCATTTTTATGGTGTATTTTTGTCCCAAAACAGCTTCACCATGCATTGCATCTATTTGCATACCAACCATAAAGCATTCTAAGTAGTATAGCAGTCTACATGTATCCAATGACAGGAAACTTGGGTGATTTTTCACTTAAACTCACGTGGAGACAGGGGTGGGTCTCGTGTGGACAATGCGGGAAAATACATGCATTTGTTTCCAAACCGTGTCTACTTTGAAAGCAGTACATGGGTTTTCATAATTTATGCAACCATTTTCACATCCAAACTCTTGTAACACACAGGGATTGTAGAAAAATGAAGCTATCCCTGGATATTCCCTTTGTATGCTGTTGTGATGTTACAATTGTTACTCCCATGCGTGCCCTAACTGTCTAAAGCTAACAGCAGAGTTGTGGAGTTGTGGAGTTGTGGCAGCAACCCAAGTTCACCATTGTGATTTCCACCACAGTGCCCAACATAGGAAATCTTTGATGAAGATAGTTATATGCCTTCAGTCTTCTGTAATCATAAGGAAATAAATGAAACTTTAATTGTTTATTGATTGGCATGAAAATGAAAGAAAAGGGAAACAAAAAAATCATCTGCGGTGTGTCGTCGTATCAACTTGCTGTTGATAAAATATCACTTAACCTGATTCAACTTCATAACAGAAATATCATTATTCATATAGCCTATTTGTTATTGCTATTGGAATTACTTTGTCAGATCTGGTGTCAACTTTAACTGGAAAAGTGCTAAAAAAAATTCCTGACCACACAGGACACAGAGTTTTTTCATAAAATATTGCTCTATCACATTTCATTGGATAGTGCCTCTGGGCACTATCCAATCAAATGTGACTGAGCAATGTTTCTTGGCTTCCAGCACTCAACCATTTATTTGTTTGAGGTATATCTGGTGACAGGTATTTAACATTCATTGATGGTATTGATCATGTTCATCACATTACGTATTATTATATTGGCCTGCAAAACCATTCTGATTCCGCTTACCTGCAGAACATAAGATGTTGGGAGCGGGGGAGGGGGGGGGGGGAGGGGGAGGGCAATTGGTCGGAAAAAATTGGGCCCGAAAAATTGCAATTCCAAAAAATGAGAGTTGTGCCAGCAGTTTTTCCCGCCCCGCTTCCCTACCTGGCTAAGAGAATTAAGTATAAAAGAAAGATTACAACGAATTTTGTTCTTGACGCAAAGACCTTCAGAGAGTGACCTGTCTGCCAGAATGGTCCCGTCCTTGTTAAAGGGAAACAGTGGCATTAAGGTACAAATATTCAAAAACGATATTGGAAGAAAGCTCAGATGTTAGGAAGAGAAACAACTGCCTCTCGCCGTGGAAGATGCCTTTTGAAACTTAAAATCCGAATCGAAATCTTACGAATTATAACACTGTTTTTTTATTTAACCTTTACCCAACGTAACTGCCCAAACCGGCCAGCGCTATTCACAAAAATCGCCAATTAATTTTCATTATTTTTTCATTTTTTGTTTCAAAAACATAGGTTATAACCCCTCTTTGGAACGAGTTCATCGAGTTCATTCCAATGAGGGGTCATAACCTATGCCTTTGAAACAAAAATTGAAAAAACGAGTTATTCAAGAATTTTGTTTGCAAGTGTCGTCTACTTTTCATGTTAGGTAAAGGGTTAAAAAAATTACATTTTTTCTTTATACAGACGCGAAGCCAGGATTTTATAATAGGGGTGCACTAGCCAGGCTATTATATTTGTAAGGCCTTTGTGGGGAAGGGTCGGGGCCTCTCCTAGATCTAACTAGACCCAACCCCGAGAAAAATTTGCAAAATTTAGTGCTCTAAGAGCGAATCTGAGGCATCTGTAGCGTTTGTAGCCCCTATTTTGGAGACCATTTTGGGCCTCTATGTTGTGTGAAACTTGCATTGTACCAATGTTTTGGGAGAAAATAAAATTTTTAGGGGGCCGAGGCCGCCCTAGGCCAGCCCCCCCCCCTCCCCCCGGTAGCTACGCTACGGACTGAAGCATCCAATTTATTCATAGTAATTCTTCTTACACATCACCAAACATTAACTCCAACTTGGGATTCAAATTAGGATGTCAAATCAATAGAGAGGGCAGATGTTTCAAGTAAAGACTATCCCCCGAGAGTGATTGCGCATTTCTGGTCTTCCACCGACTTCTAAATTTAAGTATTATTGCGTTAGTTCATGACTGAACATTCTCTAATAAATACAAAAGCCACATTTATTGTCAAAGTTAGTCCACGGGAATTGATCTCATCCCAATCAATGTAAATTAAATACAGTAGACGATATTCAAAGTGACTCAGTTATTTGTGTAGAGTTCTGGGTATTATTCGTTTTCCAAGAAAATGAGGTCTCCGAACACATTTACACCACTCCCATCCTATGGTGATTTCTCGATCTGTACGAAAGTGAGCAACGGTAAGATAAAGAAGAGGACTACAGAGTTACTTGTACGGTGCACACATGTCCCAACAAGCTACCTTACCAACAATATGTTCTGCAATTTTCTCGAATAGTGGACGACACTTGCAAATAAAAAAAGGTTTTTCGTAAATAACCGATTTTTTTTTACTTCAAATGACATAGCGTATGACCCTCCATTGGAACGAGGACTCATAAGCTATGTCTTCAAGAAGAATGCCAAAAAAAAAAAAAAATGACAGAAAAAAAAATGAAAAGCGAGTTTTGTAAATAGTGCTGGCCAATTATTGCAGTTATGTTAGGTAAAGAGTTATCGACTCTCACACACTGGGCGCTGCGAACTTGGCTGCGAACTAAGCAGTCTGACATTTGCAGAATGAGGTCCCTAGATAGTGAATTTGATGATGCTATCCCATACAGTGGGCCAATTTATCTTCTGGGTACCTCTTTCTGTTTAGTTTTGAGACCCTGATTCAGATTGAGGTTCACAGAGGGTAAATGTAGTGATGCTACCCTGCTGTGCAGGCTAGCATCGCCAATTTCACCCCCAGGGGACCTCATTTTGCAAATGGCAGTCTGCTTATTTTCTGGCTTCGTGATTCCTCTAGCATGAGTCTTGCTGTTGGATGGAGACAACAAGTAAATAGCTGAGTTTAATGTTGGCTATTATACCACGATTGCTGTGTGTATTCAACGTAACGTCAGTTACGCGATACAATACTGGCATTGGGAAAGATTGCCCGTGGAATCTGGATTAAGTGTAAGAACGTTATATAAAAACGCATTTGGTTGGACGTTACTCGACTGAGTGACGTTATGAGATGAATTAAATGCTTCGACACTGAACAGTGCCAGGCAAGAAAGTTATCAAACCGCCGAAGATGATATTTTTCTTTAAAAATATCAGCTTCAATCACTTAATTCAATTTTGATCGTGGTATATACAGATTATCATGATAATGTGCATGTCCTGTGATTTGTATCAGATTCAAGGTGGTGTCCAGGATGGGATCTCAACGAGGCGGCTTTGCCGGTGAGTTGTGATCCCATTTTTGGACACCACCGGGGTCATAGCCTATGTTTTGAGACAAAAAATGAAAAAAAAATTAGTTATTCAATAATTTTTTTGCAAGTGCCGTCTGCTTTTCATGATATGTAAAGGGTTAAATTATTTTTAAACATTTTTGGGACATAATGTTCGGTCGATCATTGAAATGCACATAGAATGTATCCATGCGCATGTTATGATAGCCCGTAGCGCTACCGGAAACGAGTCGTCTATATGATACGGAATCAGAATGAATCGGAACACATTATGTGATACGTACCGTTTCTCGTGGTTTTCAGGCCAAAATCTATTTGATTGTTAGATAAAAATATAGAACACAACTCGGGTAGAGTACGGGGTCGGAAATCAGAAGACCCTTGGCGGAGTTTTTTTTTGTATTTCACACGTGCCTTAGGCGCTCGTGAAATACAGCAAAAACTCCACCCCGGATCGTTGATTCCAGTCCCTACTTAACCCTTCTTACGTTCTGTCTTACAGTTCATTGAGACAATGTGGGATAAAACATACAATACCTTCTTGTAATTTTGACGTAATGTTTAGAGATGCGTTAAAAATCGTAGTGAGTGGTTGTTTCAGTTATATCACGATTGTTACGTGTATTCAACGCTAACCCATACAAGACTGACGTTGAAAAACGTATTAGGAAAACCTCGTATGGAATCCGACCTGCATGTACGAACCGCGTGTAAGAACGCATCTGATTAGCCGTTATGTATATGATTGACGTTACACACTAAAAAAACTAAAGTGTTAAAACTGACACTTTCAAGGTGTTAAACCCATTCTAACTCTTAGGGTTTGATTTTAACACTCAAAATGCAATGCTTTAAGCACTTAGACATTACAATCGTCAGACATCTGAAACTTGAATGGATGGCACTTACCATGTGTCTAGCATTGGTGGTTCTTCCAGAATCGTCCATAATTTGATTTGCGCTTGGTGGGTATATAATTAAAAGGACACAACGCAGATGACGCGGATCAGGCTCGAGAGTTCGAGCCTGATCCGCGTCACCTGCGTTGTTTCCTTTTACGTGTCGCGACATTACACTTGTCAAGAGGTATTATTGTAACACCTGTCAAGTTCTGGGATATCTACACTTGAACAAAGTGCTAGTTCAGCACTTAGTAAGTGTTAAATACAGCCCTTCAAGTGTAGTTTTTTAACACTTTAGTTTTTTAGCGTGTATGATGTGATGGAATTGCTTCGACGCAAATCAATAATGTCACGCAAGAAGGTAAACAAACCACCGAAGGTCATATTATGTTTTTAAAGATCTGAGCCTCATTCATTCAAATAAATACAGAATACAACTCAGGCCGTGTACCTAAGACAGATGCGACGCGAATTAGGCATTGGGGAAAAAATCCAACAAGTATATAGTTGATTCCTGTTTCCCGTACTCCGCCCTCTGTGTTCTGTCTTTTGTTTCAATTATTACATTGGTTTCGGTCTACTAGCGAATTTGGTTTTATGTTTGTCTTGAAGTGTTATAGGCTAGAAAAGTTGAACTTCATTACTTTTATGAATAATATACACATTTTGACGGTTACAGTATTTTCTAATAAAGTAGTTGTTTTATATTAGAATTAAGCAAGCTATAATATTGAACATTGTTGGCAGTATTGTTAAAAAGATTAAGGATCCATTGTCACACTGAGTAATTGGTGACAATACGGAAAAAAATATGTATTTAGTATTGAAAATGCGAACAAACAATCAAATCCCTTATAGGGTGAATGAGTTACAAATACGTTTGTTTACTTGTGTATAGGGTAACGGACTTCTTAGGTTATTTGAAGAAGGTATATAACTCTCACAGGACTGGACGTCTGCACTCCAGTCATGTGAGAATAAATATTAATTCGTGTATTCCTTTCTTCAGATTCCCGTGAGCCCATGGATATGTGTTACAGTCAGCGAGTTCCCCAAGTCAACAGTAAGTGTGCAAAATCAGCACAAGGGTTAAGTTAAGGCTATTCCGCAGCTATTGACGTAATTCAACAAAAATCCAACTTATATCAATTGGTGGAGACCGGAGTGATCTCAACGCAGTGCCTCTCACGGGAAGAACAACTGGACTGAACACAAAAAGGTGATATCCAACATGGCAGGTGGTCAGATAGAAGTTTCAAACATGTTGTAGCCAAAATCCAACTTCATGGCAGATCCTATTCAAAGAATGGGTGAAATTTCAGCAGCTGAGCGACATTCAGGCGGCAGCAGCATTTTCATTTCACCTCGGAGGATATGCAGAGGTGTGGTATCAAACATTGGAGATTGAAATAAAAGATGATTTAGTGAAACTTGTTCAGGAGTTTGAAACAACGTTCAAGAATGATGTGCGTAGGTTCGACGTGATCCGAGTAAAACAGTTACTGCAATAAAGTGTTAATGACTATATTGCGAGATGTATTTCCAAAACCTTACACTTGAACATACCCGAACATTTCATTGTGAGTTGTATTATTTATGGAATGAAAGCAAAACTCAAATCTATTGTGATGTTGAGGGAACCCAAAGACCTCAAAAGTGTCTACAATGTTGTATTGTTAGCAGAACTGACCATTAACTCTTGTGATGTTTTGGAAACAGAAGAAATGAAGATGTTGGATAATGTACGTAAAGAGATAGCTGCTGAAAGATCATATTGAAAGAGTGAAATAATGATATTACCCAATCTTGCAGAAAGGTTGCCTTAGTAACCCTATAATTCAGAGAGTTCCGGACCAAATGATGGAAGTCATTTTGTCCAAAAGTCTGAATGCAGACGCCCAGATTTTATATGTTTTGGCTGTGGTAGGAAATGTCCGACTAGAAAAATATGTCCAGTGCGTTGTTTCCGCTGTAATCTTTGTTTCCAAATTGGCCATATTCAAAAGATGTGTAAACACAAAAAGTTAAAATTTTCAGAAAGTCAAAATTTTCACGTCAAACACAAACCAAAAGAAAATCCTGTAAGTTGTGTGAAAGATGCGCGGAAGGATGATAATTCTGAACATGTAATGTCATTTTGTCTACCCATGAACACCAATTCTGTTTTAATTCACATTAACCCTTTACCCAACGTAACGGCCAAAACCGGCCAGCGCTATTCTCAAAAATCGCCATTTAATTTTCAAAATATTTTCATTTTTGTCTCAAAAACATAGGTTATGACCCCTCGTTGGAACGAGCTCGTCGAGCTCGTTCCAACGAGGGGTCATAACCTATGTTTTTGAGACAAAAAATGAAAAAAATTAGTTATTCAAGAATTTTTTTTGCAAGTGTCGTCTGCTTTTCATGTTAGGTAAAGGGTTAACGGTGCTCGAACTAGTGCTTTAATTGACACAGGAGCCTCTGTGAGTTGCATAGCGCAACGTTTCTTGAATAAGGCTGGCTACAGCCATTCCAAACTTGAAAGTTCCCCAATTAAGAAAGTAATAGGTGTTGCTGGTGACTTTTTGGGTACAATTGTGATTCCAGTCTCATTTAATGGGTTGAAAGTAGATAATGCATTTTATGTATTTAAAAACCTCCATCGGCCTCTGATAATTGGTATTGATTTTATGAGAAAACACAAAGCGTGATAGATCTTGACTCCCAAACTTTCCAGTTACACAACGGTGTAGCTGATTCGAGTAAATTCGAAAATTATTGTTCCCCCAGAATCTGAAATGAATATTTGTGTTAATGTTTCAAACAGAATAAGCAATTCAGTGAGCCTTATTGAACCCGCACAAAGTGTGCTTAGGTTAGGAATTATAGGTGTCAAATCTGTGGTCAATGTAAGGAATAAGCTTGCTGATATGCCAGTCTCCCAAAAGTAAAGTGCTTGGTATATTTTCTGGCATTGGCGTAAATCACGTACCTGCATTTGATACGACAGAAAGGGTTAACAGACATGCTAACAACAAAGGGACAAAAACACATGACAAAAAGACAGGACTCAAATTTAGATCCAATAGAATTTGACTTTCTGGACTCAAACCTCACAAATGACGAGAAAGATATGTTTAGGGTTTTTTCTGCATAAAAATAGAGATGTATTTGCTTTGAATTTAAGTGAGTTGGGTGCCACAGATGTTGTTTCTCATTGCATCGAGAGTGGCGATGCACAGCCAGTGTGTCAGAGGTTCTATAGGCAGTCACAAGAGGTGGAAAGGGAAATGGAAAGACAGATTGACGAAAGGTTGAAATCAGATATTATTGAGCCGAGTGATTCTAGGTGGCAGTCCCCTGTGGTAATGTTCGGAAGAAAAGTCACGAGTATCGGTTTGCAGTAGACTATAGGGAGTTAAATCACGTTACAAAGCCAGTTTCATTTCCCCTCCCCCGACTCAACTGTGTATTCGATGCTCTTGGTAAAGGTCAGGCAATTTTTTTCTCAATGTTAGATCTCGCTAGTGTTTTTTGGCAACTCCCTATGGACAGTGAAACTGCCCATAAATCCGCTTTTGTGACACACAATGGTGTGTACCAGTGGAAAAGGATGAGTTTTGACCTCATGAGTGGGCCTTCCAGTTTTCAAAGATTAATGTGCCAGGTTTTGAGGAAAATGAATTTTAAGTAGGCTTTGGTATATGTGGATGATATTTTAGTTTTTAGCAAGGATTTGACGGAACATATTCAGCATCTTGATGTAATATTTACACAACTTCGAAAGGCTAACTTGACACTGAAACTCAGTAAGTGTAAATATGCAGCCAAGGAGGTAATTTATCTTGGTCGTGTTTTGAGTAGAGATGGTGTAAAGGTTGATTAGGCTAAAACTGAGGTCGTTAGAACGTTTCCGGTTCAAAAAACACAGCATCATGTTAGAAGTTTTCTTGGATTATGCAACTATTATCGTCGATTTGTTGAAGGTTTTTCTCATATTGCACACACCTTGTCAGATGTTCTTAAAAAGGACATAGAGTTAAATGGACAGACAAATGTCAGGAAGCATTTAAAAAACTGAAGGGTAGTTTAGTTTCAGCTCCCATTTTGGCTTTTCCAGATATGGCAAAATCGTTTATTTTAACTACGGATGCTTCTGGTTCAGCCATTAGCTATATTCTTGGTCAGTTGGATGATGAAGACAGAGAAAAATTGGTTGCAAATGGTGGTCGTTCACTTAAACCAGGAGAAAAACGGTGGTCTATATCTGAGTTCGAGTGTTCAGCTGTTTTAGAGGGAATAAAGGCTTATCATGTGTCTCTTGCAAACAACAAATTCACTGTTTATACGGATCATAAGGCATTGTCATATTTACAAAAGATTAAGCATTCAACAGGTAGATTATCTCGATGGTCAATTTTGATTCAAGGATATTCATATGAAATTAAACACAGGCCTGGTAAAAGTAACACAAATGCAGATGCTCTCTTACAAAGACAGTATGATGACAAAACTGAAGACGTTGATTCTGACATCCTGGATAATATACCAAGTTCAGGAGTACACATAGCAGATAAAAATGCACCAGCAGTAACTGTCAACATCAGTGAAAAATGGCAAGAAGCAACGTTTTTATATGGCGCCGAGTTCAAAATCCCCGCTATTCATGCTATGGGTGCTGAAGAGCCACCAACAAGTTCAGAGCCAAGTGAATCAGACGTTGTCAAATTACAGGGCGCATGTCCAGATTACGTACCCATACTCCGGTATTTACAGAGCAAGGAACTGCCCGAAGATGAAAAAGCTGCTAAACGTGTAGTATTAGAATCAGATCAGTTTGTATTGCTAGACGGTGCTCCTTACCATATATTCCAGACACGAACGAAACGTTTGCCAGAGGAGTTGAGTTTTATCGGCCAAATTGCTCTCCCTCGTGTCCTTAGGAGAGATACTATCATGTCTTTTCATGATAATAAAGCAGGGAGATGTCATCTTGGCATGCAATGCGAATGAAGTTCTGCTGGCCTGGAATGTATCAAGATATTGCCAACTACATTCGGTCGTGTGATGCATGCAAGCGCAGCAAGCGACATGTTCATGGGAAAAGTGCCCCACATGCACCTCTTCCGGTTGAGAACGCATTTGATAGATGGTATATGGATATCTTAGGTCCAATAACTACAACATCTGAAGGACACAAGTACATCCTTTTAGTTGCTGAGAGTTTTTCAAAATGGTATGAAGCATTTCCTTTGAAAACACAAGAAGCTTCAGAGATTGCAAAGGTGCTTTACAATGAAATATTTTGTAGATATGACGCTCCACATACACTGGTTTCAAACAGAGGTGCGTATTGTATGAGTAAATTAGTGCATGCAGTTTTGTCAAATATTCCAAGTTACACACCATTTTACCAGTGCTTATCATCCACAAACCATTTCGACATGCGAACGATGGAACAGCACAATGGCACAATCACTGAGGACCTATGTTAACAAGGAACAGAATAATTGGCATGTGATATTGCCAAGCATTATGATGGAATTCAGAATGAGTCCGTCTACACAAAGTACCAATTTTTCACCATTTAGAATTTTGTTTGGAAAAGAATTGAATTTACCATTCGATACCATTGTGTTATCACAGGACAAAAGACCTGCATCGGTACATTGACGAAATTTGAAATTGTTCGATATATTGCCCAGGAAAACACAAGAGATGCACAAAATAGAAGCAAAGAAAATTATGACAAAAAGCTAAGGAGCCATCATTTCAACTTGGAGATGTTGTCTTGAAGCATACTCCTTTCACCCCATAAAGGATTATCTAGTAAGTTGTACAATAAATAGCATTGACCATTCTTCATAAATTCATAACAGATAAAGGACCGAATAATACATATTACCTCGGGGATGGTGAAACAAAGAAAGTTGTAAAGCGGTCATGCCATGCAAATAGACTCAAGCCATTTAAAGACCCAGATGACAGAATCATTGACCAAAGTGCAGCAAATAACACGAATCAGAGTGGTAGGCAAGAAACAAAATCAGTAGACAATGGCGCTAGTCAATCACAACCGCAACAAGAGAGTTTTTTGTCTAGTAGAAAAGCTGATTAAAGTTTAATACTTAAATGGACACAAACATTATTTGGTTAAGGGGCAAGACGACAAACAAAAGCCCTATGAACCAGAGGAAAATCTTCCACAATTATTAAGTAGAGAGTTTTTGATTCGCAGGATACCAAGTTGAAAACGACGCCGACGGCCATTAAAATTATTAAAGTAATGTTTTTACTAACCACTTGTTACCTACAGCGTTAAATAAAGAATGGATGAAATAAAGTTTGTATTCAAATGATTAGTTTTGGGTCTTAGTGTATTTATTATTATTATATTTTTTTTAGTATTCCAGTCAAGATCTATTGCATGCATATTGTTTCCCTTATTAGTAAACAAATGGTTTGTGTTGACCTGAAAGTTCTCTACATGGAAACTGGGTTACTCCAACAATTGCACATTTCTAAAGTTATCTTTGGAGGACCAAAGTTTTTCAAGGCGGAAGGTATTGTTATAGGCTAGAAAAGTTGAAGTTTATTATTTTTATGAAAAATATACACATGTTGACGTTTACAGTATTTTCTAATAACTTAGTTGTTTTATATTAGAATTAAGCAAGCTATAATATTGAACATTGTTGGCAGTATTGTTAAAAAAGATTAAGGATTCATTGTCACACTGAGTAATTAGTAACGATACGGAATAAAATATGTATTGAGTATTGAAAAGTGTGAACAAACAATCAAATCCATTATTAGGTGAATGGATTACAAATACGTTTGTTTACTTGTATATAGGGTAACGGATTTCTTAGGTTACTTGGAGAAGGTATAAAATTATCACAGGACTGGAAGCCAGCACTCCAGTCATGTGAGAATAAATATTAATTCCTGTATTCCTTTCTTCTGATTCCCGTAAGCCTATGGATATGTGTTACAGTCAGCGAGTTCCCCAAGTCAACAGTAAGGTGCAAAATCAGCCCAAGGGTTACGTTACGGCTATTCCCCAGATATTGACTTAATTCAACAAAAATCCAGTTTATATCAGAAGTCAAATTACGCACAGTAACTTACTTCTGACTAACACATTAGTGAACCAGTTTTCAGACACTTTTATTTGTTGCGTGGTAGTATACATTCACAGCTGAAAACAAACAAACAAACTAGAACTATCATTGAAGGTGATTAATACCCTCTCTTTCGGCTTTCTATAAAGCGCATCGGAAAGTAGAGCTTCGATATTTTTTAATATGCGGATGTATATGTGCTAGTGGGTATGTGTGAGAAATTTCATCAAAATCAGTTCATAAATGTTGGAGGACTTACACACCTAAGAATTTCATATAGAAATGAATATTAAATCTATATTTAAAGAGAGATAACTTCGGCTGATCCAAATTGTAGCAGGTTGAACATGTGAACAAAATATTACGTTAACTTTTGACCCGCTGAGTATTTTCAAAATATTTTTCATCCAATCTAGTCATGGCTGCTTTCCAGCAGCCATGACTAGATTTGATGAAAAATTTTATGTTCAGCCTAAGAAAGCATTGGTCAAAAAGTCTATTCAATTTACTGGAGAGTAATGATTCCAAATATACTCATTTCAACAGTAAGGGATTTTTTGTCCTGAGCAGGAATATTCGCTAACAGCATGTAAGGTGTTAATGTCAAATCATAAAATATCGGGAGGAGTTGAACACTTCAGAATCTTTTACAAAGATGTTTTCAAATGTGCGCTTGTAAATGGTTACATTTGGGTAAGAAAAATAAATGTTGGAGAAGTTGCGCCCATAAGAATCTCAACAATTTCCAGGTTCAGAAGCGGGAGGGCATAACTTATTTAAAATTGTCGCAGATCGACAATTGGGAATCTACACATGTTCACTTGTAAGTGGACACGTTTGAGAAGTTTCATCGAACTCTGTTCATAAATATAAGATCAGTTGCGCGCACAAGGATCTCACACAGAAATCTATGTTAAACCAAGTTCAAGGGAGATAACTTGTTTGAAATTGTCGCAAATTGAAAATTTAGTAAGACCAGAACATATATTGTTAATTATTACTGCATCGTATCGCATCTGCCTGAACGGACCTTAAAATGTGTATTCCGTTACGTGGTATTTCACATCACTGACATATTGCACTGGCAGACTTTTTTTGTAAATTGGACGCGATGCAATCGTTACGATCGCTGCGAGAAATTAATAATATGAACGAGTTTTCTTCACAGTTTGTATCTTCGACATGGTTGATAGTTGATACCCCTAATTTGAACATCACTGCTATTGCAAAACTGGAGGCTTTGGTGAGCCTAAAACGCTCACTTGGCTAGATGAGATGAGTGTGCTAGTAAGTAGTGGAAAGTAAGAGCGATGTTTTGATTTGCCATGACATAACCAATTGCCATTTTTTTACCATTCGTTTCTGCAGGTCCTAGGAAAGCTTCTCAGGCAAAAACAAAGCTCTGCTCAGTGAAGTCTTAAAAAAGTGTCCATACCAATTTTTGTTGGTTTTCAACTTCTCTACCCAAGCCCCCAACCACAGAGAGCCCAAATATTGGTCTACAAACTTCCCTTGAACAAACTTTAATCTTCACTACCAAACAAAGTTCCATACCAAATATCAAGGCATTGTCTCTGGTGGTTCATGAGAAGATTTTAAACGATTTTTTAGGTTTTTGAGGCATTAACCACAGACCGAAGATGGTAGCTGCTTCATTTGCACAAAATAGAAAGGGTATATTCCAAAGATGGTCTGTGCAATATATGTTTGAATTTGGCCCAGTGGTTTTGAAGAAGACAAGTTTCAAAAGTTAAGGGACGACGGACGCAAAGTGATGGGAATAGCGCCCACTTACTTGCAGTCAGGTGAGCTAACAAGAGGCTCGAGGGGGCCTGAGGCACTCACCTTACAAAAGTTGTTTAAAAAAGGATATAATTGGCATCTATGCCTAGCTAACACAACAGAGGAATGAAGTCATCTAATCATTTAACCCTTTACCCAACGTAACGAACAAAACCGGCCAGCGCTATTCTCCAAAATCGCCAGTTAATTTTCATTATTTTTTCATTTTTTATCTCAAAAACATAGGTTATGACGCCTCATTGGAACGAGCTCGTTCCAATGAGGGGTCATAACCTATGTTTTTGAGACAAAAAATTAAAGAAATTAGTTATTGAAGAATTTTTTTTGCGAGTGCCGTCTGCTTTTCATGTTAGATAAAGGGTTAAAACGCTCTTGTCTTTGTCTGATCATTTTTTCTAGTACTGACATGCTCCCACAGAAATAATACCCAGGTTTCCAGTAGTGCAAAACTAGGGATTCCATATATGCTGTACACCAAATATAAATAGATTGTGAGTAGCATGGATCTGAATAACTAGATTTTTATATATTATTTATCATATTAGACCATTATAGACAGAATCTGGATGGTTGATCTGAAGAACTAGATTTTTAGGCTTTTGGGTTTTAACCCAAGCCGAAGATGGCAGCAGCTTCAATTCAACAAAGTAGAAAGGGGCTGTGCCATATATGTTTGAATTTGGCCCAGCGGTTTTGGAGAAGACATGTTTCAAAAGTTAATGGACGACGTGCGGCAATTGATGGAAATAGCTCCCTTTGACATTCCGTCAGGTGTGCTAAAAAAAAAAAAAAAAAACAAAACTCAAAAGGAACTAAGAATCACCTTGTAATAATGGTTGTTATCAAATATAGCCCAGCTGAACTGTATGGCATTGGAAACTTGAATTCTAATATAGATCATATATACAGTCGTGACTATACGACAATGAAAAAATAAGGCTTCTTCGATCTGAATTTTGTTTGAAGCACCATCATAGGCACAAAAATAGAGTGTACAATATCTCTAGTGTTCAACCTAGTAAGGAGCTGCATCCTAAATTCTCTCAAGCAATGGGGGTTAACCCTTTTAGTTTACCCAGCATGAAAAGCAGACGACACTTGCAAAAAAAATTCTTGAATAACGAATTTTTTTCATTTTTTGTCTCAAAAGCATAGGATATGGCCCCTCAATGGAACGAGCTTGTTCCAACAAGGGGTCATAACCTATGTTTTGGAGACAAAAAATGAAAACATAATGAAAATAATTAATTGGCGATTTTTGTGAATAGTGCTGGCCGGTTTTGGCCGTTATGTTGGGTAAAGAGTTAATAAACAGAATTTAATTTCTATAGAAAAAGAGAAGCAGAATTCTGACACGCCAACGACACTAACTAATTTGGCCCTTTACAACGTAAGGTCAACAACTGGAAAGGCTGGTGACATTAGGCATTTTATTGAGGACAATGACCTCGATTTGGCGGCCCTTACAGAACCCTGGTTACATGGTGATAATAGAGACCAACGAGTTTTTTTCCGAGCTGGTACCAACAGGGTACAACATCTTACATGAAGCATGTGGCATCGGGGATGGGGTATAGCACTTATAACCCACAGTGGGCTAAAAGTAAAGCACTCAAAATTCACCCAGATGAAACTTAACTCTTTTGAATTTCTTGATTGTTTGGTGTCGAGCGAAACTGTATTCCATCTAGTCGTAACACACAGGCCTCCACCCTCGAAAGCAAAACCAGCTTACCGTAAAACAATGTTTATCCGAGTTTTCGGATTTCCTTTTGGAATATTCATCATATGGTGGCAATTTGTTTACAGTTCAATTTTCATATGGATCGGAGTGATGATAGAGACGCACAATTCCTAGATTTAACAAGCTCATCCAGATACACACAATATGTGAATGTACCAACACATATCAAGGGTCAAAACTTGGATCTAATCTTGACCAAATCATGCGATGAAGCACTGATTCAGAGCATTAACACATGGTACTCGACATTTTCTCATCATTTTGCTGTTCTGGCTTCACTCAGGCTCACCAAACCACATCTTAAACCATCCTCATGCCAGATGAAGAATCTTAAGAAAATCAACATTGAAAAGTTGAAGAGTGATAGTGTGCCTTCTCCGTTGATGTCCGTTAATTCATCTCAAGGCTCGACCAACATAGTTCGTCAATACATCACTGTGTTGTCTCATCTGTTAGACCACCATGCTCCTATAAAGGTGAAAACTTTCAAAAAACATGAAAATGCAAAATGGTTTACAAGTGAAAGTAAAGAAAATAAGCAAAAATGTCGAAGACTGGCGAGACTGTTCAACAAAACCAAATTAACAATTCACCGTGAAATGTTTTGTAATCAAAAAGTAATCATAAATCAGCTAATAGAGGCTGCTAAACGCCCATACTATAATGAGCGTATTGATGTTTGCACCGAAAATAAGGCACGCTTTCTGTTACCATTGACCTCCTATGAAATCGAAAGATTGGTATTTTTCCAGAACATACATCAGTACTAGAATTGGCCAACCGCTTTGGAAACTATTTTATAAATAAGGTGGAGTTGATAGACAAGAACATTGAAAGTAAAGTTGTACCCACATCTGATGATCTGTCTGTAAATTCAAGTTGGTCCACTTTTGAACAAGCGAATGTACCTGGGGTGAAGAAGCTCATGTTGTCAAGTCCTAGCAAAACAAAAGGGCTGGGCCCCATTCTTACGTCCCTGGTTAAAGCAGCAATAGATTGTATATCTCCAGTTATTGCAAGCATCATCCAGGCATCTCCTGAAGAAGGTCATGTACCTTCAGTCCTTAACCCTTTACCTAACGTAACGGCCAAAACCGGCCAGCGGTATTCTCAAAAATCGCCAATTAATTTTCATTATTTTTTTCATTTTTTGTCTCAAAAACATAGGTTATGACCCCTCGTTGGAACGAGCTCGTTCCAACGAGTGGTCATAACCTATGTTTTTGAGACAAAAAATGAAAAAAATTAGTTATTCAAGAATTATTTTTGCAAGTGTCGTCTGCTTTTCAGGTTACGTAAAGGGTTAAATTAGCATTGGTATCTCCACTTGTCAAGAAACATTTCCTTGATCCTGATATCTTGAAAAACTATAGGCCAGTTTCTAATTTACCTTTTGCAGCAAAGGTTCTGAAAAAGGTAGCAGCTAAACAACCTCGGAATTACCTCCAAAGTGATAATCTCCTAGAACCATGTCAATCGGCTTATCAGCCAACAGTACAGAAACTGCCCTCTTTTGAGAGTCTGTAATGACATAATTTGTTCGTTAGGTCAACGTAAGTCAGTTCTCTTGGTCTTGTTGGATTTCTCTGCAGCTTTTGACACGCTAAACCATCCCCTGCTTCTATCCACGTTACGTCAACCAGGAATAGCACTAACAGTTCTGGAATAGTTTGAATCTTACCTTTCAATAAGAAAGCAACGGGTTTCTATCTTAAAGACGAAATCAGATAGTAAATCCCTTGTAAGTGGTGTTCCACGGGCATGCCCGTAACTACCGAAACGTATTGAGGTGGGGGTGGGGTGCATCATCATTCTGCCCTACTGTCAGTGCATATTGCCCTGAAACTGGCATTTTCAAGTGCTTTCAACAGTACATATCATGATATCGCGCGCCCTTTATGAATGTATTCTAAATAGAATTGTGGAATTTACAAGGGCACCTGGCCTCCTTTTGCATTGGTAGCAGGGCATATGAACTGAGATGGAAGTTGTACAAGACCATGATATATCAGGTGCCAAGCGTGACCTAGCTGTTCAGCCCTATTCTCTTAGGCAGGGCAACATTCTGGCAAATAATTCCTTGGCAGAGCAGTAGTTTCTGAAGAGATTCATATATCGAAATATATTAAGTGAAATTATCTTTGACGACTACTTTGTGTTAAGCGTATATTTTCTGCATAGATGTTATTCATGTTTCTTTATAGATATAAAATTATCTTTGGCGACTACTTTGTGTTAAGTGTATATTTTCTGCCTAGATGTTGTTCATGCTTCTTTAGGATTATATGTATATATTTCCATGAGGTCAATACAACCGCTAATATATTGGAACTTTCTCAACAAAACCATACACATGGATGGATTGGTATACATTATAACATAGTTTTAGGATAACCGCTACACACAAATGCAGTTTGTGGGAAAATTAAGTTTTCACATTTCTCTGACCTTCGCCCTTATCACTCGAGCATGGTGTTGCTGTGCAACAAACCTTCCTTTGATCTTTACCCTAGTGTGAAGGGTCATGGAAATCCACCTAAGCATTATAGAATTATGGCTCCGGACGTGTAAATACAGTCTGTGTAAGAATTAAGTCTTCCCATTCTTGTGACCTTGACCTTTGTCACTCGAGCATGATGTTGCTGTGCGAAAGACTTTCCATTGGTCTTTCCCTTGTGTAAAGTTTCATGGAAATCCACCAAAGCAATATAGAGTTATGGCTCCAGACGAACAAATAAAGTCGAACAGGCGGTTAAGTAGTTAGTTAACCTAGCATAACATTTGCAAGTGATATATCATTATCAAGAATTGTTTTTTATACTAGCTGAATTTTATGGAGCGACCTGCAACATATGCTCTTTAATAACAACATGTAGCATTTACCCGCCGTTTCCATCCCTTACAAGGCACGCTGATGCGAAATAATGTAAGAGCATTTGCTCTTACAGCGAAAGTGTTTTATGTTTGTGCCTCAGTGCAAGGGAATGCTAGATGTTATAAGTAAAAAATATCTCTAACTGGTAAGAACTGTGCTGACGCAAGACCCCCCCCTCCCCCACCCTATGGCCACTCACCGGCATTTTCATATACACTCTCGCACACGTCTTTCTCACATCTTCTTATAAGTAAAAACCTATTTTCTCTCCTCCCTTCAGGTGCAACAATGAGTTCAGCATTCGGGGTGAACAGTCACGCAGCTTAATGGTGACTCAGTATGGCATATGTCATATGACAGTCATGTTTAGAGTAACCGGCCCCACGGTTACCACACCGGGCCGTCAACAAAATCGGCAATTAATGATATGTGTAGTTACTATTTACAATTCTTTCAGTTCTGATCTGCTTTCGTTTATCTGATCCGACCACTGTGCCTTAGCCCCCCCCCCCCCCCCCCCCCCCACCCTGAACCCGCAAGCGCGCTTCTCCGGTCCAGGATCATAACACACCGTACAAATGAAAAGTATAATGGCTGCTCTGTAAATTTGAAGGACAGGCCAGTCAATATCTCCGACGTGCAGCCCCAAAGCTACACGCTAAAAATATTGACCGGGCCACTCTCCGCCCTTAGTGATTATGGACATTTCTAGCTTATGCCATTCAGCGGATATGGAAGGAACCGTCAGGGTTCAAAGGGCCAGTTGCACAAAGGAAGTTAATCAGAGGCGAATGATATAATTATGCTTACATTCAGTTTCGTTCGCAATGACAATATTTCACACCAAACCTACAAATGAAATCTAAAAAAAAATCGGTTGAGGGATGGGGCCTGTTGGGTGTACTAATGGAATTGTTGACAATTCATGTCAAATCCAAGATGTCCTGTGGCGGCTCTCTTTTTCAACGGAATGCACAAAAATTTGATAACACCCATCTGGATAGCATACCAAGTTACATATAAAATTTGAAAAACATCGGCTGAGAGGTTCGGCCTGTAGGGCCTGCTAATGAAATTGTTGACAATTTATATGCCAAATCCAAGATAGACACTGCCGGCCATGTTTTTCAACTAAATTAAGAAACATTTGATAGCTCTCATCTAGACATCACACCAAAACTGGATATGAAATTTGAAAAAGATTGGGTGAGAGATGCGAACTGCAGGGTGCTAATGAACTTGTTGACAATTCAAATGCCACTCCAAGATGGCTGCTGGCAGCCATATTTGTGAACGAAATTCAGAAACATATGATAGCTCCCATCTAGACATCGCACCAAAGCTATATAAGAAATTCAAAAAAGATCAGGTGAGAGATGCGGCATGTAGGGTTTAATAATAGAATTGTTGACAATTTATATGCCAAATCTAAGATTGTCGCTGGAGGCCATGTTTTCCGGCGAAATTCGGAAAAAAATCTTCCATCTAGACATTGCCCCAAAGCTACATATATAATTGAGACTGATCGGGTGAGAGCTACGGCCTGTAGGGTGTGCTAAAGGAATTATTAGATAATTTATATTCAAATCCAAGATGGCCACTGGCGACAAAGCCACATATGAAATTTAGGACTGATCGGGGGAGAGCCACTGCCTGTAAGGTGTGCAAAAGGAATTGTTGGACAATTTATATCGAAATCCAAGATGGCCGCTGGCAGTTGTATTTTTGAACAAAATTCAGAAAAATTCAACAGCTCCCATCTCGACATCACACCAAAGCTACATATGAAATTTGAAAAATAGATCTGGTGAGAGATGCGGCCTGTATGGTGTGCTAATGGAATTATTGACAATTTATATGCAAAACCTAAGATGACCACTGGCGGCCATGTTTTAACGCAATTCGAGAAAAAGGATAGCTCCCATCTAGACAATGCCTCAAAGCTACATATGAAATTTGGAACAGATTGGGTGAGAGCTGCGACCTGTATGGTGTGCTAGAGGAATTGCTAAGGAGACGACTAACCTAAGGAGACGACTAACATAAGCTATTAGCTTTCTGTCGAATCCCTACCTTACATAGCAACTCATATCTATTTGTACATCTTTGTTATTTTGTGTTCTGTTGTATTTCGTGTTGTATACATCGTTTAGCTTAATGTACACAAATAACAAATTCTTGAATAAATATTGTTTAAACTAAAGGAATTGTTGAACAATTTATATCCAAATCAAAGCTAGCCACTGGCGGCCATGTTTTTCAACGAAATTCGACAAAAAATTGATAGCTCCGATCTAGACATTGTCCCAATGCCACGTGTTAAATTTTGACTGATCGGGTAAGAGCCACGGCTTGTAGCGTGTGCGAATGGAATTGTTGGATAATTTATATCGAAATCCAAGATGGCTGCTGTCAGCTATGTTTTTCAACAAAATTCAGAAAAATTCAATAGCTCCCATCTAGACACCACACCAAAGCTACATATGAAATTTATAAAAGATTGGGTGGGAGATGCGGCCTGTAGGGTGTGCTAATGGAATTGTTGACAATTTATATGCCAAACCTAACATGGCCACTGGCGGCCATGTTTTTTAACGAAATTCTGAAAAATCGATAGCTCCCATCTAGACATTACTCGAAAGCTACATATGAATTTGGGACAGATCGGGTAGGAGCTGCAACTTGTAGGGTGTGCCAAAGGAATTGTAGGGCAATTTACATCGAAAACCAAGATGGTCACTGGCGGCCATGTTTTTCAACGAAATTCGAAAAAATCGATAGCTCCCATTTAGATAATGCCCCAAAGCCACATATGAAATTTGGAACTGATCGGGTGAGTGCTGTGGCCTGTAGGGTGTGCTGAAGGAATTGTGGACGGACAGACAGACGTACGGCGGATCACAACCCACCCCAATAGTTCATTCTTGACGTTGACAAGTTGAGCTAAACATACAACACATCATTTCAATGGTTCGATTTGAGTTCAACTATTATTCTCTAAATTTCTCTTGTACAACACAGGAATTTTTCACTCCGCTTCCTGAAATAATCCGTATCACCCTCGGTCGAGAATAACGTTAGCACTCTAATATCAGGCCAGTTAACGGTTGTCAATATCACTTAGAAGACCCAGTGCTCTGGTGATTAATTTCAATCTGCTGATATTAGGTTCTCGTGTCTGCACTCGACTG
Source organism: Pictodentalium vernedei (assembly GCA_031216915.1). Classification (NCBI taxonomy): domain Eukaryota; kingdom Metazoa; phylum Mollusca; class Scaphopoda; order Dentaliida; family Dentaliidae; genus Pictodentalium; species Pictodentalium vernedei. The sequence continues at coordinate 294,728,426 of CM062295.1, read as the reverse complement.
GACAAGCGACCCACCAAAATCAAGTCACGCTGAAAGAAGCCGATTGCCAACGCGCGCGCTCTATCCTTTGAGAAAAAGCTTCCCTTCTAAAATTCCAATGCAGTTAGTGTGTGACTACCATATCGACTTTTTCGTGGCATAATGAAATGACTCGCATTTCAAGTGTGAAAAGGCATCGGGAGGGTTCTCTACGTTTGGGATCCTCGAATTTGAAGTTTCGCTCATGCATGCATAAGGAATTTCAACAATTTGTATTTTAATAGCGTTTCATTAAATTAAGAAACCGATCTTCAGCTATATCGGAGATTTGTTGTTAAATATTCATCCAGAATTAATCTTTGGGCGCAGAAAATGGTGTGATCCGTATTTAAATTAGCACTGTAGCGCATAGATTCTTGAAGGACAAAGCTCAGTGATGTACACATGCGCGCGACTTCATCACATTCATAAGATGATAATGACAGTGGAAGGTAACCCATTTCAGCCCTTCAAATGGTGTTCAGTTCCCGTCTGTCTCATAGAAGGTGCGCAGACGAAAGAATTACCTTGTATCACGCGAAACCATTATGAGATTATCAGTTGTAATGTTGCTTTCGGTTGCAATCTCTACTCTGTCCGCGGCCCATACGACCCTGGCATGTGTATCTAGAGTGGCAACTGGCCAGGTATATTTGCGTTTGAAGTGCACTCAGAGTGTTTGAGTAAACTACGAGGATTTGGAGTTTCATATCAGAGTGGTCGATTCTTTGGTACCCAGTACTTCAGATATGAAGTCCGGTATTACAAGTAAATGCAGTCAAAGGCGGAAGCTCGGTGAAAGTTGGGGTACTAATTTGCAGGATGCAGAGGCCCTACCATTGTTCGATTCGGTGGGAGAAAAGTTGAAAATAGATAGAAACTGCCATTTTTTATTTTTTCATGTCTAGATGAGTGCTACCTGACTGTCACTGGGAGTGTTAAAGAGTTCGAGGAGGAGGGGGCACCGATAAAATACACTATACCTTTGAAACAGCTGGCGCCGTCCTTTGTGTCACGTAGCGTTTTATAATCCTATATTATTAACCCTTTGAATCTTGGTGGTATTTTCCATATTAGTTCAATGACAGCAACTGGAAGAGTCCATGTTCATTATTTAGGGGTAGACCAATTAATATTTTCAACGTGCGGCCTTGGTGCTGCACGTTGAAAATATTGATTGGTCTACCACACAAATGCTCTTAGTATCCACCCCATTAATGAAATTATTGACGTATCATGTGCCTGGTCGGAAAAACGCCCTGGGTGCTGACGTTTATTCTACCAACCCGTTCACGGTAGATCTCGCGGGGTATCGATTTTGTGAACAATTTAGACCGTCTACACATGAATAAACAGTACTTAAAATTTGTCACACCTCAGTTGAGTGTATATGAACCCAATTGGATTGGGTTCATATTCTCTCAACCAAGTTGATTTGGGTTGATTTTTAACCCAACTAATTTTAAAGTGTGCACTGTTTTGAATCTGTACACATCATTGATGGTGACGTATATTCCACCAACCTGTTCACGGTAGATCTAGCGGGGTATCGATTTTGTGAACAATTTAGGCCGTCTACACATGAATAAATAGTACTCAAAATTTGCCACACCTCAAAGTGCTTTTACGGTTAAATTTTTGATGGGATGACAAATTAAAAATACTTCAATAAAAACAGATTTCCATCTGATAACAACCACAAAAATACATGACAAAAACCTCGACGTTAAATAATCGTTTTAATGAATGCCCCATGAGAATCTGTGTATGTGTTTCTGTCAGAAAATATCATAACTTCGATTATTTCACATTTGGACAGCCTTTCAATCAATGTCTGTAGTGTAAATAAATGTCTTTCCAATAATCCTCAAAAATCCAGACACCAAGATATGAACATCGGGCACCTGCAAGAATATGGATCAGAGACAGCGGAAAAGGAGTCATGGCGACCCTCCCAAGTGTTCTAGCCCACCCGCCCCGACACACATACACTCTGATGAATAAAACATAACCCAAGGGGGGGGGGGGCGGGGTTAACCCTTTACCCAACACGAAAAGCAGACGACACTTGCAAACAAAATTCTTGAATAACTAATTTTTTTAATTTTTGGTCTCAAAAACATAGGTTATGACCCCTCATTAGAACGATCTCGGCGAACTCGTTCCAAAGAGGGGTCATAACCTATGTTTTTGAGACAAAAAATGAAAAAAAATAATGAAAATTAATTGGCGATTTTTGTGAATATCGCTGGTCGGTTTTGGCCGTTACGTTGGGAAAAGGGTTAATTAACATTTACATATTTATTATTATTTTTCTTGAAATAATTAGTGTCCCCAACCACACACATATTCATTTTACTCCGCCGCCACTGGTAAGGTCTTTTGTGTTTCAATTGAATTTTGAACATTTCTGGTTGCGTGATAAGTTATATGAAAAGATCACTTGAACAAATACTACTCTTAATTATACGCTAAACGATAGATTCTCGAAGAAAATGCGGAAAGACAGAAATCGTATCCCCCCCCCCCCCCCCCCCCCCCACTGTGAAGATATAGAAATTTTCACTTTCACGGTTTCAATCAAAATGGCGGCTTTCAAAGCATCACTTCAAGGTGAATAAGAGTCAAATTATCCAAGGGGGTTTTAACCCTTTACCTAACACGAAAACCAGACGACACTTGCAAACAAAATTCTTGAATAACTAAATTTTTTAATTTTTTGTCTCAAAAACATAGGTTATGACCCCTCATTAGAACGATCTCAGCGAACTCGTTCCAAAGAGGGGTCATAACCTATGTTTTTGAGACAAAAAATGAAAAAAATAATGAAAATTAATTGGCGATTTTTGTGAATATCGCTGGTCGGTTTTGGCCGTTTCGTTGGGTAAAGGGTTAATTAACATTTACATATTTATTATTATTTTTCTTGAAATAATTAGTGTCCCCAACCACACACATATTCATTTTACTCCGCCGCGCCACTGATAAGGTCTTTTGTGTTTCAATTGAATTTTGAACATTTCTGGTTGCGTGATAAGTTATATGAAAAGACTTGAACAAATACTACTCTTTATCATATGACTATGACATTTTTACCCTAAATATCACTACTGTTTGACGATGTTTTCCAAACTGTTGTATCACACCCAGGTGAGATTTTTCCGGATCAAAAGTCCATATCACACTCTTACGGAAATCAAAAATCCATATCACACTCCCACGGAAATATCCGAGAGTTTCCGTGAATAGTTTTCGTAACTAGGGAAGTCATTGTTGTTTCGTCTGCTATTTTGTAACCGGCTTTTCACCGCATATTAATTAAAATGGCAAATTTGGGTGAATTTGACATCGAAACAATGTCATATGATAAACATATCATCATAACAGTGTGTTGATCCGTGTCGTCGCATCGCGTCTCGTTGAGGTGGCCAGATTTTCGGATCACATTCGCTGCCTGCGGCAGCTCGTGTGATCCGAAAATCTGGCCACCTCAACTCGACGTGATACTACCACACGGATCAACACACTGTTATGATAATATCTATTTATTATACGCTAAACGATGGATTCTCGAAGAAAATGCGGAAAGATAGAAATCGTAACCCCCACTGTGAAGATATGGAAATTTTCACTTTCACGGTTTCAATCAAAATGGCGGCTTTCAAAGCATCACTTCAAGGTGAATCAGAGTCAAATTATCACCAGAAATGATCAATTTGTTCTAAAAACGTATAATGAAAAGTAAATCTAGTATTTTTGAGTGGATATCGATCATTTCCAGCAATAATTCAACACGTATTCACCTTGAACTGATGCATGAAACCCACAAGTCCAAACGTGGCCTGAAAGTCCGTGATATAAGTTTTTGGTTTGTTGCGTCCTTTCAAAGGACGTACCAAACCAAAAACTTATATTTTGGACTTTCAGGCCATGTTTGGACTAGAAACCCGCCAACTGCAATCAGATTGCAAGACACTATCTATTCCGGGGATCAATCAAATCACTTCCATGTTTCAATGATTCAATGCGCTGTTTACTTTCATGCGTCAATTCAAGGTTGAAACGAGTGGAATTATCAGATTCTTATAAAAAGCGTACAATAAAAAGAAAATCTAGTGTTTTTGAGTGTATACCGAGCGCGAGCGAAAACAACCATCAGAGATAATTTTCGGTATCCACTCAAAAACACTAGATATCCTCTATATCTTCGTGTACACCAAACCTCGCCGTAAAAACGTTTTGATATCATAAATACGGCAATAGTACTGGCAACCAGCTGTCGTTACTTCTGTCGTAATTTATACGTTTGGTGCTGATTAAAGATTAATCAATGGAAGTACTGAAAGATGACACTCATTTACAGTGGTGAAATCTTTTTAAGAACGACAATATTCAACACTTTAATTTTTGCTCTTGCAAAAATGCATCGTCTATGCCAAGAAGTTCCCTGTTTTATTTATTATGTTTAAGGTCACTTTCAGCATCTATGTCTATATCATGACCGCAACGTAAGGATGAAGTCAAGTTCAGCCAATCGTTTATACCTATGCTGCCCACCTTAGAGGACTCTCGCCTCTGGCGTTGATTACCGTGTCCCATTTTACCACTAAAGGAGAGCTTGATAACCACAGTTAACTGGTAGAGTGTTGGACGCCCATATTTGGGCTTTATTCTGAAGTTCAGGTTCCTCAGCTTCAAGGCTTTATGTTCTGTCAGTGTGATCGTATTATCTTTAAAATGGAATGATTCAGTCTGTATGGATCTGGCTTGTTAGAATTTAAGGGACAGTGCCCATAGCCACTCTCCCATAAATTATAACAGTTAACATGCACTATTTTACCAGTAAATAAAAACTTGTTGACCACAGTAAACGAGCACTGCTCCACTTCCCGGGCCCGTTTTAGAACAGTGAAATGTCAAAGTGTAAATTAATATCTCGAACCTGCAGCCATAAGGCTGCCGATTGAAGATTTTAACTATTCTATTCTATTCTCCATGACAAATGAACAGCCTTCTGGTGAAATGAGCAGAAACCGATTTCCAGATCGTCGGTTTTGCTTCAAGATCAAACACAAAAAGAAGAAAAATTGTTTAACCCCTTTGAGCTCTGGTGGTATCTTCCGTGCCAGTTCAATGGAAGCAATTAGAATAGTCCATATTCATTATCTGAACAGCCATCCTTTTACTGAACAGCCATCCTATTTAATGACGTTACGACGTATCGTGTTCCTGGCCGGAAATGAATCCGCTTGGGTTCAAAGGATTAACCCTTTCAACACAAAACGCCTATTTTCCGGCCCCGGATCGCGACACGATTTAGATAGATGTCAGTAAATTTGTGTGGTAAACCAATCAAGATTTTCAACACACTAAAAACTAAAGTGTTAAAACTGACACTTTCAAGGTGTTAACCCCATTCTAACTCTTAGGGTTTGATTTTAACACTCAAAGTGCAATGCTTTAAACACTTAGACATTACAATCGTCAGACATCTGAAACTTGAATGGATGGCACTTCCCATGTGTCCAGCATTGGTGGTTCTTCCAGAATCGTCCATAATTTGATTTGCGCTTGGTGGGTACATAATTAAAAGGACACAACGCAGATGACGCGGATCAGGCTCGAGAGTTCGAGCCTGATCCGCGTCATCTGCGTTGTTTCCTTTTAAGTGTCGCGACGTTACACTTGTCATGTGGTATTATTGTAACACCCGTCAAGTTCTGGGATATCTACACTTGAACAAAGTGCTAGTTCAGCACTTAGTAAGTGTTAAATACAGCACTACAAGTGCAGTTTTTAACACTTTAGTTTTTAGCGTGAAAGTGCAGCCCTGGGGATTAATTCTGGGTTGAATGCAGCAAGCAAGACGAATGAGTGTTCGCGGTTTTAAAAACACTGCGAGCATTCTTTCGTATTGCTAGTGTGTTGGATATTCGTCAAGATAAAAGCAATTCCAGGTCTTGTAATTGTGGGGTAACGGACCCCCCCCCCCCCCCCCCCCCCCTCAGAAAACGAAGCGGAAATCGTCACTGCAATATCCTTCCAGTTAGGTGTTGACCTCCAGTAAGTAATTAAACAACATAATAAATTTTACAAAGCAGGGGTGTTAGAAAACGGTAACTAAAAGGGGCATATTTAAAACCGCATTATATATATTTATTTTCATGATAAAATTTTATAAAATAAACATTTCTCCTCACCCTTCTGAATGCTTCCACTGACTTGCAGTATTCAACTGGCTCCAAAAACCAGACTGGGTATATCGACTGACCTACTCAAGTTACATGAGCGGCCCTGAAAAAAACCATCCGGCCCAATGGTACATGCATTTCGAAGAATGAGTTCTTACAAAATCATGGAAACTAGCACCGTGTAATGGCTACCAGCAAGAGCCAATAAACAATGTTCAATAACCCAGGTTTTAAAGAGTCAAAACTCACCGATTGAGGCGAATCCCGCATCACGCCCCAGAGATATGGTGAAGTCCATCCTTTAATATTGGCGTTCCCAGGAATTTATCAGAGGAGAGCCTGCAAAAAACCCACTCACCCCACATCGAAATAGCAGAAAGTGGAAAGTGGATTGCGAAACTGAATTAGTGCGGTGTATATTTTCGACCCTAGAAATCATACCGATTTTGTGAAAAAGCCCAAGAAACACTATCAACCTTACAGATCATGGACCACTATTATTTTCCTACATTCTGATGATAAAAGGAGTATTTATTATATCTGACAGAGCTCTCGGAAATTCATCAAACAACTAGATACAATACAATAAATGCTTGCACTGAAGTACAAAAGAGGTCTGTAAGGCTGGAAATTCGGAAGTTGTCAAGTGTTTTCAATACATAACAATATTTTTACCACATTAACTGGGATTAACCATATAACCCATATGCAACAGACAGGTAAAAATTGTACAAAAGGTATGGTAAATGGTTTGAAGAGAGCTCGCTGACTCAGTGGTTACGGCATTGGACGAAAGATCGACGGTTCGAATCCCGCCAGAGGTAACTGCATTTTGTCTTTGGGCAAGGCATTTATTCCCAATTGCCCACGCGTGGGCAAGGTGTCTGTGTACTAAAGCAAAGCATACTGCACGTCGAAGGTTCACTTGTCTTCAACCAATGATAACCCTGTTTGCTTGAAGTTAGTACGTTGGTGAGTCTAACAGTTGTTCGCCATTCCTCGGTGGTTCTCTCTGGCCTCTTCCACTTGTAAACTGTCCGACACGAGGTGACTCTGACTGTCGAAAGTGTTTCGCTAAACCCAATAAATAAATAATAAATAAATAAATAAATAAATAAATAAATAAATAAATAAACTGTTTGAAAATTCTAAGCATTTAACAGGGTTCTTCTACAGGACAATTTTCAATTAAGTGGGATCCACTTTATTTCGAAACAAATTTGGTTCTGCAACAAAATGGATGGTGGTATTTTACCTTCTGAACACTAATGTTCAAATATTAAAATTTCAAGCCATAAATCTGTCCCATAATGCATCAACAAATTTAAACAATTCAATGGTGTTTGACAGAGCTAATTGAGCTCTGTCACACAAGAATGAATTTTGTTAAATTCCCGGTTGCATTATGGGAAAAAAACTGATACTTAAAATATTGATATTTTCACATAGGCATGCAAAGGGTAAAAGGATGCAAACAAAAGTTTCACCAATTGGTTGGTCCCGTTTCAGTTTGAAATCTTTAAGCATCAGGCATTCAAGGGGGGTGATAACTTTGAGAAATAATTTAATTCAATGAATGTCAAAACTTTCACTTTGATCGGTTTCAGTCAGTTGACGCGACCAATTTCACTGTTAATTTTCCATATAGAAATTAACCCTTTACCCAACAAATCTGTGCATCCGAACATGTAATTTACAAATTAAGCAGTTGAAAAAAAACATAATGTTTTAAAAAAAAATTCAACAAAACCTTATCATGTGCCCCTCATTGGAATGAGCTTGTTGAGCTCATTCCAATGAGTGGGTCACATGATGTGGTTTTGTTGAATTATTTTGAAAAATTAAAAAAAAAAAAAATTAAAAGAATAAATTTTGATAACCTATGCATTGGGTAAAGGGTTAAACTCACCATGACTGGACTTCCAGGGACTATGACTGAAAATTAACCCTTGCATTGTGTTCCAGTTTCATATAGGAAGATCTGTATCTAAAATACTAATCTAGTAGCAGTTATCAATTTTATGACTGTACACAATGGGTTTTTCATATTATTTTAATCAATTTAGATATTGATTCTATACATAATTGAAATAAAAAATATAACCTACAAAAATAATTAACTGTTTTGAGTTTTTTTTAAATATACACATTTTTTTAAACAAGAAAGTTAACGCATCTAGTGGTAAATTTGATCAGAACTGCTGAACATACCATGATCCCTTCTTGGAGATTCTTGATTTGTTTTAATACCAGGACCAATCTGATCGTCAAAAATATAAAATACAAAAATCATTATCTGTTTTGAGTTTTTTTTTAAATATACACATTTTTTCAAAGATGAAAGTTAACACATCCAGTGGCAAATCTGATCAGAACTGCCGAGCATACCATAACCCCTGCTTGGAGATTCTTGACTCGTTTTAATGCCAGGACCAATCTGATCATCCAAGAATACCCCATATTAACTCCTGGAGATGTCTACTACACGGCTGATAATGTTCTGTTGAAGGACACACTGTTGTAAATGGCTCTTAGAGCTATTTCCAACAGTGCGTTAGATAACAGCATTTCATCAGCAGTGATACACAAAGACATTGTTTCCATTCTAGAATAGATCAGGGCAGTAAACTTTGATGAACCCCTTACCCAATACAAATAGATGGTGACACTTGTAAAATTTAAAAAATTCTGAAAGACGGGGGGAAAAAAATGCATTTGTATCAAAAACATAGCTTATGACCCCTCAATGGAATAAGCTCAGCTAGCAGGTTTCAACGTGGTGTAAAAAGCTATCTTTTGGAAGCCACACTCAAAAAAAAATAAAAAAATTAAATGGTGACTGGTGGAAAGAGTTAAGTCCAATTCTAACACCACACAACATTACACAACATAATCATTACTCACAGAACATTATATGCACAACTCTTTCATCATCATTACAAATAAGGACACAGCCTTGAAACTCAAAAAAATTTATCTCTTAAAGGCCTGGGTATTTTTATAATTTTTTGCAATACTTCAACAGTGCACATCCTGTGCTTTTGCAGTTGTTTCTAGGTGTATGTAAATGTGCCATAGGCCTAGATGCATATACCTCTAGGCCTATGTCACAGACAGAAGGCCTAGGCATCTAGGCCTGTGGCAAACAAGGTTATATTGGTTAAATTCCTAACTGCATTATGAGAAAACATTGTTGCTTGAAATTTCAATATTTTGATGTCAAGTCTGCCATTTTCAACAGTTTGTTACAAAACAAACCTTCACTAAGGCCTACAAAAGTTAAAAATCAGTTTCTCTGACCCTCCTGTATGCTACTTTTGGCTGCCCCATGCTCTCTTTTTATAACCAATGCAAACTTAAAAAAAAAAAAAAATGAAATGGTTTATATCTGATATTTTACAGAAGTTAATAAAATTGATAAAATGTGTGCCTTGATTGCAACAAGGCTTTGCAATGCTTTTGCATTGCAAAGCCTTCTTGCATTCAAGGGACACAATACCCCCCCCCCCCCCCCAATGCTATTCTGTAGATTATGAGGCCTAGGTTTAAAAACAAACCAAGAACACAAACTTTTGAGGGCAAAGAAATAATTACAAAAATAAAAAATAAAATAAAAAAGTGCCTGCCCAAATGCAATTTTACAGAAATGGCCTGAGAAACAGAAGATCTACTTTGTTGTACCAAACAGGAAAATGTTTATTTACTGATGTTAAAGTCATTTTCAGCATCTTTGGCTATATCATGACTGAAACAGGGTTTGAAGTCAAGTGTAGCCAATCATTTATACCCATGTTGCTCACTTCGAAGACTTCCATCCCAGGCATTGGTTCCGGGTCCTATTTTACCAGTTAAGTAGAACTAGTTTACCACAGTAATCAAGCACGGCTTCACATCCCCAGGGTTCCCAGGAGTACTAACAGGAAAGAAGATACTCCAAACTTTATTATCATTTCAAATGAGGTCAGAGCACATAAATTATTGAGAAATTAAAAAAAAGCAACTCCTTTAGCATCAAGACCTCTGCCACCTGTCTGACACACTGTAAGTAACACCCTTTTCAAAATTCTTTAATTGAGCTAATAACACATTGATATGTGGCATTTTTTGTTGAAAATGGCTTCATAACTGTTTTTCTAACTGTACTTCTCTAAGCAGAGTGTCAGTAACAAAAAGTGCAGGTACATTTTGTACTGCAACTCAAAGGGCTCATATTCTGTGGATGTTCTACATATTATCTTTGAAGTAAATAAATTATTCAGTCTCCAATGGTTTGTCCTGCTACAATTTATGAGAGAGTGCCTATATACCAGCTACATTAAAAAAATGTGATTAAAAATTTATTATTTTTTTCAATTTTTCCTTAAAAACAAAGCTTATTTTCCCTCATTAGAACAAGATCATTGATCCCTTCCAAAGAGGATTCATAAGCTATGTTTCTGAGGCAAAAAACGTAAGTTTTTTAATTAATCAAATATATCTGGTTTGACAGAGCTCAGCAAGCTCTATCAAGATACTGTTAAATCTAGAAGTCCTGTCACCAACTGTGTGTTTATCTAGGCTTAACCCTTTACCCAAAGCAGACGATATCAAAATTTATTATTTTAAAAGAATTTTTTTCAAATTTTCGAAAAAATTTCAACAAAACCATATCATGTGACCCCTTATTGGAACGAGCTCGATGAGCTCGTTCCAATGAGGGGTCACATGATATTGTTTTGTTGAAATTTTTTGAAAAATAAAATTTTTTCAACTGCTGAATTTGCATATTGCGCGGGAAGATGCGGCCGATTCGTTGGGTAAAGGGTTAATTGCACATAGGAATTGCATGCAATTGCCACATCAAGTGGCATCCAAATCATGGCATGTTCTCCTTGTTACCCATAGTAATCACAGGCAATGTTTCTGTCAATGGACCTCTGGGTTACCCGGAGATCCAATGGCTGAAACACTGCTTGTGCACAGGCCATATGTACAGAATTTGATAGCCTTACTATGCTCACAACACGTAGATTAACGTGCAGATCGACGTGCTATTTGTGCGCATTTAATGACAGGACTTCTAGTTTTAACTGTACAGTGGGTTAAATATTTAGACCTGCAAGTGGAAAACAGTATTAATGAAGAGATTTGCAAGTGAAAACAAGAGTGATGAGGCAGATTCTTAATGGCAAGTGAGGTGCCTGTGAAACAATTTTTTTTCTTTAACAGCCCTATTCAAGAAATTTCTTTACAAGTGTTAGGTAAATGGATATTGTGAAATGCTGCTATGTGATATGCTACACAATTATTGACTTTTAATGAAGTTGATATGTGATTATACAGTCCTGATCAAAGTTTGCTTCACTGAGGATTTACCTTTAATACACAAAACTTGCCCAGGTCTGTATTATCACATTTCAACCAAAATAAAAAGACATTTTAATACCATTCTTTTTTATCACATGACTCGTCCGTTTTGTTCACTTTAAAACACTTGATATTTTGTTTTCATATTAATCAGTGATAAATAAAGCCTTCCGTTAATTTCATTGGTCAATTTCAAAACTAGACAATTTGATTGGCTGAACAAAATACAACTGGGTCACATTTGCATAATTTCAGTGGGGAGAATTTACGTTATCTGTCCTATTTAGGGTAGGTTATATTGTATTAATCTTTTCTCTACAAGAAAAACGCCATTCATTTTTTTTTATATTTTCACTTTTTGCTTCCAAAACATAGGTTATGACCCTCATTGAAACGAGCTCGACGAGCTTGTTCCAATGAGGGGTCATAACCTATGTTTTGGAAGCAAAAAATGAAATTATTTAGTTATACAAGAATATTTTTTCCAAGTGCCGTCTGCAACTCAAGTTAGGTGATGGGTTAAAAAGTCCTAAGTGGCCAATTTGTGCGTGTGTGTGTCATATGATAAACAGAATATGAAATAAGTTTTTCTCATATAATATTTATGAAACTCGTCCAAATTTTCCGTTTGGGCTCGCCAAAACGGAAAATTCTTAGACTCGTTTCATAAATATTATATGAGAAAAACACTCATTCCATATCCTCTGTATATAACATTACCCACATTCTATTAGGACTAGTACAAGAAATAATTCAAGCTAACGATTTTTAATATAAAACAACACTGAACTTAGAATTGAACTTCCTATTTCAAGTACCTGGTAAATGAATATAATTCACAGGAATGCAGGTTTTCTTGAGGGCTAGTAAGTACACATTCTTCTTTTCTTTTTCCACAGTCAGTATTCCAATGATATAGGTCATCCACTTCAGTGGATTAATTCCAATCCAGACCAGTAGACCAATGGAACTTGAATGTACTGATTTCCTGAGCTTGAAAAAACCTGGCTCATCTGATACTGACGATTTGGGTCCAGGTCAGATTTATATTATTTCACAGAGAAGGAAACTGGCACAGCCACCTTTACCTGCACACGATGCTTCTTTACCCTCAGCACCAGAGATTAGACCTGACACACATTTTACTGATGGTGAAGCAAGTTCAGCAACTGATGAATCTGTGCTAACTGGTACTGCTGCACACTCACCCAATAGAGAGTTCTACCATACACCAAAGAGAAGACCAGTCCGACAAAGGATGCCTCCGGGTAGATATGGAAAATGGGTACAAACACAGCAGGTAGAACCTTCTGGAGAGGTTTTTGTTTGAAGCCTTTAGATTTTGGAGGTTATTTTAAATTTAGCCAGGTATCCATATCTATTTCTACAGAAACGAAATGTATATACTGTGATATTATTGAATATCATATTTACTCTAGATTTTTAGTTAGCAGAATGTTTTATCTTATTTTATTTGTTTAGGTCAGAACATGGAACAGGCATACACAGTGATCAGTTCCTCTTTACAGAGTAATATTATATCTCACGTGACTTCCTTGCATTCTGATTGGCTAAAAGATGATACCCTATTTCGTGTAGTTTGCATCCACAGAACTGACCAGGCACTACACCCAGGCACTACACGTTTTCTATTTTTAGCACACTACTATATCAGTTTTCTTTTCATACTGGCCGAATAAAACTGATCAGGCTAAATTTAAAAATCGATTCACAGAGGCACAACATCCACAAAACGATCCGGAAAGAAATCTTTGTGGAAAAATGTATTGCTTTTCCATTGTTGAAATCACATTTTTCGAGGCGTTCATTTTATTCCTTGAGAAGATGATCCATATCTCGTTTCGAAGAGAATGATCCATACCTGGCTCCAACTTTCATGAGAATGCGTCCAGATATGAAAAATCGGTTGTTTCCCTGCTCATATTATTTCGCTATTTAATTGTATATTTTGGGCAGTAAACGAATAAATAATGGAATTCAATTGAATCTTCGGAGTTTGTATCCCATACTGACCCATTCGGTAATGTATATGTGTGAGAAATGTGTGGAAATTATCAAACTGCGTTGTCAAATTTCGAAAATTTTAGTTTTCATTCGTGAGTTGCGCGATTCTAGAATACACAGTTCCGTTTGGGGGAAATGTTTTGTTTACCCTTGCCGACCGATTCAAAATCTGTCTTCTGCTCATGTCAATAATCAAAGTTAGCCGTGTTTTGGAAGAAGAAAATGTTTTTTTAAAAACTACATGGTATTTTTTTTCTATATAACGCTGGTTGGTAGGGCTGCTACCTTGGTAATAGATTAACAAATCGGACAGATGTTTTTCTTGATGGGTGTTCGATATAATATAAGGATTAGTGCATGTCTTGTCTTTGCCTATGCCCATATAGTGCCCAGTGAGGTGGTGTAGTTCCCTCCGCTTCGCGGCGGGAACTACACCACCTCACTGGGCACTATATGGGCGTAGTCAACTCCAAGCCATGCACTATTCCTTAAATAATCATATTTTATGTGAAATACTTTCTGTTTCTTGCAGGAGAACAGATATACTATTTTCATTTATTGTAGGTGAGATTAGTTTGACTGTCAGGAGACATTCCACTGGCTAGGGGGAAGATGTAACCAGGTTCATCTGGCTCCACCTGCATAAACATGTGCTTTGTTTACTGTTTCAGGGTCACAGGTCGACCGACTTGTTAATATTCATAATCTGACCAATGACATTGATGAACCGACTGATCTCACTCACCTACTTACTGCACCAACTATTTTTTTTCTGCCGCCAAAATTACCTGTCTTCATACTTCATATTCATTTGTACACTGTAGATTTATATTGTTACAATGCTGTCAACAATATTCTATCTGGTATGTACACATCACCACATATATATTTCGGTTAGACTACTATTTATCACCGTAATCGAATATTATATCATATATTTTATGAATCGATTCTGTGTTCTGCTGCAATCTTGAAATGTTATATACTGCAGCTATACTGATGTAAGTTGCACATTTATATTGCAGGTTTCTTTTAAATATAGAATATAGTTTTATGAACCCAATGGATGAGTTGTTTTGATCGAGTCCAGTCCGAGGGTTAAATTTTTAATAAAGGGCTCTTTTATTTAATATAATTCACTTGTATGCATACTTTTTTGCTTAATTCGTTATGATCAGAGCTTTGAAGGCCTATTACTTGACACGGAACATCTAAAAATTGAAAAATTTTCAACTGCACAATTTTCCGGGATTTTTGTCCAAAACTGATTCCCTTCCGGGAGGCTGGAAACTACAGTAAATTTCCGGGATTTTCCCGGGCATTCCAGGAGAGTTAACATGTCTGGGCATGCCATTCTCATTATAGTGGATGCAATGCACAACCAATCAGTCAAGCAAGTCCCGGGAGAATGTTATGTCTGACAGGCAAATCATGCCAGACTTTGAATTTAATTTTTGTTATATTATTTTGTCATTGTATCAGTTTTTCATAACCTGCAGTTCATTTGCATATTTCACAATGGACGTAACCCCAGCATAACCTAAACTATTGTTTGCCAGTTATTACCAGGCCTGAGAAGAGACTAGAAACTTCCATTTTGTACAAAATCCTCTGATGTCTAAGATGTACAACATATTTGGTAACGATTGTTAGATGAATATAATTTATAAAGAAAACATAGCTTACAGTTAAAAATAAACAAGTAACTTCAATAACAAAAATATAACAGCACACAGTGTAAATTTCAGATCATTTTTGCCCCATTCATATCGCAACCAACCATAATGAAAAATACAATGCAAATCATACGTGAGTGAGACATACATAATGGTATAATAGGATCATGTCCTCAAAAAGTGCAAAACTATAAAATTATCATCAGATGACAAGTGTTGCATTGGTCCAAATATCATTTTGTTCATATTCTTATCAAAATCTGTATTCCTCAAAATATTAGCAGCAAACACTTTAGGTAACACTTGCACAAGATTTTTTGAACCCCAAATTTTCATTCTTTGACTCGAAAACATTGTTGCTGACACTTGTAGAGGATTTTTTTAACTAAAAATTTGGATTTTTGACTCGATAATATAGCTGATAATCCTCAAATGAATGAGCTAATTGAGCTCATTCACGTAAGGGTTATAAGCTACGTGTTTGAGGCAAGAATGTAAAAATAATAACATTTGAATGGCATTTTTTTAGAATTGCATTGACCGATTTTGGCCTTCACAAAAAGTAAATGAATAATCAGAACAACATTTGGTTTTGAATGCATTAAAATGTATCTGTAACTCTGTTTTGATGTGTGGATACCATGGGACACAACCCTGCAAGGTATCTTAATGTTAAACAAATGAGTATGACAAAGTTTTTACATCCCGGAGAGAACCACCGAGCAGCTGCCAGGTCCTCAACATCGTAACTCTGGACTGCAGCACAGGCAGGGTTAGATTGGTTGAAGACATGCACACCATCAATGTGCAGTACGCCTTAGTACACAGCATCATCGTGCCCCCATGTGGACAATCTGGGTTAAGTGCCTTGCCCAAGGACACAATGCGGGAGTCTGAATCGAAAGCTCAGATGGTCACCCATCCAAGGACTAACTGGGCTTGGTGTTGCTTAACTTTGGTGATCTGATGAGAACCGGTTACTGCAATGCCACCGCGCCCCCAGCATCCAATTCATTAGATAAAGGGTTAACCCAGTGTCATTACATACAGTGGGTTACTCAATATTATGTTCAAAATGCTGGAGCTGACTTTATATTTAATGAATACTGGGTCAAATATAACAGTTTATTTTACAAACAAAAACTACTTGCTTTAAATTTCAAATATTTAAGTTTTTAGTTACTATTTTTCTAAATACATGCAAAGATACAGAGGAGACCACTTAATTGGATATGTCTTAACTGAAAAATATCCCAGTTAACTGCATACGACTTCAAAAAACAAACCATTTACCATACCTTCAATTCAAAGTTTACCTGTTAATTTCATACAGATTATCGAGTAAACTCCTGTTAACTGAATAAAAAAAATCTTATAATCGGTTGAAGAATTACCCTGACAACCACTGAATTCCCCACTTTTGTAGACATTTTTGGCTTCAGAACATCCAATATAAGTGTTTAATCTATTACAACTTGTTTGTCTGTCAAACAAAATATAATAGAATGAATGTTCAGTTTATCATGAGACAGGAAAATGACCCAATTCCTGTTAATAGTATACTCCTGCCAACTGGTTGAGTGTAAGAAGCCACTATCAGGACTTTTAAAATTAAAGTGTCTTACCAAGTTATAATGAAATCCCTTTATAAATATGACCTGTAGACTGTGCTAAAGGTTTTCGGGTTTCGAACCTGTGCAGCCATCACAGTTAACCGGTCGTAACCAAAATGTGTCATTCTCATGTAGACATGACCCCGAACCTGCAAATGAGTTTAGTGATGTTTGGACAAGAACTAAGGGGTGTGGCCTGTGTTAAAGCAAATGTGAACAGACTTACAGACTCCCAGACTTCCATACCCGTGATGGCAATAGCTTATCTTGACTTTGTAAAGTTAAGCTAAAAATGAAGGTACCAGAGAAAAAGCCAATGTTTTCGTTGCTCATGTTTCATATTCAGTCAAACACAAATAATATTTTTTTATACTGTGTTCTATTACAAATTATAGGAGAGTGCCTGCAGGCACTCTCCAATAATCTGTAATAAAACAAATTTGGAATAACAAATTCAGATCACCAAAAATAATCTAGTTCTCAACCAGTTAATTGAATATTTTTCACTGGCAAAGCAACTATTCAATTAACTGGATTTCACTGTTTAATTTCCATTGGGATATCTACACTGGGAACAGATCAAAGTATCCTTCAGTGTTGTACAGACTTTACTAGTATGTGCCATGCCACTTGATGAATTTCAACTGTGTTGTTGTCAATAAATAAAAAATGTATTTCCTTAATATGCTGCTGCTGACAGAAAACAAATGCCGAGATTGGAAAGCTGATACTGTGTTACTAGTCTTTGTGCTAGGTAAACACAAATATCTTCGATGAAGTGAAAGCTGTTACGCTGTGACTGTAGACACACCATAACATCTTCATTTCATCAAATGTTATGGATTGGAAGGAGTTACTGTATTGACTGACTTGATGCCATATTGGGGGGGGGGGGGGGGGGGAGACTAAGCAGCAACATTTTTCATCAAAGTTCCAGAAATCCAGTTGCTTTGAGATCAGTGCTATCAGGCCTGAAAATAAGCAGTCTGACATTTGCAGAATGAGGCCCCCAGAGGGTGAATTTGATGATGCTA
Organism: Pictodentalium vernedei; assembly: GCA_031216915.1. Taxonomy (NCBI): domain Eukaryota; kingdom Metazoa; phylum Mollusca; class Scaphopoda; order Dentaliida; family Dentaliidae; genus Pictodentalium; species Pictodentalium vernedei. Next base: position 294,710,523 of record CM062295.1, on the reverse strand, counting down.
TCCCTTACAGTGGGCCAATTTATCCTCTGGGCACCTCTTTCTGTTTAGTGTTGAGACCCTGATTCAGATTGAGGTTCACAGAGGGTAAATTTAGTGATGATACCCTGCTGTGCAGAGTACCATCACTAAATTCACCCTCTTGTGACATCATTTTGCAGATGACAGTCTGCTTATTTTCTGGCTTGAGTGCTATTAAGGCATTCGACACATGATGGATAACTAGTGGCTGGGTCTTTATCTTACTTTCCTGACTCTTAAAGGCCTGTTTCTGACTTAGACAAACTTTCAGGCCTCCCAACAGATGCTCAAACATGTAATCATAATCATGAGGAAACCCTGCTGACTATGGTCCATTTACCTTGATAGTGACTTTTGAGTCCAGTCTTGATTACTCAGGCCTAGAAATAACCTGAAAAGGATCATTTAGTTTATGTGAGAGGGGAATTGTAAAATATGTCAATGAACAACAAAGTACAACATAAATTAAATTCATAATCACACAAGCTTTGCCAGTGAGACCTAACAATCTTTCAGAACTAACTTGACTCAAAGAATGTGCGTAGCATCCACATATGAATAGAGTGGCATGCCGTTTACATCTTCACAGAATTTATGTGAAAATACAATGAAACAACTAACATGTGATCTCATCAAAGCAAGATAATGCATTATTTGTTGCTATTTATTTTGGTAGAAATTCAGTTAAGTGGTAGAGTGCTGAGTTATTTTAGTTGTCCAAATTTGTTCACAAGTCTTGGTCAGGTTACAGTTTATGGGAGAAAGCCTATAGTCACTCTCTAGTAAATTGTAACAAGGAAAATCCATATAGACTAAATAATTTAAATTCAAGGATAATATGAAGGACATCCACATCATCTGAAGCCTTTTAGTTGCAGTACCTGCACTTTTGAGTAAAGCCCAAGTATGGGCTTCCAGCACTCAGCCACTTGAGACATAATCAGCATGGCTGGCATTTTTGTTGTGAGAATGTGTGAGAGAATGTGTACTGTGTACGGAGAGTTTGCATGGAACACCACAACAGAGGCACATTTCAAGGACCTGCCACTGATGTGGCATTCTCATGCAAAACATCAGCCATGTTCTGGCACCCAGTGTCAAAGGGCAGCAAGGATGGTCCTGCACTCGCAACCTGGTGTCACTCCAAAGAACAGTAACCATTATGGAAAATCCTAGGACGAAAATGCATCTTAGCAAAAATTCACTCTGGAAACTGGTAGTAGGCCAGATGGCCCTGGGAAGGTGTGTTGTAAAACCATAAATCTGACAATCAAAACAACCAGACTGTGACCACGACCTGCTCCTGTAACCACTCTAAGAAGAGGACAGGGAAGGCCAATGAGGGAGTACACCACCTTTCAAGGAGACATGATGCCCTGTCTGGCAACCACTCATTGGTTTGGAAGGCCAACTGAGAAGGTACTAGTCCAGTACGAGCAACAAGAGGCACCATCAACCCTCACCCACTTATGGGATGCACATTGCATCCTCAAATGCAGATTCTTTTCCTGTCGTAAAACAAAGAAGGTGGAAAGCATCACAACACTTTTTTCCCTATAGGTTACCACCATGTTATATATATAGAATATACCCATAGTAGCTTGGTGTACCAAATGTTCACCACTTGTGGTGAAGTGGTGTTAACTGCGAGCTTTCAGCTAGTGGTTAACACCACTTCACCACAAGTGGTGAACACTTGGTACACCAAGCTACTTTGGGTATATTTTATTTATACCATGATTGTCAGATTACTAAGAGTCGCTATTATTTTTTCTTGATTTTATGGAGCAGCAGACATACATATGTGCAAATCTGTTTTTGTTTACATGAGCATTGGTGGGCTGTACTTCCACTGTCAATTTTATCGCCAAAACGAAAGGGAAAAAGAAACGTGCAAATCACAGGGCCTTTTTCATTTTAATAGCATACTATTTCGAGTTATGGATGCTTTATTAACATGAGACAATGCATGTTTGTTAATTTTTGGTATCTTATGAGGTAAACTCATTTAAAACGTAATAATTAATTGCTACTTTCATTTCACTCGTCGTGAGGAGACGAGCGATAAATTTCGACAAGTTTGCATTCAGGTCGAGGTCACCAAAGATCAACTTGAAAGTAGATCATCTGTACTACTGAAATCCCATTGCTGGCGTGTTCACCATGGTTGGTGTGTAAAGCTAAAATTTATGTCATAGGCTTTTTACATACAGCAGAATACGTAATCATGATATAAATACAGCATAATCTGCTTATGGGTTACAATGTAAGCTCTATATTACCAGGACTGGATATCAACACAGGTAGGCCAAGACTAGTCTAGAAATCACTGCTATGGTACGAGACTGAATGTTCATCAGGTGACAGAAATTATGGAAATTTTTCCAGGCCTTTAACTGGTAAGAGTGCTAAATTATTATTGGTCATCAGAATTTGTTGACATGTCTACGCCTTTTTAAAAATGAAAGTGTCAATGACACTGTAGCTCAACTTGTTTAAGACATGTACATGTATAGTATGTGACACAGCAATTACAAACATCTAGGTAATGACCTGATAACAAAAGCACATGTAAAGTATTGTAACGGTCTGTACAGAAATGCTGAACGAAGCCTGTAACAAATATATAGGTAAAGTTTTGTAAAAGTAGGGTGAAAGTTAGATGCTAAACTAGAAAAGAAATCTTTGAGTCCCAGAGTGGATCTGACTGAACCCCAAAATATTTGTTCTCATAGCACAGTGATAACAATGCACCCCAAAACACTTGTTCCTGTCACAAGGTGATAACAAAGGTACCCCAATAAGTTTCGTGAGGATCAGTTCATAAATACAGACTCTGCTCCGAGCCATATTGACATGTGCACTTACTGTGTAGAAGTAGTACTGAACAAATCAAAGTTCATCTAATTTGCATAATTTCTGCACGAGATAAAAACCCGTATTATATGTGATGTATTCCATGTAACTGAACATTCCTACAAAAATTTATTCAAATCAAAACTTTCATACAGAAGTTCTGTACAAAAATCTGATTGCACTAATTTTGGTACAAAAAGGCTGCTGGTGGCCATCTTGAATTTTGGACCACACCCAAAAACACTCGTTCTCGTCCCACGGTGATAACAAAGGTACCCAAGAAGTTTCGTACAGATTGGTTCATAAATACGGCCTCTAGCCTGAGCTGTATAGAAGTTGTGTACAAAAAACTGATTGGACCTAATTTCAGTACAAAATCGCCACTGGCAGTCATCTTGAATTTTGGACCGCACCTAGAAACACTCGTTCTCATCCCAAGGTGATAACAAAGAAACCCAAGAAGTTTCGTGAAGATCGGTTCATAAATACAGACTCTAGCCTGAGCCGTATTGACATGTGCACTTACTGTGTATAAGTAGCACTGAATAAATCAAAGTTCATCTAATTTGCATAATTTTTGCATGTGAAAAAACCCCGTATTACATGTGATGTATTCCATGTTACTAAACATTCATACAAAAATTTATTCAAATCAGAACTTTCATACAGAAGTTCTGTACAAAAAACTGATTGCACTAATTTTGGTACAAAATGGCCACGGGCAGCCATCTTGAATTTCGGACTGCACCCAAAAACACTCGTTCTCATCCCAAGGTGATAACAAAGGTACCCAAGAATTTTTGTAAAGGTCGGTTCATAAATACGGCCGCTAGTCCAAGCCGTATTGGCATTTGCAGTTACAGTGCTGAAAGTAACATTAAATAGATCAAAGTTAGTCTAATTGGCATAATTTATGCACGAGAAAAAAACCTGTATTATATGTGATGTATCCCATGGTACTAAACATTCACACAGAAAATTATTCAGATCAGAACTTTCATATGGAAGTTCTGCGCAAAAATCTGATTGCACCTAATTTTGTACACAATGGCTGCCAGCGGCCATCTTGAATTTCAGACCGGACCCCAAAACACTCGTTCTCGGCCCACAGTGATAACAAAGGTACCCGAGAAGTTTCGTAAAGATTGCTTCATAAATACGGCCTCTAGCCCGGGCCGTATTGGCATTTGCACTTACAGTGCTGAAAGTAACACCAAATAAATCAAAGTTAGTCTAATTTGCATGATTTACGCACAAGAAAAAAACCCGTATTATATGTGATGTATCCCATGGGACTAAACATTCATACAAAAAATTATTCAAATCATAGCTTTCATATGGAAGTTCTGCGCAAAAATCTGATTGCACCTAATTTTGGTACAAAATGGCTGCCCACGGCCATCTCAAATTTCGGACCGGACCCAAAAACACTTGTTCTTGTCTCACCATGATAACAAAGGTACCCAAGAAGTTTCATAGAAATCGGTTCTAGCCCGAGCTGTGTGTATGGCACGACAGATGGACAGACAGACAGACGATGGGCCATGACAATACCTCAAATTTGGCTTTGCCAAAGTTGAGCTAATGATGGGAGAGTGCCTATGGCCACTCTCCTATAAATTGTAACAAGAGGCCTGCATCGCAAAGCGCTGCTAATGCCCCTGACCACAAAATAGTTTCTAAGACGAAAGAGTGAAAAAGTGCCATAACTCTCAAAAAAATGTGCAGAAGAAACTCACCCTATACAGGTATCGTTCACCCACGGTGCACTATCACAATACCAAATATCATTCAAATCGGAGTAGCAGTGGCTGAGGTACAAGGGAAAATGTTGGTATGAATGGATGGTAAGAATGGATGGACAAACAGACAGGTGGACAGAGGTCTCCACTAGATACCCCATCGACTTTATAAAGTCGGGGGCATAACAAGACAAATCAAAACAGACTAAATAATTTCACTTCAAAGATAATATGAAGCACATCCACTGAATATGAAGTCTTCAAGTTGAGGTTCCTGCACTTCAGATCAGAGCCCTAATATGGGCTTCCAGTACTCAATCAGTTAAAAGTTAAAGACAAACATTCATAATACTAAATAGAGATTTTTCATTTTCAGATTATAAAGAGATTCAAATGAAATTTGTTTTTGGATTTTTTGCTTAACCCTTTGAACCCTGGTGGTATCTTCCATATCAGTACAATGACAGCAACTGGAAGAGTCCATATTCATTATTTAGGGGTAGAGCAATCAATATTTTCAATGTGCAGCCTTGAGGCTGCAACTTGAAAATATTGATTGGTCTACCACACATGCACTTAGCATCCATCCTATTTAATGAAATTATGAGGTATGTGAAAAAGCGACCGCTTAGGTTCAAAGGGTTAAAGTGATTAGCATTTTCATCTTCTTAACCCTTTATCCAGTATTATTTTTTCAAATTTTCAAAACATTTCAACAAAACCATATCACGTGACCTCCTTCTTGAAATGAGCTTGATGATCTTGATCCGAGGGATCACATGATGCGTTTTTTTAAACAATTTTGGAAATTTTTATTTTTTTTTTCAGCTGCTGAATTTATATCTTACACACATGGATGTGACTGATTCATTGGGTAAAGGGTAAATACAACAGAAATCTTATTTCAATAATATATACGACAGAACAAATTAAATTGGAATAAATTATATAAATAAGAAGTCTCCAAGACCTCATACAGCACAAACAAGATTACAATAGAAAGTGATGATAAATGGAAATTTAAAACTGGTATGCGAAGATAAACAAAAAACAAATAAGTACTAAACATATCAAAACAACAGAATGCAGAAAAATTGGATAGCTCCCATGTGGACATCACACCAAAACTACATATGAAATTTGAAAAAGATTGGGTGAGAGATGTGGCTGAAAATGTGCTGCAGGTGGGATTCAAACGTAAGATCTTGCGGCTTGCAGCCTGCACCTCTACCTGCTGAGCCACTATTGATTGATAAAACTTTCTCAATTTACATGCAAAAAATGAAAAAAACAATTAAGATCCACTTCAGAACAGAGAAAATTATGAGTTTATTTTTGCCACGAGTAAGAATAAAGAATGAGTATTCAGTTTTAACAATTTGGACAGTGTAAAATGCAATATCTCAACCCCCCCCCCCCCCAACTTTTTTTCACACTTAATCTTTATGTTATTTTGTCATTATAGTCTACATCATATTATGTATGTTTCAAGGTGTTTAGTTTTCCTTTGTCCTGTTTCTCACACTTTTATTTTTTGACTTTAACCCTTAGGGCTTAATTCCAACTTTGATAACTTTTTAATGCAAAGGAACAGGTGCCCTAACATGCATTGTTTGGGTAAACTCAAAACTTGTTTTCTGAGTATCTTGTCAGTTGTTTCTAGACAAGTCTAGAGGAAGCTTCCTTTTCAATGTTGGGCCAGTCAGCTGAACAAGGATGGCCACCAGTGGCCAATTTATTATGGCTTCCATGGTGGCCATCTTGAATCTGGTTTCCATCCAATAACTAAAGAACCACTTATTTCATCAAATCATACTTATTAGGGGTTACTTATGGATGACAAGACAATGTTTCCTTTCAATTTGGGTCCAGCTGACCAATTCAATATGGCCACCATAGTGGCCACACTGAATTTGGTTTCCGTCCAATAACTAATGAATGCTGACTCGAGATTGGTTTACTTCCAATAACTAATGAATGTTGACTCGATTCATTTTAATTTTTTAATTATGCATTGTTGGTGTCTAGAGGAAACTTTCTTTCAATGTTGGATCAGTCAGCTGAACCAAGATGGCCACCAGTGGCCAATTCATTATGGCTTCCATGGTGGCCATCTTGGATTTGGTTTCCGTCCAAGAACTAAAGAACCACTTAATTCATCAAATCATCTGTAGGCAGCCAAGATCTGACTAGAAACAACTGCAATTCATCAAATCATAATTTTAGGGGTTACTTGTGGACGACTAGACAATGCTTCCTTTTAATTATGGTCCACCTAGCCAATTCAATATGGCATCCATGGCAGCCACATTGAATTTGGTTTCTGTCCAATAACTAATGAATGTTGACTCAAATTTTTATTTTTTAATTATGCATTGTTGGTGTCTAGAGGAAGCTTCCTTTCAATGTTGGACCAGTCAGCTGAACCAAGAAGGCTGCCAGTGGCCAATTTATTATGGTTTCCATAGTGGTCATCTAGAATTTGGTTTCCATCCAATAACTAAAGAACTGCTTATTTCTTCAAATCATAATTTTAGGGGTTACTTGTGGATGACTAGACATTGATTCCTTTCAATTTTGGTCCACCTAGACAATTCAACAATGGTGGCCATATTGAATTTGGATTCCATCCAATAATGAACGGATGCTGACTTGAATCAATTTCATTTTTTAGTTATGCATTATTGGTGTCTAGAGAAAGCTTCCTTTCAATTTTGGATCAGATAACCAATTCAATATGGCCGTCATGGCAGACACCATCGGTAGCATATTCCATGCTTATGTTGCTCTTGTTTTAATTTTCTTTTAAAACATTTTCACAAAATTTCCACAAAATCCATATCATGTGACCCCCTCATGATGAGCTCTTTCTAGTGTGGGTCACATGATATGGTTTTGCTGAAATATTTAAAAAAAAGTATTTGTTTTTAGTTGTTTAAACCAAAAGTGTTATTTTTAGTAACAGTGACCTAAAGGCCATAAAAAAAGAACCTCTGTTTCTCAGGCCTGCGCGCATGGTCATTTTTGGTGCGCATGCAACCTTTTTATGACACCAAAAAATCTTCAAAAAAAATTTGAGATATTGTGCTCATTTCGGTAAATCGATATCGATGCGTTCGCAAATTTTAAATTAACACACTTCAAGCTTTTTCTACATCATACTTTAATAAAGTGGGTGGGTTTTAGCAATATTTACGACAGAAATTGTTTTATTCTGTAAAAGGTAAGTCATAATGACAGCAAGAAGGAAGGTGTCTTTCAGTCTGACAACAAACAGTCACAAAGGGGAATGGCCGATTCGCACCATGTTTGATTCGCACCAACCCTCAGAAAGTCTGCAAAGTCAGGTGCTATGTTGAATGGAACACAGTCTCCTGGCATTTATTTTTAGTAACATCTGTATTGTAAATGGCCGTCATTGGGAATTTGTGTACTGTTATTTGAAACCGTTACGAGTTTCCCAGTTGATTTAAATAAATGCATTTAAGATGCAGGATAATTGGATAACTAATAGTAACCGTTGCTTGATATAAAAGTAACAATCATAGTTGAAAATAAATCGCATATAGGCAGGTATGTGCGGTCGAATTGGTTAATAAAAACACGCAAACATTCGTTTTGTATTTCATTTTCAGATTTCCAAAAAATATGATTTATGGATGAACTGCCCGTTCAAATGGGTTGTGATAATTTTGAATATAATGGGGAAAAATTGCGATTCACGATTTTATTAGGCAGGTTGTGAAAGGATTTTTTTGGGGGGGTAAAATATATCTCTGAAAGTTGGCACTTCGACATTTGATTTGTCCCAGAGACGTTTCACCCACGAGGCTTTTCGTGACTTTCGTCCTGTGTTATAATTTTCACGTTTCACTGAAAAAACAAACATTCAAACCCCACTTCATTTACGACCCAACACCCCTATAGTGAATAACCAATATATTTGCAAAATTTTACGTAGTCCACCAGGTGTTTGGGTGGGCGTCAAATTACCACAAACAACCTCTCGGGGAGAAAATAAAAAGAAAAAAAAAAAACCCCCGCCCACCCGCATGCTTGCTTTTTTTGGAAAAAAATGGCCTGAGAAACAGACAATCAACTTTGTATGGCATAACCTTTGAATTACAAACCTGAAAATCAAATATGGTTCTTCCCCTTCCATGTGGATACCATCCATGTAAATTTGGGGGATCTGTATCAAATAGAACTAAAAATGTCTAAAAACCAGCATGTACCACACACTTCAGCTGAAATATGCTACTGGCACACTGTGAGTTTTGCATCAGGTATAACAATAAAACCAAATGTTCTTGATGGAATTTTTACAGGTTGTTTCATTTGTTTCTTGGGTAACAGTGCAGGTAATTCTGTGTCACTCTTCATTTCTAACAATTCTCCATTCAAGGAAACCCAACTGAAAATAGAAATTGAAGATGCAGTTGTTGAATCTAGTAAATTAGGATCCTTTTAACTGGTTGAGTGCTAGAAGCCACTATCATGGCTCTCTTGAAAAGTGTTGAAAGCCACTTTAGTGGATTTGCACTTTATGCATTAGCTTGTTGTTTGCACGGCAACATATATAAAATAGTTTTGTTACAATTCATTGGAGAGTGCCTGAGGGCTCTCTCTAATAAATTGTTGCAAAACAATTATTTATGAATAAAATCTTGCTAAACTAAGGATCCCTTTGTTGGTGGCATGGTATCTTTGAAGAACATATGCATGTTACAAATCACCTCAATTTAGACCTCTACCAGTTCAATGAAAACCCACTTTGCCAATGGAAAACATATAATTTTTTTAAAGAAAACTGCATTGCACAGTTTTCTGTGCTTTTTTAGGACATACGAACTGGATATGACCACTATGTAGGGTGTAGTAGGTATCTGATTGTTACATGCAATTAACAGGGCTATTCTATTAAATAGTCTATGATTGAGTGGGCTCACTGTGCTAATAAATGAACCTGAGCCATGTCATTAGTCACAAATAGTTATACTCTGTTAGAATGTACAGGACAGCAAGTTTGCACATTTATAATTAGTAGTGAACCACTCATGACACAGTAGCAAATACAAACCACCGTTTGTCAAAGTATACCAATTGGCTGAAATACTTTTCGTTCAAGTTGTTAAAAACTGGTAACAATGTTTCATCAGTCATCACACCTCATTCTTTCTGGTCTTTTCTCAATAACTCCTCAAGGTTGTTTCAAAGGCTTTGTAAGCTTTACTCCAACTTCAAATGCACCTACTTAATCCTTTACCCAACATAACGACCAAAACCAGCCAGCACTATCTACAAAAATCACCCTTCAGTTTTTATTATTTTTTTTTCATTTTCTGTCTAAAAAACATTGCTTTTGACCCCTCAATGGAATGAACTCATTGAGCTCATTCCAATGAGCGGTCATAAGCTATGATTGTGACATCCAAAAGTTTAAAAAATTAGTTATTCAAGGATTTTGTAACCAGGTGTCATCTGCCTTTCGTGTTGGGTAGGTAAAGGGTTAAATGCCCCAAGAGAACTGTGTTAGTTGTCTGTCATCTTGAAAATCATTGATTTGGACCAACTTTGCACTGTTTAGTTTTCTGTTCTTTTTTGGGAAAAAAGAAATCCACAGTGTGCAATGCATTGTGGGTCAATGTAAGCAATAAATACACAGGAGTGTTAGCATATGTTCTGACTGGGAAGCACAAATATTAACTGAGGGACATAAACTTAAATCTGACCCCCTTAAGGATGCTGTGTACCAAATATCAGAAGATTTTAACTGTAGGATCTGAAGAAGATTTTTAATGAATTTTCTAATACTGCACCAAGTTAAAATTTTGGTACCCATGGCTCAAATATGAACCCAGGGACTTGATTTGAAAATATTGGACGAATGCAGTCAAAGGTCATTTTCCTTTGCATTCTCAGTTTGTAGGTGAGGGAGAATTCTTAAAATTCTTTTTGCCTTTCTTATTTTTAAGAGTATACTTATTTATTTGTGTTTTATGTCACATGTTTCTGCACAATGGCTAATTGTCACTGCAACATGGAGATAACGAGAAGTTTGTTTATTTATTTAATGGTGTTTGAGGTCACATATTTCTACACAATGGCTAATTGTGACTGCAGCATGGATATAAAATCAAGTCCAGCCAATCGTTTATACCCATGTTGCTCATTTTATAGAGTACTTCCACACCAGGCATTGGCTAACAGGTCCTATTTTACCAGTAAAACAGAGCTTGTTTACCACAGTAAACAAGCACTGCTTCACTGCTCTGGGTTCCCACTGGGGTTTAAGAGTTTAAGCAATGTTACAACTTTTTTGGACAAATGACCTTTTTTAAAATTGAATGAGCACTTTATGTCATTCATTTGAGTGGTTCGAAATGTTCTTCCTGAACCCTCTATCTGGAAGGCCTCCTGGGGACTGTATGTAGGGGTAATAGTTTTTCAGTCACAATGTTTGTCGAAATTGGAACCAGGACTTTAACCTAGCATGAATACAAGGTGATATTTGTAAAATCATTTCTTGAAAAACTGAAAATGTTCATTGTTCCTCCAAAACATAGTTTAAGATGCCTCAATGGGACAAGCTGGTTCCAATGAGGGGTCATAAGTGATGTTTTGGAGGTAAAAATTTCAAATATAATAAACTTTGAATGGTGATTTTTGTGAATAGTGCTGGCTTATGTGGCCATTATTTTAGGTTAACTCTTAATACCCCAATTCAAATTTCGATCACTTTTTACTGCAACTGAACATGTTCCCCAATACACAGTCTTTGGGTAAACTGAAAACTTGCATTCTAAATACCTTGACAGCTATTTCTAGGTATGTTTTGGCTGTCTATGTAGGCAGCCAAGACTTACCTAGAAACAACTGTAAAGCCACAGGAGGCGGGCTGTCGAAGTGCACAGGCCTGAAAATAAGCAGTCTCACATTTGCAGAATAAGGTCCCCAGAGGGTGAATTTGATGATGCTATCCCATACAGTGGGCCAATTTATCTTTTGGGTACCTCTTCCTGTTTAGTTTTGAGACCCTGATTAAGATTGAGGTTGTGCAGGGTAGCACCACTAAATTCACCCTCTGGGGACCTCATTTTGCAGATGACAGTCTGCTTATTTTCTGGCTTGGAAGTGCAGGAAAAATGTATAAAGATATGTCTGCCCTTAAGGGTTTTTTAGAAACAGAATGTTTGCTGAGAACTACCTAGCAGTAACAATTATGTTCCAGACTTTCTTTACAAATCTATGTGCTAATTAGGCATAGGTACTGGGTTACATCATTTTTATTCTTTAAGCTTATTTGTTTTACAAGGATTGGCAAGCAAGTTATGCAACTTATAACGATGCCTCTTCTTGGCCCAATGGCGCAGGTGTGAAGGATGACCTTCATAGAGGCAACTTCGTGGTCTCTCTCTTCTCGAGTATTACAAAGGGATCTTTGGCCTGCATCGAGTGTGTCTCCCACCGCACAGCCATTTATTTCCCACCCGACAGGATGGTACACTGTGACAGCATCAACCCCACAACTGATGCTGACAGAGATTGTTCAGACACCTCAAGTACTTTCCTGACCGAGGATGGATCCCGGGACCTTTGGCATGAGAGACCAGCACACTTATCCATTCGGCCAGTACTCTTTTACAACTGTAAGTGTATGTCCCAACAACACAACACTGTAACTCACGACGGCAAATACTTCTGTTAGAGGAACAAATAAGAAGTGTCCTGATCAAGGACAAAAGGCAAGTTACTCTGGGAAAACTTTTTAGACAAACACTTCAAACTTTTACTCTCAATAAGATCAATGCTGTAAATAAGCAGCCTGTCATGGCGACTGATGTGCACAACTTGCAAGTTTGACAGGCACCAAATTCTCTTGTCTCTGAACTTTGAGTCTGTAGCATAAAAACATGTCGAATTTTACAGGCTTTACCATATCATATTCTTGACATTATCTTTTGTTGAAAAGCTCGCTTACAAAGAACTTTCCAATAAATGATAACAGGGAAAGGATATTGACAGATCTGCATATACTCTTAACTGGTTCAGTGCTGAAAGCCCATATTTGGGCTCAAATCAAAAGTGGTGGGGCTTCAATTAAAAGGCTTTATTTTCTATCAATGTTCTTATTTTCCAAGAAGCAAAATTATTGTGTATGTATCAATTTGTCTTCTTAAAATTTATTTGAGAGTGCCAATAAATTGTAAGAAGGCAAAGACAGGGGAACAAATTCCGATGATGAAACATTAATTTAGCACTTGACCAGTTAACACACATGCGCATATTCTACGCTTAGAATGTAATAGAATTTTGCGGTAACCGTTTCTCGTCAGATCACCGAAGTTAAGCAATGTCGAGCCCGGTTAGTCCTTGGATGGGTGACCGTCTGAGCGATCGATTTTAGACTCCCACATTGTGTCCTTGGGCAAGACACTTCACCCTGATTGTCCACATGGGGGCACGATGACGCCATGTACTAAGGCGTACTGCACGTCGATGGTACGCATGTCTTTAACCAATGTAACCCTGCCTGTGCTGCAGAGTGGAGTTACGATGTTGGTGAGCTGGCATCTGCTTGTCATTGCTTGGTGGTTCTCTCCGTGTACTCCGGCCTCCTCCACCCATAAAACTGTCATCAACCTGATATGACCTTGGCTGTTAATGTGTAGTTAAACCCTGATAAATAAATATAAATAAATAATGTAATGGAATTCAACTTGAGAATTTAGGAATAAACATTGAAAATGCAAACTATTATTTGTTGGACTTTTAAAAAAATATTTCCGGGGTTTGAATGAATGAATCAAAACCTGTTGTCTATAGACTGGACTACCCCATAGCATAATGCTACTTTATAGACCTACACAGAAATATTTAACTTCTGCCTGACAAAGTAATGGCCAGCACACTATTTGGGCCCATCTTCAGTGTTTAAACAGCAAAATTTCATTTAGATATGTAAATGTTTACAGGGTATACCAGAATCCCTCCTGGAATGAGATCAGTTTCAGCTAACAATTCTGGAAAATCCAACATCAAAGTTTTTTGTCAGTTTGGTAGTTGATGTTTCATATCATTGTGCAAACATTTGTGTAAAAACAGGTCACTTGAGCACATAATATTTTAAACTCCACCTCCATTTAAATGGAGTTTCCTATTAAATAAAATATATGATTATTTATTTATTTATTTATTTATTTATTTATTTATTTATTTATTTATTGGGGTTTAAGGTCAAATACGTATGCACAATGGCTAATCACGACCATGACAGTTTTATGGGTGGAGGAAGCCAGAGTACCCGGAGAGAACCACCGAGCATCGACGAGCAACTGTCAGCTCCTCAACATTCTAACTCTGTTCAAGCTCCGTTCAAGCAGGGTTACATGTGCATCATCGATGTGCAGTATGCCTTAATACACAGCATCATCCTGCCCCCGTGTAGGCAACCGGTATAAAGTGCCTTGCCCAAGGACACAACACCAGTCGTCCCGGATGGGGATCGAACTCAGGACCTCTAGCATAGAAGTCTAACAGTCTTCCATTGATCCACAGCACTCCCATAAAGTATATGATGAATGTAGTTTTATTAATATATGATTTATTCACTTGGTTTATTTACTTTTTGAGGTTTTTTTTTTCATTGTCAAATCGATTTGCAACATTCATGATCAGGACAAAAATAGATCATGTTTGTACACAGTAATTCACATGCTTCTGCAGGCATGCAAAAATCTACAACTGAAAATACAATACGTATTTCTGAACAGCCACTAACACTGCATTTCAATATGTTTGCATCCATTATAGTGGGAGCCTATTGACGGAAAAAGACAAATAGAATTGGGACAATTTAAAAACTCTAATGCTTCACAGTTGATGACCAATCCCAGAAATCTACACACAAAGTGGCTGAACACTATTTTTTTCTCATGTTGACAATGCAACAATACAGTAACATATGTTATTCATAAGCACACTATTCAATTGTTTTACACTGCTGTGATACTGGTGTGTGTGTGTGTGTTCCATGTAAAGGGGTTCATTTAAATGATTATGTTTCATCTACATACTGTTGTTTCAACGTTTATAATAATTCCTGAACATTGGAGACGTATTGGGCCCTAATGTGACAGGTACCAAGTTTGAGATGACAAGCACAAACAGGGTTCCTGCAGGCATGGACTGATAAAATTCAAGGCCATTTCTCAATACATTTCAGTATTATTCAAGGCCCTACAACAGCCAAATTCAAGAATTTTTCAAGGCCCTGTCTTCACTAGTGCTTACTTGGACCTTTGCTCATTACCCACTCTTCCCACTTCCCTTATAGGTAACTGGGAGGAGGGGGTAATGGCCAGAGAGTACTAGTTAGGACTATGCCTTCACAAACTCTGGCACATAAAACTATATAGTTACAACTGCTATGTTCTTCGTCAGCATTTCTTTTTTTTCCAGGATTTCAAGGCCTCGAATGACCCTTAGTCACATTCAAGGCTGTTCCTTAAATTAAAGGCCTCACAGGAAACCTGACAAAACTGTTGCTTCCTGTCAGAATGAGAGGCACTCAAAAAATATATTTACAGGCTTGAATAAGATCTGTAGGAATCCACTGCTAAATGAAGAGAGTCTAAGCAGATAATGGTTTGAGATGAAAAAACAATAAATAGCCATACAGTGAATTTTGAAAAAGTCCCTGCATAAAAAATCTATACATTGAATACCTTTACCTTTCATCAAGTTGTATGAAAATATCAAAACCAACAGAAAATCCCAAGTGTCTTAACCATGGAAAAGTGACTAGATTGGAAAAGTAAAAAAATAATGCATATATACTCTTCATATTGTTATTTCTGACAAAGTTTCATGAAAATCTGTAGCAAAATGTAGGAGGAGTTTAGCAGTTAACATATGTAATGAACAAATGGATGAATGGACAGCCAGGCATAAGTGGGAAAAAAATTTCTGGACTGGAAAATCTATGTGTGCACATGTATATTTCATACTATTACCTCTTACCAAGTTTTCTGAAAGTCTGCAGAAAATTATAGGGTAAGGGATATTAACCCTTTGTACCCTCATGGTATCTACCATGTCAGTTAAATGTTTATTATTTGGGGGTGGACCAATTAATATTGAAATGTCTACTCCACACTTAGCAGCCATCCTACTTAATGAAAGTATGACGTATCATGTTCCTGAACTGGAAAAGCGGCCTCTGTGGTAAAAAACAATATTGTTCCTCAGGTACCTCCCTTGTCATTGTCTGATCACTTTTTTTTAACCTGGAAATCTCTTCACTGATACTAGTTTGCACTTATATGATTTAACCCTTTACCTAACATGAAAAGCAAACAACACTTGCAAACAAAATTCTTGAATAACTAATTTTTTTCATTTTTTGTCTCAAGAACATAAATTATGACCCCTGATTGGAACAAGCTCAATGAGCTTGTCCCAAAGATGGGTCATAACCTATGTTTTTGAGACAAATGAAAGTGTCAATGACACTGTAGCTCAACTTGTCAAGACAAAGACATGTACATGTATAGTATGTGACACAGCAATGACAAACATCTAGGTAATGACCTGATAACAAAGGTACATATAAAGTATTGTAATGGTCTGTACATAAATACTGACCGTAGCCTGTAACAAATGTATAGGTAAAGTATTGTAAAGGTGGGTGACAGTCAGATGCTAAACTAGAAAAAATCTTTGAGTCCCAGAGTGGGTCTGACTGAACCCCAAAATATTTGTTCTCATAGCACAGTGACAACAAAGGCACCCCAAAACACACTCATTCCTGTCCCAAGGTGAAAACAAAGGTACCCAAGAAGTTTCGTGAAGATCAGTTCACAAATATGAGCTGTGTAGAAGTTGTGACAAAAAACTGATTGGACCTAATTTCGGTACAAAATGGCCACTGGCAGCCATCTTGAATTTTGGACTGCGCCCAGAAACACTCGTTCTCGTCCCAAGGTGATAACAAAGGTACCCAAGAAGTTTTGCGAAGATCGGTTCATAAATACAGCCTCTAGCCCAAGCCGTATTGACATGTGCACTTACAGAGTATAAGTAGCACTGTATAAATCAAAGTTCTTCTAATTTGCATAATTTCTGCACGAGAAAAAAACCTGTACTATATGTGATGTATTCCATGTTACTAAACATTCATACAAAAATTTATTAAAATCAGAACTTTCCTACAGAAGTTCTGTACAAAAGACTGATTGCACTAATTTTGGTACAAAATGGCTGCTGGTGGCCATCTTGAATTTCGGACCACACCCAAAAACACTCATTCTCACCCCACGGTAATAACAAAGGTACCCAAGAAGTTTCGTAATGATCGGTTCATAAATACGGCATCTAGCCTGAGCCGTATAGAAGTTGTGTACAAACAAGAGGCCCCACGGGGCCTGAAGCGCTCATCTTGTACAGAACACAATTTGAACAGAGTCCAAGAATGAGTCTACATTAAGCAAGCCATCTCCATAGGCTACACTGTCAATCCTTGAGTCCCTCAGGAGTGACAAAAATAATCTGGGCATCATGCCTTTTCTTCAGTTGATCATAAGTAAAATGTAGAGCTCCCCTATGAAGCCCCTTGATACAACCTATGTGGATTACTCTTAGTACCTCTAGAGGGTACTGAATACAAAATTTTTAATTCTTCAGCAAAATGGCCAATTCCGGCTCCCATTGAGAGCCCAAATATTAACCCAGGCTCTTGATTTGAACACAGTTAAATCTGACTTCCCTAGAGATGTTGTGTACCGAATATGAAAGCATTCTGACTGTTGGATCTGAATAAGAGAAATTGTAAAGAAATTTCTTCGAATTGCACTAAGTTCACATTTGGGCTACCATAGCGAGCCCAAATATTGACCTATGGATCCGATTTGAACGAACTTGAATCTGACCCCCCTAGAGATGTTGTATACCAAATGTGAAAGCATTCTGACAAGTGAATCTGAAGAAGAAGATTTTTGAAGAAATTCCCTCATATTGTACTAAGTTAAATTTCATGTTCCCATATGGAGCCCAAATATTAACCTAGGCACTTGAATTGCACAACCTGGAATCTGACCCCCCTAGAGATGTTGTATACCAAATATAAAAGCATTCCGACTGGTGGATCTGAAGAAGAAGATTTTTAAAGAAATTTTCTCATATTGCACTAAGTAAAAATTTGGGCTACCATAGTGAGCCCAAATATATACCTAGGAATTTGATTTGAACAAACTTGAATCTGACCCCCATAGAGATGTTGCATACCAAATATCAAAGCATTCTGACTGATGGATTTGAAGAAGAAGATTTTTTTAAATTACCCTCCATATTGAACAAAGATAAAATTTGGGCTTCCGTAGGAAGCCCAAATATTAACCTAGGGACTTGGTTTGAACAATCTAGAATCTGACCCTCATAACAATGATGTATACCAAATATTAAAAGATTCTGACTGGTGGTTCTGAAGAAGAAGATTTTTAAAGAATATTCCCCATATTACCCTATGTTAAAACTTCGGGCTCCTGTAGAGAGCCCAAATATGAACCAATGAGCTTTATTTCTACAAACTTTTATCTGACCCCCCTATGAATGCTGTATACCAAATATCAAAAGATTCTGATGATTGGTTCTGGAGAAAAGATTTTTAAAAATTTTTGCAAAATTGCTGACTCAGCATTTTTTCGATGCCCATTACAGAACACCCTAACATAACCGATGGCAATTTTTTTTAGCATTCAATTCTACTGGTCGTAAGGATACTTCATACCAAATAAAAGCTCTCTGTTCCGTGGGGTTTGGGAAATATGGGCGTTTGAAAATATTTCTATTTTTAGCTCCCAGGGTTCCCATGGGGATGCGGGAATTTTTTTTTTTGCATGGGTCAAGTACTTATGACCCAATACTACCACAAACCAAATTTGGTTCATAACGGACCATCGGTTCAGAAAACAGAAATTTTGGGCGGGGCCAAAAATCTTACCCCTCCTATTACAAAGCCAAATATTACTTTACGAACTTCGTTTGAACAAACTTGATTCTACACCTCATATGGAAGCTCCATAGCAAATATCAAGTCATTGTACACACTGGTTCTTGAGAAGAAGATTTTTAAAATATTTTGGAACATTTTCCCCCACTCCCTCCCTATAGGGCTGGGCATGCTGAGTTGAACAAAAATGAAATGCCCCTTTGGGACCATCACTCACATAAACTTTCACTTGAATTGGCCCAGTGGCTTTGGAGGAGAAGACCAAAACATGGTGTTGACGGACGACGGACGCCGGACAACGGACGGGAAGCGATTAGATTAGCTCAGCTTGACTTTGTCAAGATGAGCTAAAAACTGATTAGACCTAATTTCGATACAAAATGGCCACTGGCAGCCATCTTAAATTTTGGACCGCACCCAGAAACACTTGTTCTCATCCCAAGGTGATAACAAAGGTACCCAAGACGTTTCGTGAAGATCGGTTCATAAATACAGACTCTAGCCCGAGCCGTATTGATATGTGTACTTACTGTGTGCAAGCAGCACAGAAAAAATCAAAGTTCATCTAATATGCATAATTTCTGCACGAGAAAAAACCCGTATTATATGTGATGTATCCCATGGTACTAAACATTCACACAAAAAATTATTCAAATCAGCGCTTTCATAAGGAAGTTCTGTGCAAAAATCTGATTGCACCAAATTTCGTACAAAATGGCTGCCATTGGCCATCTTGAATTTCGGACCGGACCCCAAAACACTCGTTCTCGTCCCACGGTGATAACAAAGGTACCCAAGAAGTTTCGTAAAGATTGGTTCATAAATACGGCCTCTAGCCCGAGCCGTATTGGCATTTGCACTTACAGTGCTGAAAGTAACACCAAAAAACATCAAAGTTAGTCTAATTTGCATAATTTACGCACGAGAAAAAAACACGTATTATATGTGATGTATCCCATGGTACTAAACATTCATACAAAAAATTATTCAAATCAGCGCTTTCATATGGAAGTTCTGTACAAAAAACAGATTTCTGCATCGTCGGTACAAAATGGCAGCTGGCAGCCATCTTGAATTTCGGACCGCACCCAAAAACACTCGTTCTCGTCCCACAGTCATAACAAAGGTACCCAAG
Source organism: Pictodentalium vernedei (assembly GCA_031216915.1). NCBI lineage: Eukaryota > Metazoa > Mollusca > Scaphopoda > Dentaliida > Dentaliidae > Pictodentalium > Pictodentalium vernedei. The sequence goes on along the minus strand of CM062295.1, from coordinate 294,690,764 downwards.
AAGTTTCGTAAAGATCGGTTCATAAATACGGCCTCTAGCCCGAGCCATAGCAGCTTGGCACTTACAGCTCTGAAAGTAACACTAAATAAATCAAAGTCTGTCTAATTTGCATAATTTACGCACGAGAAAAAAACCCGTATTATATGTGATGTATCCCATGGTACTAAACATTTATACAAAACTTTATTCAAATCAGAACTTTCATACAGAAGTTCTGTACAAAAAACTGATTTTTGCATCATCGGTACAAAATGGCCGCTGGCAGCCATCTTGAATTTCTGACCACACCTAAAAACACTCGTTCCCGTCCCAGGGTCATAACAAAGGTACACAAGAAGTTTCGTAAAGATCGGTTCATAAATACGACCTCTAGCCCGAGCCATAGCCAATTGTTGACATACGGACAGATGGACAGACAGACGGACGGACGGACGGACAGACGGACGACGGGCCATGACAATAGCTCAAATTTGACTTCGTCAAAGTTGAGCTAAAAATGAAAATATAATGAAAATTAATTGGCGATTTTTGAGAATAGTGCTGGCAGGTTTTGGCTGTTGCGTTAGGTAAAGGGTTAAAAATTGACCAGCCAAATCTTGTTTTGACAGAGCTCACTTGGTTAAATTTGCAACTGCAGTACGGGAAATTTTCACAGCTGAAATCTTTGATTTTTTTTACAGAATAGCTTTAAGCAGATAAATTAACAATTTGATCTATTTTCAGGACTACTCTGTGGATTAACACAAAAGAAAAAGAAAAAAAAACTTTCTTCCTTTAATACCATAAAACTGTCTGAGAAACAAGATATTTTAAGTTGAACATTTGTGTCAGAAAATCAATCAAGTGCCATAACACTGGACAGACAAGAGGTACTGTGAGCAAACTCACAAAGTGATACCCCCCGTGCCTGAAATGTATAAGTTAGATTATCTCTCCTTGGAAACGTCAGAACAGAATTATATTGCTTCATGCACATCTTCATATCGAGTTCTTCCATTGTGTAAAGTTTCATGAAAATTCTTCAAACAGTTTAGGAAGGGTTGCACTTACAAGGATGGACAGATGGATGGACGGACAGGGTGATTCCTATATACCCCCCCAAACTTTGTTTGCAGGGGGTATAATGACATGGAAATTCCTAAAAAATAATCTGAAAGTACACTTCAAATTAATTATTACTTCTTCACTAGTTTCATAAAAATCTTCCAAAAAATGTAGAAGTTCAGCAGATCTACTTTTGTAATGGACAGATGAATGGATGGACAGCCAGAAGATGAATGTACTGATGGACAGATCAGCAAAAAACGCCTTTTCCATACCAATCCCCAACATGGTTTGCTGAGTATAATAAACAGCAAACATCTTGGCATCGCTACTGGTTTCAAGAGTATGCCACACAATGTTATGCCATATTCACCTTCGCACAAACATACATGTGGGACATACATACTTGTGACTTTTAAGCATCCTAGTTTTCTCACAACAGCAACTACTTGCCTGAAGAACAACAAGGACTACCTCTAAAATCCTAAACATCTGTACCTTCCAGAAACAAACTAAACTTGTCAATGAAGGAAGTGTATCTTCTCAACAAGCCATATATATAAGAAGCAGACTTCATATGCATAAAGAACAGACTAGAATCACTACTATAACCGGCGGGGGAGGCTGACTGGGTCCTGTTGGCTTTCCTGGTTCCTTTGCTTCTCCTCCTGTGCAGCTGCTGGGTGAGGAGAGTACCACTGTACTGCTAAAGGAGTTAGTCCACCCCCACACCATCCCTGCATGCCATTGGTGCACTAAAACCTTCTGTTTACTTGCTTACTGCAGCAACTTATCATATATTTGAATATACACTACGAGATCAAGATACTTACTGAGATGTGAGTCCATCTACGTCTCCAGGTTCTAGCCAGTATATATGTAATGATTGACTAGAATAATCTAGTAAAGACATCTGAACGGTCTCATTAAACAGATTCATTGCATACAAAGTAAGACTTCCTGTGGGATACTTCGACCTGATAAGACAAAGAGAAGAAAACAAAGAAATTTAAACAAGGCTAACTTGTGCTTATCTAGTTATTTTTATCAAGAAGAGTGATTAGAAAAAAGGCTTAGATTAAATCCTACAATTACTTTTTAAGTTCAAATGTAACCTCCAGAATATATCTCAATATTATATCATTTAACTGGTAGAGTATTTATTTATTGGTGTTTAAGGTCACATATTTCTGCACAGTGGCTAATCAAGACCACAACAGTTTTATGGGTGAAGGAAGTTGGAGTACCTGGAGAGCCACCAAGCAACTGTCAGCTCCCCAACATAACTCCACACAAGCTGGGTTAGCATTGGTTGAAGACAGGTGCACCATTGACATGCAGTACGTCTTAGTACACGTCACATTGCCCCCACAGAAGTGTCTTGCCCAAGGTCACAACGGGGTTGCCACAGGTGGGATTCGAACTGAGGACCTCTCGGCTTGAAGCATGCACCTCTACCGACTGAGTCACCGTGCCCCCTAACTGGTAAGAGTGCTCAATTATTTTTCCAGAGTGATTGGAAACATGAGTATTTTTTTCAAAGATACAATGATACCCACAAGGGTAGCCTTAATTCAGTAAGATTTTGATTATAAATCATTATTTTGTTACTATTAATTGGAGAGTGCCTGTAGGCACTCTCCAATAAATGGTAACAAAGCCATTTTTAATTAACATTTTTTCCCTCCTACTGCCCAAATAACAAGACTATAAATACAGAGTGCAGCCACTATAGTGGCTTTCAGCACTTTTCAGCAGAGCCATGATAGTGGCTTCTAGCATTCAACCAGTTAAGCCTTAATGGTCTGGACAATTTTTAAAATCAATTTTGCCAAACCTGTGGCCTTGCAGTGGCTTCTAGTCAAGTCTTGGCTGCCAACACAGGCAGCCAAGACTTAACTGGAAACTGCATGAGTTATTTGCATTTAACCACCAGGTTTATTCAAAGGCTGCAGATTGGGGAACCAGTTTTGAAGCAGAAAAAGTGACTTAAAATTAGAATCAGGCCCTCCAGGATCAAAATAAAATCAATTTCAGCCATTCTCAATCTTCATTATGCACTCTAAAGAGAACCTGCATCGAAAGCACTGAGCACCAGGTTCAATTTCATAAGTACAATACAAATGATCTCCATCAGTACACAAGCACTTATCCAATTTCAGCCCTGTCATCAATCAATGTAGCAATCTTTAAATTAAGTGTAAAAGGTTCTGAATAGGCTGCTGATGTTGTGTGTCTGAATCTTAATTCTAAATCTTGCCTTCAGGTTGAAACAAAAGTGCCCTGCTTGTTGAGATTTTGAGGTGTTATTTTTAACTGATGAGAATTCTTTTTAATTTGTTTTTCAGATTGTGAACTTTTAATTCTTGTTCTTGACCTGGTTTGTTTTTTTATAGTTGTCTTTTTTCGTAACCCTTCACCTAACACAAGGAGGAATATGCTTGCAATCTCTCCCTGGTATAGCTCAAAAAGTCCATTTTTTGTTATTTAACTAGATGTGTCAGTACGACACGTATGCCCCTGTGAGGTAGCATGATTAAGCGTTGACTTTACATGCCTGTATGTGCCCATGACATAGCCACATACCAGAAATCAGCCAATTATCTTGAACAAATAGTGAAAAAAAAATTTGGAAAACTGATTCTCGGAGTTTTCACATCATAACCTAAGTTCAAGGACAAAAATGATTTGACCGGGACCAAACTCGAATTCGATTAGTAGGTACCCATGACAAAGCCACATTCCAGAAATCAGCCAATTATCTCCATGTATGGTGAAAAAACATCTGGAAAGTTAAAAAATTCATAGTAATTTATATATTTTTTATACTTACCAATGACCCAGACATAGCTGGTGCTAACTCTTAAAATATAGGGCCAAACACAAATTTTGCCCCCCAATCCCCAAAATTTGCATCTAAAACTAAAGAAAACATGTCCTGAAAGGCCCTCCACACTCCGCCCCTACTGCGCATGCGCAGTGTCAAGGACGTTCCGAAATTGGCGCCATTAATCATTCTAATAACCAGTGCCTGGTAAGCGCTATGTACTCAGCGGGGAGGCAAGAGTTCCCAACTCCTGGGAGGGCCATCCCCGTCTGGGTCATTGGTAAGTATAAAAAATATATAAATTACTATAAATTTTTTAACATTTTTATACTGTACCAATGACCCAGACATAGCTGAATAGTAAAAAGGCTGGAGGGCCAAGGACATAGAGCAAAATGGAATACGCTCAATAAAATAAAATAGAGTCATCCCCTGTAGGGAAAAGAAGTAATAGGCCTTACATGTATCTTTCTTATTTATGATAAATTAGAAAGATACAACACCTTCCAAAATTGAGCTTCATACATCCATGTACTCTATTAATATCCAATATAATCCTTATACTAATAATTTTTAAAGTAAGCCAATAAATAAAGTAAGTCTAGAGAATAGAGACTCTTATACTCCTAAAAGTGTCTGAGGATTGCATAATCATGTCCGTTGACATATGCAATATTCAAAAGCTATACTTTAAAAACTAAGACTTGAATGAATTTTAAAAACCTAAACTTCTCACTAAACAACCATCCCAATAACAGCTCAGAATTACTAACTCCGGAGGAGGTATCCCCTTGTTTTCATAGTAAAACAGGTGACCCAAGGGAACACCCTCCCCCCCCCCCCACCTTTTTCTTGCCCTGGGTCAATTAGCCCAGAGCGAAGAGGGCAGCCGAACGGAGACACTGCCGAAACAGACAGCCTACCTAGCTATAGTAGCAACTGTTAAGTGAATGACATTCTGAGCAGTAGATAATAGACCTAACAATAGAGGCCTCCAGAAATGGACTCGATATTTCTGAGATAAAATTCATGAATGTGGATGGCTGAGCGCAATGAGCGGCCTTCAAAAATCTATAATAGCGACACTATTAATGTAAGCCCAAGAAGTAGAAGAACTCTTACTTCATGAGCCGAAATCTTAAACACAACTGCTAAGTCAATGATATACTATAAGCAGTACCGATAGTTAATAGAATCCATTAACAATAAAATGGAGCGTAACGTCCTTCTACTAGACATCAAAGACAGAAGAAGCTTACGCCCATAGTAATAAACAGAAATCTGTTTATAAATACATAAACTGTACCCGGAAAGAGTAAAGGCCTATGCCCATATGAAGACGGAAGGACCTTAAAATAATAGGTTCCGGATAATAGGAGCCTAACTCTTATGCAACAATCCAACCTAAATAGTAACGGAAGTATTGATTCCGAAACTATGAAAGTGAAAATCATCCATCGATAGTGCATGAAACTCACTGACTCTACAGTAAAAGAGAAACCAACAGAATTACTGTCTAAAAGGTCAGAATTTGAAAACTACTGTTTCCAGAGGCTCAAATGATTACTTAGCTAAATAAGAACCGAAGTTAAAATCCGTATAGGAATTTAATCTAAAGATTCTAAGTCTATTTATCAAAAAGTTACTAACTGACTTAGATAAAGAGACAAAAGACTCAATTGTAAACTATCGTAGAGTGCATAGGTATGAGGTAACATAAACCTATAACCTAAATAATAACAGGCTGCAGTAGATCTTGTGAAACAAGTATACTAAACAAGAGGCCCCAGGGGGCCTGAGGGCGCTCACCTGACATGGTAGCCTAAATATCAACCCAGAGAATTGATTTCCACAAGTTGCATCTGCTCCTCCTAAGAAAAGCTGAAACCAAATATCCAAATATTCTGACCAGTGGATCTAAAAAAAGATTTTTAAAGAATATTCCTCATACTGAACTAAGTCATAATTCGGGCTCCCACAGGGAGCCCATATATGAACCCAGGGACTTGGCTTTAACAAACCTGAATCTCACACCCCTAAGGATTCTGCACACCAAATATCAAAACATTCCGACTGCTGGATCTGAAGAAGAAGATTTTTAAAGAAAATTCCTCATTTTGAACCAAGTTACAATTCGAGCTCCCACAATCAGCCCAAATATGGACCTAGGGACATGGCTTGAACAAACTTGAATCTTACCCCCCTAAGGATGCTGCATAAAAAATATCAAAAGCATTCATCTGCTGGATCTAAAGATTTTTAAAGAAAATTCCTCATTTTGAACTAAGTTGTCATTCAGGCTCCCATAGTGAGCCCAAATATGAACCACTTGGCTTGAACAAACTTGAATCTCAGCCCCCAAGGTTGCTCCATGCCAAATATCAAAACATTCCAACTGCTGAATCTGAAGAAGAAGATTTTTAAAGAAAAATTCCTCATATTGACTAAGTTATAATTTGGGCTCCCACAGGGAGCCCACATATGGACCCATGGACTTGGCTTTAACACACTTGAATCCCCCCCTCCCCCCAAGGATGCTACTCACCACATATCAAACCATTCGGACTGCTGGATCTGAAGAAGAAGATTTTTTAAGAAAATTCCTCATTTCGAACAAAGTTACAATTCAAGCTCCCACAGTGAGCCCAAATATGGACCTAGGGACATGGCTTGAACAAACTTAAATCTCACCCCCCTAAGGATGCTGCATACCAAATATCACAAGATTCTGCCTGCTGGATCGTGAGAAGAAGATTTTCAAAGAAATTTGCCTGAAATGCACTAAGTTCGAATTTGGGCTTCTATCGTGAGCCCAAATATGAATCCAGGTGGCTGATTTGAACAAACTGGAATCAGATCCACCCCACAATGTTGCATACCAAATATCAAAAGATTCTGCCTGCAGGATCTGGAGAAGAAGATTTTTGAAGAAATTTGCCTGAAATGCACTAAGTTCAAATTTGAGCTTCTATAGTGAGCCCAAATATGAATCTAGGGAGCCGATTTGAACAAAATAGAATCAGATCCACCCCACAATGTTGCATACCCAATATCAAAAGATTCTGCCTGCTGGATCTTGAGAAGAAGATTTTCAAAGAAATTTGCCTGAAATGCACTAAGTTCAAATTTGGGCTCCTATACTGAGCCCAAATATAAACCCAAGGGGCCGATTTGAACAAACTTGAATCAGATCCACCCCACAATGTTGCATACCAAATATCAAAAGATTCTGCCTGCTGGATCTGGAGAAGAAGATTTTCAAAGAAATTTACCTGAAATGCAGTAAGTTCAAATTTGGGCTCCTATACTGAGCCCAAATATAAACCCAGGGGGCCAATTTGAACAAACTTGAATCAGATCCACCCCACAATGTTGCATACCAAATATCAAAAGATTCTACCTGCTGGATCTGGAGAAGAAGATTTTTTAAGAAATTTGCCTGAAATGCACTAAGTTCGAAATCGGGCTCCTATACTGAGCCCAAATATGAACCCAGGGGGCGGATTTGAACAAACTTGAATCAGATCCACCCTCCAATGTTGCATACCAAATATCAAAAGATTCTGCCTGCTGGATCTGGAGAAGAAGATTTTTTAATGTTTTTCCCATTGCCTACAGTGTTAAAAAGTGCTGACTCAGCACTTTTTCAAAGTCCCGAAACTGTACCCTATGATAAAACCGATGGCAATTTTTTTTTACCAGTTCTTTCTGTTGGTCCTAAGGAAGCTTCACACCAAATAAAAATTCTCGGTGCCGTGCAGTTTTGGAGATATGGGCGTTTTAATTTTTTTCTATTTTTAGCTCCTGTGGTTCCCACGGGGCTACAGGAAAAAAAATTTCTGCATAAATTAGGTACTTATGACCCAATAAGCCCTCACATAAAATTTGGTTCAAATTGGCCTCTCGGTTTAAAAAATAGAAATTTGGGGTGGGGCCAAAATTTTTGCTCCTCCCATAACATCGCCAAGTATAGACCTACAAACTTCTCTTGAACAAACTTGAGTCTACACCTCAAAAGGAAGCTGCATACCAAATATCAAGTCTCTGCTATTGCTGGTTCTTGAGAAGAAGATTTTTTAAGAATTGGAGCATTTTTGCCCCACCCCTCTGCTCAATATGAGCCAAAACCTAATTTGCCCAAAAATCAAAATGCCGCTATATAACCCCTACTCACATGAAATTTCATTAACATGCGGCCAGTGGTTTGGAAGAAAAAGACCCAAACACCACCTTCACGCCGGACGCCGGACGACGGACGACAGACGACGGACGAAAAGTGATCAGAAAAGCTCACCCTGACTTTCAGTCAGGTGAGCTAAAAATAGCAATGAGTAGTATGGAGGGATCAACAATATGAACATAATGATCCCTACACCTCGACGGAAGAGCCTCCACTTTAGCCGCATAGAATAGCGAAGAAGAGGATCTCCTATAGTAAGAAATCGCGTCCAAAGCTCGTCCAGTACAGTGCTTACAATGCAATACGGACCACACAACGGAATACATGAAGGTTGCGACCTTGCAGGTTGTGATAAAGATGACACGATTTACCCAGGGAAAAAGATCCTCACATAGAGGAAGATTTCACGTTAAAACCCACAGTAGACAAGAGAGAAAATTACTCATGATCTCTGTGAAGATAGAGATGCTATCAACAGAAATGTATTGTGGTTGTTTATCTTAGCAATACCTGCTAAAACAACAGCGCCGGAGGATACGCGTATCCTATCATTCCGTCCTATAGAACAATAGAGCGTTAAGAATATTAGCTCAGAGATCTGGACAAGCCAACACATACGTCTGCAATTGATTAGCAAGCTGTGTCATAAATAAATCATCATTGGGCGCTCCCATAGATAGCAAATCTGATTGAATACTTGTTTGTTGAGAGTCCATTCTGACAGCAACAAGCGACCCGTAAGAGAACGGGAGTCCGATAAAACAATCAGACGACCCGGAATATGACGGACCAAAACTGAACTTGGTGTACTATAACCAGCAGACGGATTCTTTCCATTAAATTGAATAACGGAAACGAAAGAGTGCCTCCCTGGTTCTGGAGATACGCCACTACTGTCGAATTAAAGGACAGGAATTTGGGCATGCGTTTCTGAATAATGTTCATGCAATGACATAAAGCAAGCCTAAAAAACATTATTCCGCGGAAGAAAACTGATTGCTAAAAGACTGCGGAACCCAAAGACCCTGGCACTTCGAATCCGTAGGGATCAGTATTATATCCCAATCTGTATGACTGGCAACCGTCATAACAGCCACACTCGGGTCCGGCAACTGCGGCGGTACTCTCTGAGTCAACCACCGAATGTTTGCCCCAGTCTGAATCTCTTGTAACACTAGATAGACAAGAGAACGTGTAAATCGAGCAATTCATGGATTGCCGAAAAGTTGCCGTCGAAGAGAAGCTCCTCCGAGAACGAAGCGACTCTGAGAGAGTTCTTAACCTTACTATCCACGCGAGTGGATGTAGCTAGGGCTGCGTCACGTCTAACTAACTCCAATCAGCCACTGAAGGGCGGAGTTATACGTGAACAAACTACTGCCCTCAAAAGAAATTACATTGAGAATAATATCCCGTAAATCTTTTCTTGAAGACGTAATGATAACGCCTCAGTAAGGCGGATTACGTATAATAAAGCGTCTAAGTTAAGTCTACTATACATAATGTCGTTCCCAACATTGAAATTGGAAAAGACATAAACGGCGAAAAAGAATATATGCAGTTTTTAATCACACCGTCTAGACGCATATGAACTCTCGGTATGCCCTGCTCTGCCAAAATAAACTATTTGTATAAATGATAAAATGGCAGAAATGAGCAACGCGGACAAGAAACTAAACTATCATGCTTAGTAGCAGGCTTGTATATATATATAGCGTCGAAAAATAAAACACATGTTGTAATGACAATATTGGACTACGTCGGTAAGTCAGGGACAATGTCCCCGAACCGATCGAAAAATCCGAGTCCAATGACGCTATAAGTCTCTTATCCAAGATCGCAGCAATGAAGTCCGAAATAATAATCACTGGAAGATAATGCCAGAAGATATGAAAGGCATCTTCCGATACTACTAAAGGGAAAACTCGAAATCTTTCGAATCCCTTTCGCCATCCTGTCGGACCCTATAAAGCGTTCGGTCGTCCGTACCTGATGCAACCGCGGACCGCACCGACCCAGCGCCGTCGGATAATTCCCGATTCGACCGAGAAACTGTCAATTGCTGGGATGCTGTGAAACAACTGTGCTAACTCGGATAGCACTTCCGTCACTGAGGCCTGAGGAGAAGCGGTCTTACGATGCATTGCCGCTGGAAGCTCCGTGATCGTTACCCCATGCATACTACCAATATGCGAGCGAACGGAGTGTATAGGCCTCGTGTCCCTTGGCTACCGGATGGCGCGACCTATTCGCCGTGGAATCACTGAATGTCGAAACTGATCGGATACTCGAGGTCACGTAGCCAATGTGCGGTCGTGTGCCCTGCAGTGAGGATGAGGAAGCATTAAAGACAGTCTCTCGGACTGTCAATATAACGGAGCGTCCCGACCAACGGACATATGCTCCGAATGTAAAATATCTGAACCACAACATGCGGTCCCCTATGTTGTTGGGCGAGAGAGGGACCTCTCTCGCTCACAGCCCGGACGGACCTGGACCAGCCAGGAACCGGACTAACAGGCTTCCTCCGATCTGTCCTCAATCTGCCGTCACTGGGTGAGTACTAAAGTAATTAAAGTGCTCGCATCACCCAAATCTCCTTCCTAGACCGCAACGGACGAACCCGGCAGCCGAACCATTCGATGAATGTACGCTACACCGGGTGAGCTAGCGAATGTCACTCCGTAGGCGATAGACATATTCCATGAGCACTTATTGCCGCTAACTCTTCATTAACTATGACGACAGAGGCACACTTTTGAAAGACATCTCCATAACTCTTCGAACAAGAAACCAGAAATGCTTGGTTAGCAAGCATAAAATAATAATATATATAGCGTCGTTCAATAATTCAAAAGTTTGTGTGACATTATTGGACTATGTCGGAACTGAGGGACGATGTCCCTGAACCGAACCAAAAATTTCTAAGTCCACCGACGCTATCAGTTTCTTATCCGGCATCGCAGCATTCTGGTCCGACGAAAGAAGCTGTAGAAGACCAAGTCAGATGACATACACAACAGCATATGTTGTTCCGAAAGGGAAAGCTCGAAATCCTCCGAATCCCTTTCGGTATCCCGTCGGACCGGATGAAACTTTCGGACGTCCGTACCCGCTTCCGAGGAGCGTCCCGACCCAGCATCGTCGGATAAAATATATGCGACAGATTCAGTTGATGCTGGGATGCTGCGATAAGCTGTGCTATTAAGGAAAGCACGTCCGTTCCCGAGGCCTGTGCAGTAGCGGTCTTACGATGCATTGCCGCCGGAAGCTCCGTGTACGTTGACTCCCGCACACTTCCTATGCGAACGTCCGGAGTCTGCAGGCCTCGTGTCCCTGGCTACCGGATGGTGTGACCTGGTCGCCGAAGAATCCTTGATCGGCGAAGCTGGTAATATATCGGCGGTCACGCAGCCAAGGTGTGGTCATGTGCGCTGACGAGAAGAGGAAGCCTTAGCAGTCTCAGCGGACTGCCTATACAACGGAGCGTCCCGAGCGACGGACGTATGCTCCGCTTACGACACATTTTGTACCACAACATCTGGGGCCAGATGTTGTTGAACGAGAGAGGGGCCTCTCTCGCTTGCCGTCCGGATGGACCGGAACGAGCTATGAACCGGACTAAAAGGCTTCCTGCGTTCTCCCTCCGATCCGCCGTCACTGGGTGTGCATTAGGTTAGTTTATAGTGCTCGCATCACCCCAAAATTCCTTCTAGACCGCAACGGACGAACCCGGCTGCCGAATCATTCGGTGAATGGACGCTACACCGGGCGAGCTAGCGGACGTCAAAGGCCGTCGAACCTACTAGGGTCCTCTTAGGCAATTGGCGTATTTACATGAGCACTTTTCCGCTAGCCCTTCATTAATTGTGACGACGGAGGCACACTGTTGGAAGACATCACAGATACATCACCCTAATCTTGATCGTCTGAAATAGAAATTGATAAAGTAGAGTGACCCTGCGGGGAAAGGACCGGAGTGTCCAAATCCCCAACAACATACCGTGACATACGCTTCCCATATTGTCATCGAAATCATACGATACAGAACAGGAGTTAATGCGAGTACACTGACCACATATAGAATGATAATAAAGTCAGAGGAAGACTTCCTCTTAAAACAATTGATCAATATCCTTTCAATGTGAAAAGAAAACAAGTCCTGGTACTCGCACTAACCCCTGGCAATCAAAATACATAATAATAATATGATCCATTGATATAGAAAAAATAATTGAAATCAAAATATTTTGAAAAAATATTTTTTCAGAACAGCCCAAGTTTCTGAAAAGTAACGTTGAGCCCCAATGGATCCCAAGCCTAAGTGTGGACAAAAATTTTAAAAATATTTTAAACAATTTATTCAACACTTACGAACAATAATAATGTATCTAGTTATGATTAAAATAACATCAAGATATTATTTTTTAGAAATCCCCCCCTCACACAGAGGGCTGTTGTAAATGTAAACAATGAGTGTAAAAACACTAAAATAAGACTCCAGGCACCCAGGCCCGAAATCAGTTACCAAAAATACACTATCTGATGCAAAACAGAGACTTCCAGGGAAGAAACTGCAGAACATCAGATGGTAGATGCAGAACACAACGCCTAACCACCCCTAAGTGAAGACGTAAACATGGGGAAAGAACAGAATTCATTCTGTTATTCAGCTAAAACTCCCAAGAAAATTTAGTAATAATAATTACAAAAACTATGCCAAAAGCATGGGAGAATAGCAAGGGGGAACTTAAAGGACAGGGAGAGAGGAAAACACTTAAAAAAACAGTGTAACTAAATAATCAGAATGACAACAAAATGGCTGCTGCCTTGAAAATAGGTAACTTAACATAATTTCATTAAAAATTTTTAAGTTACAGCCCTGATAATATTCTGTCACACATTCTTTTCCTCTCCTCCTTCTCTATCCTCCTTAGAATCACCATTTCACTAATATTTATGTGTCTGGCATCATTTAAACTGAGATTTATAAGCACAAAGATCAGTCAGATGTTAACTGATGAAGGGCCAAACTTAGAATGATTAATGGCACCAATTTCGGAACGTCCTTGACACTGCGCATGCGCAGTAGGGGCGAAGTGTGGAGGGCCTTTCAGGACATGTTTTCTTTAGTTTTAGATGCAAATTTTGGGGATTGGGGGGCAAAATTTGTGTTTGGCCCTATATTTTAAGAGTTAGCACCAGCTATGTCTGGGTCATTGGTACAGTATAAAAATATGATTATTTTTGAATGACAGAATGATGGAATAACTGATGGACAAGGGTAACACCACATGCCCCCAGACATTTCATGGCAGGAGCATAAAAAACATGGCTTATGATACCTCACTAGGACGAGAGGTCATTAGCTAAGTTTTAGAGGCAAATACTGAAAAATTGAAGAAATACGAATGGCGATACTTGCATATTGCAGATATGGTCATTATATGAGGTTAGGGGTTAAAATGATAATTAAATCATATCAAAATCAGAATTAGTCTTTCAATGTAAGTATAAATTGCAAACTGTAGCGTTAAAAAATTTTTCACAATGCAAACCTGTCAGTATTTGTGCAATGAGCATATACACGGAATCTTCCATGATGGTCATTCACTTTGACATTCAACACCCTTCTTCCAACCAGAATCTTATACAACAGAGAAAGCCAATAATCCTGCAAAAGATTAAATCATTACTGGTACTCAACATAACAACAGTGTGCAAAATTTCAAAAATGACTCAAACAGACTGACCGTTCATGTGGTTTGGAGATGGCTAACCGAATGCTCGGCTACATAAAAATTCTTGGGAAACTGCCTTTTTATCATAAACAGTATTCATATATTGTGTGGAATTGAAATTTCTATAGCCTCTCAAGGCAAAAGTATAAAAATCTATCGAGACACAAGAAAGGCTGGTTAACTGGTTGAGTTCTATAAGCCCATATTTGGGCTTTATTCTGAACTGCAGGAACCTAAAGTTAAAAGGCTTCATATTCCGTGGATGTCCATAATATTATCTTGGAAGTAAAATCTATTTATCTCCATCGATTTGCATTGTTACAATTTATGGGAGAGTGCCTATAGGGATTCTCCCATTAATTATAACAAGACAAAAATGTCTGAACAAATCTTGAGACTGAGTAAAAAATTTAGCTCTCTACCAGTTAAGTCACTCTGACTTTACCATTCAAGATGCAACTTTTGGCTAACGAGTTATTCATTCGCGTAGATTTAAATTTGCATAACCACCATGCGAATGAAATGAGGAGTCCCGTTAAATTTTGCACACTGTAACAGCAAACTTTAAACAAAAAACTGATTCAGCTGGTTTCATTTCACAGCCAAAAATTATTATAACTATAAAAACTGGTTTCTTAACTGGTAGGGTGTTGGAAGAAGCCCATATACAGACTTTACAAAATATTACAAACTGTGACTATGGCATCTACACTTCACTCAGGGTTCTTACACCTATTGAACAAAATATTTCCGTACTTTTTCCAGACTAACATTGTCATTTTTCCATACTCGGAATACCAGAACAGCATCAGGATAATTTCAAAGAATAGCATTAATCAAGGACTGATGTTTTTCTTTAAAGCTATTCTGAATCTCATTCTAACTGTCTGGAAAATCAAATGAAAAAAGAATGGTTGTGCAGCTTTCATTAATTGAATTTCAAATATGTGGACTACAGTGCAAGTAACAACTTACCACAATACTGTACATGTAATAGGCATCCTGACTATTGACTTTCAGATTTAATTTTGCAAAGCAAAAGCTCAGAAAAATATTGTGCTATTCCGAATGTTGTGAGGTATTTAGATTTCGACTCTGAACAAGAAAATTTTGAAGCTATCTGACTGTCTGGAAACATGAGACGAAATGCCTCTGACATTCCTTGACAACTCCTGTACGAATAATGTTTTTCCATCATCATTAATGCCCAGAAAAATTTCCGCAGACAGAACATTGTTATCCAAAACAAAATCGCGAACAGTCGAAATACCTGTGTGTGTTTGTTCATGTTTGGTGTCTGTTTTCTCTGAAACAGTGTGAGAAATACTTGATAATTCAGTTGAGTGTTTTGCACCTGAAAAAAATCCATCTAAGTGACTCTGAGACTGTTCTTTCATTCTCATCAACACAGAATGTTTCTTGCCTATCATGTGGCTCTCCAAGGATGCTTCGCCCATATTGGATACATCGAATGATTTTTTGCACACTGAGCATGACGCCTTTTTGTTCAAAGTTTTGTCCGGTGCAAGCTACTGTTTATACTTTGGGTCATTTGACCACTTCTCACAAAACATGCACTTCCCCATGTAAATGGTGCTTTTTGCAGAAAATACAGCAAAATTGTGTTGTTGAAATGTTGATTCAAGTTTGACATCAAACACTTAAAAACAATCAAACACTGTCACAAACTTTGGGAAGTTAAATTCAGTAAAATAACACAGCGCATGCAACACTCGATACGACAATTTCAACGAACGTCCGGTGTTCACCAACTCTCAGTTACTTTCAAAACATCCTCGGTCGTATTTTGTCATTAATGATTGAAGGTTTCCGACTTTCATTTTCATCTTACGAATTCAGAGTTTTGTTCGATTTGACAAAGACGAATTATTACCATGTGGTTTATAACCAATGTATTTTTTATTTTAAATTAACCCATGCTTAAGAATAATTTCTATACTTTTTCCAGACCTCCAAGGCTTAAATGCATATTTTTCCATACTTTTCAAGACCTTTTCCAGACTGACCCAAATTTCCATACTTTTTCAAGGATTTCAAAACGGCGTACGAACCCTGTTCACTGAATAAGGTTTCATATTGACCCCAGCAAGAATCAGATTCATGCCACATTAATCAGTTACATGTGATTGGATAGTGCCGATTGATACTATCCAATCAAATGTAACAAAGGAAGATAGGATGGAAAAAAATCTGAGATCAAAAAAATGTAACACTCTACCAGTTAAAATGCTGAAATGAAACAATCAGCACATGAACTAAAAGCTCAAAATAATGCAACAACTACAGCAGGTTTATGTAAGTGCATTGCTAAAGCATAAGTAAAGTGGTGCCAATTTTACAGCTTGTACTGCTCAGTGTGATGTCACAGCTTTTTCAAAGACAGGATGTGCATATAATTAACCCTAACCCAACATAATGGCCAAAACCGGCCAGCGTTATTCTAAAAAATCACCAATTAATATTCATTATATTTTCATTTTTTGTATCAAAAACATAGGTTATGACCCCTCTATGGAATGAGCTCATTGCGCCCATTCCAATGAGGAGTCAAAACATATGTTTTTGAGACAAAAAATGAAAAACATCAGTTATTCGAGAATTTTGCTTGCAAGTGTCGTCTGCTTTTCATGTTAGATAAATTGTTAAACAATATATTAAACAAATGAAAGGGTAAAAAAAGTTTCATCAATATTTAAATACCTGAATGTTCTGTCGGGTGAAAGATTAAAAAATCACAGGTTATGCGTATTTATTTATTATTATTTATTTATTGCTGTTTAAGGTCACATATTTCTGCACAATGGCTAATCATGACCATGACAGTTTTACGAGTGGAGGAAGCTGAATTATCCAGTGAGAACCACTGTGCAACAACGAGCAACTGTCGGCTCCCCAGCATACTAACTCCACACAAGCATGGTTATCACTGGTTGAAGATACAGGCACAATCGGCGTGTAGTACGCCTGCCTTAGTACACAAAGCAACTGTGCTCCCACAAAGACAATGGGGGTGAAGTGTCTTGCCCAAGGACACAACGCGGTTGCCACAAGTGGGATTCGAACCGAGGACCTCTTGGCTTGCAGCCTGCACCTCTACCTACTGAGCCACACAGGTTATGTTTATGGTAATTTTAAATACTAGACGCACAAGTTGCACAAGAAGGGGTTTCAAAACCCAACCATGTGCCCCTATGTTCTTAGAACTAGAAAAGTTGTGAATAAGTTAGAGAATCATGCATATTTATTTATTTATGGTCACTTACAGCATCAATGGCTATACCATGACTGCAACACACCAGTGTATTACATAATATATTGGTGCTTAGGGTCACTTTAAGCATCTATGGCTAGATCATGACCACAGCATATTGGTGTATTGCATGACAATTACAGCACCTGTAAAACTCAGTCAGAACCCTACTGGTCATGTTTGATTTTTGTTTCCTGTTGGATGCAGAGCCGTGCTTCTTTACTTTGGTAAACATGTTATGTTTTATTAGTAAAATAGAACTTGGTAATAAATGCCTGGGATTAGGAGCATGAGAAAGTGGGGGGAGGTGTGTGATACCTCAAATAATTTTCTCAGTCGAAACATGTTCGTCTGCATTGGAGTTTTAGACATATCTTCACCCTCATCATATAATCATGTACCTTTTTTCTAAGACCATTTTTGATAACTGGACTTGTCATACACAGTCGGTGATCCAAATAGAGGGGTGTGATACTTGATTTGGGTTGTGGGGGGCTTGCCATTGATGAAGGCATACCTTGATGGTGTGATCAGTCATGACTTGAGTCGTCTAATCAAACAAATCAATCATCTTGGCGATGCCCGTGCTCAGTATAGAAATCCTCTAAGGTAATCTATATAGGTATAAACAGTTGGGTAAACTTGACATCATAATGCAACTAGGAATTTAACCAATTCAGTTTTGTTTGATAGAGCTCATTGATTGGACTGGTTAATTACCAAGTCGTATATAACATATACCTGAGATACTTACAGGGTTTGGTTCATACTTGTCACCAACAAGTGCATAATTGCCACGTATAAAAGACTGTCTAATAACTACATCAACACCATACTGGGCAGATAATCCTAGTTTATCAAGCCACCTGAAAATAATATGACAACATTTTACATGGTGTGGTTTAACTGGTTGAGTTCTAGAAACCACCATTATATCTCTACTGAAAAGTGCAGGAAGCCACTTTAGTGACTTTACGCTCTATTCATTAGCTTGTTGTTTGTTCAGCAGTGAAAAAAAAATGGTTAATAAAATTATTTTATTACGATTTATTGGAAATTGCTAACAGGCCTCTCCAATAAATGGTAATAAAACAATTTTTTTATGAAATTATCTTGTTAACTAAGGCTCCTCCTGTTGATAGCATGTCATCTTCGAAAAAAAAATATTCTCATGTTACAAACCATCTTTAAAAAATAATTACGACTTCACAGTAGGAACCTGCGAATTACCAATTTTGATCGAAACAAATACCGAATCGAAATGGTGAAAACAAATTGAATTTCAAGTCAAATTTCAAATCAAACTTCAAATCGAATCACAGTTAATGGACTTTTTCTAAAATAATACCGCCGATGATTAAAAGACACACAGTTATGCAGAGTGCATTTTTCAGCTCATCATTTCCCATGCTTTAAACGGAGATATAAACCAATATACTTGCTATTGATTGAAACTATTTGAATTGTTAACTTTGTAGCTTGGAAACTGCAGCAATCAACATTTTTAAACAAACCTGGCTGATAGGGCTGATACCTCACTTTAATCACATAATTTCTCGGAAAAAACTTGTTTTAAATCGGATCGACTCCATTCTGGTGATGGATTTGTTTGTTTTAAATAAAAATGTGGAATTTCTAAAATGAAACAATAATTCAGCACTGAATGGAGTTGATCTGCATGTAAATTAAAGCCTGCTCTACTTCTGCTTATATGATAATCAGGGAAATTAAAATTTTTTAGTAAATTTTGTTTCTTAACATACCTACCACATTTGTTTACAATTGGGTGTAACATAAGTGCAAGCCCTACTTTGGAACTAACTCAAGCTTTTAGAATCTTTTCCAAACGAGTTGGAAAAGTACTCGAGTGCAAAAGCACGAAAAAGATTGAAAAAAGGGTCGAGCGAGACCAGCGCTCGAAATTACAGGTACTCTCTCTGCACACCTCTTGCATTTACCGAGCGCATGCACAACAACCGTGATGTCAATTCCGTATTTCCGCCAACGAGAAGTTTGTGATTTAGCGGGGAGGCATCGATATCAAAGATATCCCCAAGGAGGGTGGGCCTCCGGTAAACAATTGTGGTAGGTATGTTACGAAACAAAATTTACTAAAAAATTTTAATTTCTTTTCAACCTACTCACAATTGTTTACAATTGGCTGAATAAACAATAGGAGGAGGTGAATCACATAACCAATACCAACAAGAGTAGCAGAAAGAAAAGCAAGGATGGCAGAGAACAATAACGAAACCTGTAAGAAGATAGAGAGAAGGCACCTGAAAAGAACAAGACTGAGCAAAGCACAACCTTGATAAAAACAATTTTAACGAGGGTGCACAACAGCCTGAGCAGCAACGAGAGGGCCTAAAGAATAAAGGTCCTCAGATTGCTGCTGAAGGTGGCGGAGATAAAAGGAGGAGAAAGTAGAAGCATTCCTCCAGTAAGCCGCATTCATAACATCCCGGAGCGAAACAGAATTGGAGAACTCCCAGGATGTAGAAATGGCACGAACCTCATGAGCATTAAGCCGGTTCGAAACAAGATCCGACGCAGACAAGCGAGAATAAGCCAGCTTGATTGCAAGACAGATCCACCTGGAAACAGAATGGGAAGAGACAGACTGCCTCTTAGGAATGAGAGACAGAAAGAATCTCTTCCGACCCCTCCTAATGAACTGAGTGCGAGTAATATAAGTCTTGATCGCACGAACAGGACAAAGAAGAGGCCTCCGGCCATCTACAGCAGGGAGAGCCCGAATGCAGATGGGAGGAGGTACCGAATCAGGAAGCTGATTCTTAGCCAGAAAAGAGCAATCAGTAGTGAAGGTGACACTGTTAACCTCATTTTGGAAGAAGGCAGAATCAACAGATAGTGCATGAAGCTCACTGACTCGACGAGCAGAAGCAAATGCAAGAAGAAAAGCTGTCTTATAGGTGAGAAAACGCATGTCGGTCTCAGATAAAGGCTTAAATGGCGCCCCCTCCAAACAGTGCAACACCCATGCCAAGTTCCACTTGGGTGTAAGACGCAAAACTCGAGGCCTCTTCAAAGAAAAGTGCCGAATGAGTTTGGAGAGAAAAAGATTACGACCGATGCACCGCTTTCCCACATAAGAGAAAGTATCAAACAGCATAGACCGATCGCCCTTAATCGTACTAGGCTGGAGGCCCTTGGAGTCAAAATGATATACCAGAAAATCTGCAATTTGAGCGATTGATGGATCACGGTAATTCACATTGTGATCTGCACACCAGCGGCAGAAAACCTTCCACTTGGCAGAAATGCACTCCACTGATCGTCTCGAAAAACCTCTACATCGGAGACTGGACCTGATAAAAGACAGGCGTGAAGGGACAGGCTCGCCAGGTTGTTGTGATACTTCCTGGGACGACCCTGTGAAAGAAGATCACGACGTAGAGGTAGACGAATCGGTCGATCGGCCAAAAGAGGCCGCAGCAGATTGATCCACACCCTCTGTGGAGACAGGGGTGCGATCAGAATGATCCTGCAACTGCAAGCACAAATCTTTGCTAATACTTGAGGAAGAATCGGTGCAGGAGGAAAGGCATAGCCGATCCAACCTGTCCAGTCCAGAGACAGATGATTCCAGCGAGTAGCGAAAAGGTCGACCTGAGGACGGCCCCACTGCTCGCAAATTGCCTGAAACACCGACTGATGTAGCATCCATTCGGTTGGAAGGACACTGTCGCGTCGGGACAGGGAGTCTGCTAGGATGTTGAGATGCCCGGGAATGTGTCGAATGGACACCCGAGCATTCACATCCCGTGCCAACAGAAGAAGATCCCAAGACAGCCGATACATGGGAATCGAATGTGTACCTCCTTGATTCCGTATGTAGGCCACTACTATCGAATTGTCCGAAAGAAGTAGGACAATATGGTCCGACAGATGAGGGATCCAAAGCCAAAAACCCAACAGAAGAGCAAGGAGCTCCTTCTGGTTGATATGAAGGCCTACCTGCTCGCTGTCCCACTCGCCGTAAGTAGACAGACCGAGAGGATCCAACATCGCACCCCAGCCCCGATCGCTGGCATTCGCAGTAAGGATGCGATCGGCCAAAGGAAGATCCAATGGAACACCCTGTGTCAGCCAGGGAATATCGGCCCAAGGGCGAAGGTGACAAAGCAGAGACCGAGGAATAGTGAGTTCCAGGTCCAGCGGATCTACATTCGGACGCCATTGATAAACAGGAAGTGTTGGAGAGGTCGGACAAACAAGCGACCGAGTGGAATGAGATCTGTCACCGAACCGCAAAGGCCCAGCATCCGAAGGAAAGTCCTGGCCGAGACCGAGGAAGATTGAAGCAGGTTCTGAGTCAAGGCGGAAAGAATCGTCGCCCGAGCCTGGGGGACCGACACTACACTGTTTGTGAAGAGTGTCGAAATGACGGAATCGCTGAGAAGGAAAAAGATCCGACTTCTCGCGATTGACTCTGAAACCCAGCGATGCTAGCAGGCAAAGAAACTGCCGGACATCGAACTCCAGAACAGCAGCAACGTGGTGCCGTTGGAGGATGTCGTCTAGGTAGGCTGACAAAGTCACTGCCGACTGAGTGCGGTGGTAAGCAAGCACATGTGACATCATTCGGGTGAAGGCCCAAGGAGCCAGGTTCCAACCAAACGGGAGAGCTCTGAAATGATAAACTCGATCCCGAAACGAGAACCGAAGGTATTTCCGTGACGCCAGATGAATGGGTACGTGGAAATAGGCATCCTTCAGGTCGATACTGCCGCAAAATCGCCCTGATGAACTGAACGTCAAACCAACCGGAAAGTATCCATACTGAAACGAGGAGCTATTATGTACTCGTTCAGGAATTCTCAGATCGATGACCGATATTGGCCGTTTTTCTTCGGCACCAAGAAAAGTCTCGAGTACAACTCCGGTGAAAGGGTGTTCCTGACCACCTCGATCGCCCCTTTGGAGAGGAGATTGTCGATCTCCTGCACCAGAAGGTCCCGACGCAGAGAATCGGAAGGGACCTGAGTCGGAAGGGGCACCCGAGATAAACTGGGGTGCCAATGGAAGGACAGTCGCAGACCGGATTGAATGACGTCGAGGACCCAAGAGTCTGACGTTATCTCTGTCCAACGGTCGTAAAACAGCGACATCCTTCCCCCGACTGGAGGCGAATCGAGGTGAGAACCTTCACTTGCGGCCTCGATGAGGCCCCCCGAGAGGAGAAACCACCTCGGGAAGTGACAGAGTCCTGAGACTTTCTGCCTGAGGCTGCCAGCGAGCCTGGCCACGTCGGTGCTTCTTATGTGCAGAAGGAGCAGACAGAGCCGAAGGCGTAGCCGACGTCGCCGTCGAGGCAGACGCAGCAGCACGCTTGGCGGGCCTGGAACGACCCCCACCCGCAGCAGCAGGTTGGTCAAGCTGTCGCAGCAAAAGCTGGTCCTTCGAATGACGAAGAACTTCGCCACGAACAGCTTCCACGGAACCATGGAACAACTGAGGTCCCACCAAAGAGGCAGACCTCAGAAGAGCACGTTGCTCAGAAGGCAGAGATGGTAAAGAATCCAACACTGCATCCCGGCGTGCCAGCTCCAAATTAGCCGTGTTACAGGCGTGAGCATGTGTCAAGTTCATAAGAGCCTGTGACAAAACGCGAAAAGGCGCCTGAGCGTCATCAAACTCCCCTGGTGGAAAATATTCAGCCAGAGCAGCGACGACATGGTCCGCGAGAGATAACATACCCAGCATCTCTCGTGACAGGCCCACCATAGACTCAACTACCGACATCGGGAGAACAGCCGACTTAGGCTTAGTCAACCTGAGGGAAGAAGAATCCTCATCCACAGTAGTCATCCCTTGGAATACTGGTGGAGAGACGGAATCGTAAACACGAAACCGCGATGGAGGCAGAAAGGCATCAGCTCTAGAAAAGAAGGAACCCTTGAGGGCCTTAGAACGCATTTTGGCGTCTAAGCCCTGGAAGGACTCGACAACCTGAGCCGACTGCAGAGGACGCAAAGCCCCGGAGCTAGAAGGCTCAACAGGGTTACGGCGCTCCACAGTGGACCGCGGCTGGACGGTCACAGAAGGCTGGTCGGAAGGTTGAATGTCCGGCAATAAGCCAAAGACGAAATCCAAAGCCTGCCCCAAGACTGACGAAGGGGCCTATCACCTTCAAGATACTAGTCATCCTCCGTAGCAGAGGAGACGTAGCCCAACTCTGGCTGACCAACAGAAACCTCCTGTAAATACTGTGCAGTATCCAAGGGGCCAGGCGAGACATCTCGGCGACTGACCAAAGGAGGTTGTGCCTCAGGAGGCACAGGGAGACCAACTTGAGGGTTGCTAGAAAGCAACCGGGTGAGCGCCAAAACGGCCTGATGCAGGTCACCCTGAGAATCCGTCGCAGCAGCATCGCCCGACGGAGTGTCTTCCCAATTGACCCTTCTGGTAGAAGAACCCAAATCCTCAGAAGAGACCGACGTCGAACGTCGATCGGCAGACAGAATAGGGATACGGTGAGAAGACACCGGAGGATAGTCCCGAATGTGATGCCCAGGGGCCATCACTGACCTCTGCAAAACAGAAGGCCCTGCCTGCAAATCCTCTAAAGAGACCGACGGCACACGTCGATCGGTAGCTGGACCTAGGACATGGTGAGAAGACACCGGAGGATAGTCCCAAGAATGACAGGAACCTGTCATTGGCCTCTGAGCGGCAGACGGCCCCAACTGCCCATCCTCTGAGACCGACGGCAAGCATCGATCGACACCCAGACTCGGAACACAGTGAGGAATCACCGGAGGAAGGTTCTGAGTGACAGCTAACAGGGGCTGTCACTGACCGCTGCCGAACAGCAGGCCCTGGATGCCAACGTCCCAACACCATCCCGCTAGGCGGCACACTTTCAGGGGAAGGAGGAACAATAAACGATTCACTCGAGGGACAAGGAATCGCTGCCGAAGCGACCGACCGGCTCAACCGACTAGGAGCAAACCTAGCCAGATAAGACGGAGCAGACAGCAAACCCGCACAGCCCCGCCGCGAGGCTAGGGGAGGCTGAGAGCACACAGACACACCAGCAGATACAGCCTCGGTCCCCCGAGACTGTAGACCATCCCCAGAGGAGATGGAAGAGCCACCATCAGACAGAATAGGATCTGGAGTAACAACTTCCTCAGCAACAGTCGACGGTGTAGGAGGCAGATCGGAGAGGGTCCCAGAGCTGACCTCGGAGAAGCTCTCTACGAAAACAGACGCCTCGAGAGTGACAGCAGAAGACAAAGAGAACACGGTCTCCTCGTCAGGTATCACTGAACTAGCACCGTCAACAGTTGCAGAGGAACTCGCCACAGAAGAGAGATCAGAATCCTGTGTGACAGAGTCACCACGTCCACCAGCAGAAATGTCTGCTACGGCACGGCTACCCTTACCCTGAGAACGAGGGGTTCTAGCTCTGGACAGAAGCCCAGAATTTTGGGGACCAAACCCCACAAATACCACATGATTGGGCCTGAGTGCAATTGTTGCAAGTGACACATGTGGAATGAGAGTCGTCCACATGCTTCACTTGCAAGCAAGAGGTACAAGGAATTGTCTTTGGCATTATATTAAAGTAATCAAGCTTCCCGCCGACGGAAAACAGCACGAAGGTCGTGTTCACACGTGGGGGAAAAACAAGATGAAGTGTGAAGAAACAAGCAATAATGATAAAAATTAACATTAATCAATAATAATTTTGAGAGCTTGACAAAAGGATACAATCAACTTGCACACTAAGAATGTAGAAAACACATTTAATAAGTTGTTCACGAAGAATAAACAGCAAAGTAGCACGAGTCACAAAAATTTCCGACCATGTACAAATGGCGGAAATAAAAGGAATTGACGCCACGGTTGTTGCGCATGCGCTCGGTAAATGCAAGAGGTGTGTAGAGAAAGAACCTGTAATTTCGAGCGCTGGTCTCGCTCGACCCTTTTTTCGATCTTTTTCGGGCTTTTGCACTCTAGTACTTTTCCAACTCGTTTGGAAAAGATTCTAAAAGCTTGAGTTAGTTCTGAAGTAGGGCTTGCACTTATGTTACAGCCAATTGTAAACAATTGTGAGTGGGTTGAAAAGAAATTCTTTTAGAAAATCATTGCTTTTGATGATATATCCAATAACTGTGATCGAACAGAACAATACTCAATATAAAATAATGTGATCATGTTGTGGAACAAATAATTTATTGAAGTTTAACAGCTGGATAACTTTTCAAAGTTCGAAACTTAAAATTTTCATAATTTTAAAATGGTCATCATGCACAATAAACAGTTGTAGCAGTAACAGTGTTTGTAGGGATGTAGCTACAACTGTTGTACAGTTGTAGCTATATCGTTACAAACACTGTTACCACTACAAGTCAGTTACGTTTCTATTCACAACTGTCAAAACTTATGGCCGAAGTATATTTTCGAAAATATTTGAATTTCCAATTTCGAATCGAATATTGACTTTCGAATCAAATTTTGAATTGAATTTCAAATTTTCGGAGGAGCCAACTCTACAGTTAATGTTCTTTCCAATTCATTTACATAATCTTTACTTGAAGTGTCCCTGTGAAACCCATATGACTGACCCCACACACAAACTATGTCTGGGTTCCAAAACCAAACCTTACCATGCAACTCATTTTCACCTTTTCCAGTTAAGACAAACCAGAAAAAGTGTGAATAAATTACATAATCATACATAATCACCGAGGTTCTAAGCAAATAATTTTTTATGAGTGGCATTATTTTCATAAAGTAAAATCTAGCAAATCATTCATATTTAATCCTTTACCTAACCTGAACAGCAGACGACCAAGGGCCAGGGACCAGCCATGAGGGCGACTATGTCTCCCTTCTAAGCTCCAAGTCGCCTAGAAAAATAGTCGGGGCGATTACAAGTCGCCCTTTAAAAATTGGCCAAAATGAGAAAAGGCTGAACTGAGTGGTCCGAGGTTTACATAAAAACGATTATTTTCAAAAATCGAATGTGCTTGAGTGTGATAAATGGGCATTTTCATTTGTCAAATAAGCAACCATTTATTTGAAATCACACAGCGATCAATTGGCATTGTCGCTTTTGGCGGATTTTTTATTTATATTTTGTTCCGTTTTAGTCAGAGCTTCAAGTGTCGAAACGAAAATAGGCGACTTTGGCGACTCAACAAAATAACCCAGTTTGAAAGTAGGTTACCTCGCTTAGGGTGCCAAAAATGTATACACAACAGACATATTTTCTAACACTGTATTTTTGTTTTGTTTTGCTAACAAGTGTTAACTGTTGGGCCGTCTATTCCCAGAAAAACACGAATGGAATTGAAACACATGAAAAAAAGCTTTAGTGATGTCAAGAAAAGCTTTGTACAGGACACAAGTGTGCAAGTGAAGGATCTTGAAAAAGGGGTCCTCCTAAACACCGGAATGCCATAAAAAAGATGTGGAATGACATTTATTTTACAAAATACTCAACCCCAGTATGTATTTTGTTTATTAACTAACAAAGTACCTTCCAAGCAACCTTCTTACATCTGGTCCTGTTCACACTTTCAGACTTGGGAAATTATTAGCTTAGTAGACTTTAGTGAAAGGCAAGCACAGGAGGGTGCTGGGGGATTGGCATGAAGAAGAGGGGAGGGGTCATGAAGGAGATGGTAGCTGTGGGGGATTTTCAGTCAATAGTTACTTTGTGATTTTTGAACCTGGCATAGATGCATCATAGACAACTGAACCTGGATTAATTGGACGTTAATGGAGGACCACAAGCTGAAAATATGAAGGGGTGGCACTTGCCTATGAAGTCTCCCTACTTGACTCTGAAGTCTCCCTATTTTTTCTGGAGAGAGACCTGAAGTCTCTCTAAAATTCCCCCCTAGGCTGGTCCCTACCACAGGCACAAAGATTTTTGTGAATAACTAAACATTTGCCCATGTGGGCAATCAGGATTAAATTCTTGTCCAATGATACAGTGCAGATAGCGTGGGTCAGGGTCAATCTCTTGACCTTTTGCTTTAAAGACCAGTGCTCTAACCAATGAACCACCACCATCTCACTTTATTGAATGAACACCTGCATTAAAATAATATAAACAAGAGCATATGCCCCCGGCAGTGTCATAATGCAATGGTGGCCATACTGAATTGGCTAGCTGTACCAAAATCAAAAGGAAGCATCCACAAGTAACCCCTTAATTATGCTGGCGATCCCCTTAAATGCCCCCGAGAGGGTCAGGGCATAAAAAGTAGTCTTAACAGAAATTTCAGAATGTGTTAAAAGGGTGGCAAGTATTTTTAGACTTACTGTCAGTGTACTGCAAATATACTAATCTATTAGTTGGAATTCAATGATCTTAAGAGGTAAAAAAAAAATGCTTTTCTTCATTGCAAACATTGATGACATTAATCGCCAAAGGACAGAAAATAGTAAGACCATATTACCCAACTTCCACAATTACACAGATCCTATACCATTCCAATACAGTTGAAATGTAATTGAATAGTCACTTTGCCAATGAAAATTATTCAGTTAACTGGAGTATTCAATTAATAGAAATTGGTTACTTTCCTGTATTCTAGAGAAAAACTGGGTATTTTTTATTATATCTTGTTTCAAACCAGTTACCAATATAGCTGGCTGAAAAAGCTGTTAGCAGGATAACCCAATGTTAATATTGTATATTATCTATAGCATAAAAAGCCCATTTATTCCCCTGAATGTGAATGGTACTACAGTAATTATCCCCGCATTTTAAAAAATGCAGGGATATTGTCATGATCTCCGTCCGTACGGCTGTATGTCCGTACTTCCGTACGTCCGGTTTTGTAATTCGAAACGCTGTAACTTTCTACAGTTGTTCGATAGGGTCTGTGCAACCCAAAAATACAACTTTTAAATTTTTGTGCCACCAGGTGGCTTCTGTGGAGCCACTTAAAAAATGCGTTATTTTTCACTTTTTTGCTGAATAGTCCCAACCTATGTAATTCAGAGTTCTAAAATTACACTAGGGTGTTGCTAAATGATCTGTAGATATGTAGGAAGGTTTCGGATTTTTTGGGTGCCACGTGGCTGTGCCACCATAGCCACTTTTGTGTTTTCTTAGACCGTTTCCGGCAAAAGGCTCGTAGGATATGTAATTCAAAATGCTAAATCCATGCTCAGATGTTGCAGTAGGGTCTATAGATGCGCACGAAGGTTTCGGATTTTTCGGGTGCCACGTGGCTGCGCCACCGTAGCCACTTTTGTGTTTTCTTAGACCGTTTCCGGCAAAAGGCTTGTAGGATATGTAATTCGAAACACTAAATCCATGCTCAGAAGTTGCAGTAGGGGCTATAGATGCGCAGGAAGGGTTTGGATTTTTCGGGTGCCACGTGGCTGTGCCACCGTAGCCACTTTTGTGTTTTCTTGAACCGTTTCCGGCGAAAGGCTCAGAGGGTATGTAATTCGAAATGCTAAAACCATGCTCATATGTTGCAGTAGGGTCTATAGATGCACACGAAGGTTTAAGATTTTTCGGGTGCCACGTGGCTGTGCCACCGTAGCCACTTTCGTGTTTTCTTAGATCGTTTCCGGTGAAAGGCTCGTAGGGAATGTAATTCGAAATGCTAAAACCATGCTCATATCTTGCAGTAGGGTCTGTAGATGTGCACAAAGATTTTGGATTTTTCAGGTGCCATGTGGCTGTGCCACCATTGCCACTTTCGTGTTTTCTTAGACCGTTTTCGGCGAAAGGCTCCTAGAGTATGTAATTCGAAACGCTAAAACCATGCTGAGATGTTGCAGTAGAGTCTGTAAATGCGTAGGAAGGTTTTGGATTTTTTGGGTGCTAAGTGGCTGTGTCACTGTTGCCACTTTTGTGTTTTCTTAGACCGTTTCCGGCGAAAGGCTCCTAGGGTATGTAATTCGAAAAGCTAATCGCATGCTTAAATGTTGCAGTAAGGTCTGTAGATGTGTACAAAGGTTTCAGATTTTTCAGATGCCACGTGGCGGTGCCACCATTTTTCTTTCGTGTTTTCTTAGATCATTTCCGGCGAAAAGCTCCCAGAGTATGTAATTTGAAATGCTAAAACTATGCTCAAAAGTTGCAGTAGGGTCTGTAGATGTGCACGAAGGTTTCGGATTTTTCGGGTGCCACCGTTGCCACTTTCATGTTTTCTTAGACCGTTTCCGGTGAAAGGCTCCCAGGGTACATGTATGTAATTCGAAACGCTAAAACCATGCCCAAATGTTGCAGTGGAGTCTGTAGATGCACTTGAAGCTGTGTCACCTGTGCCACTCAATATGATTTTAGTGTGTCATATAATACATTTCATCTTTGTATCAAGCATTCATACAAAGTCAAGAATGCAAATGCGGGGATACACTATAGTGTGCTTTGCACACAAGTGACACCATCTAGTTAATCAAGGTGTGAATTCAGGACAATTGTCCTGACCCTTAAGGGTTAAACTCTAGTAAGCAAAGAACTTTTTTTTTGTATTAAGAATTCCAACTCGAGATGACCCTGGCTGTTGAAAGTGCCATTAAACCACAATAAATAAATAAATAAATAAATTTTGTACTATGAATGTGCACTGATTGCACTGACAAGGGTATAACAGTACTCTCAAAAGTCTAAATTATAAACTGAAAATTGATTCTCGCAAATTTTAAGCCTTGGGGCTGTACCCTAGTCTGTCACAAAATATAAGAAGAAATATAAATTGAGTTCATTTGCAGATATATCACATGACCCATGTGTTGGTTTACATGTGATTCTATTTTTTTTTACATTTGTAGGACCCCATATAGGCCATATAAGAACACAGTGTACTGTATTGTATGATAACAACAAACTATGAACTGGACAACAATAAAATTGGATACCTTATTATTAAAGTTACACCAAATGTTAGCTGAATCATCGGTTGGCAAAAAGTGCATCTCAAAAATTCTTTGTTAGTTGCTTGAGAGTGGCTTTTAAGAGAAAGAACTAGAGGTATACTAAGCTCACAAAGTGATCCATCCCCCCCCCCCCCCCCCCCCCCCCCCGCACCTGAAATGTATAAGTTAGATTATCTCCCCTTGGAAATGTCAGAACGGAATTATATTGCTTCATGCACATCTTCGTATGGAGTTCTTCCATTGTGTAAAGTTTCATGAAAATTCTTCAAATGGTTTAGGAGGAGTTGCGCTTATAAGAATGGACAGACGGATGGACAGACAGACGCTTCAACATTTCGGGTTTATGGGCTACCCCAAAAACATTTTGTATGTCCAAAACCTTATTTTACCCAGAATCCCACCCCCTCTACCCTAGAACTTGTATTAACCCTAACCCCACCCCTCCACCCAAAACCACACCCTAACCCTACCCCACCCTGACCCTAAACACTAAAAACCCACCCCAGACCCTAACACCCACCCACCCCGGGACCTAACCCCCCAACCTTAAGCCCTACTCTGGGGCTACCCCTAACCCTACCCCTGACTCAACCCCACCCTAGCCAAACCAATAGGATTAGGAGCTATTTTTCGGTTTAGCGGCTACTAAAACTAAAACCCCGCCCCTGACCCCCCCCTCCCCCGGGACTTAACCCTCCCTAACCTTAAGCCTTACACTGGGGCTACCCCTTACCCCACCCACTCCTAACCCTAATACTACCTTAATTTGGAGGTAGCCCCTAATAATAATATCCCCTAAACACCCAATGTTGGCCCGGACAGACAGACGGACGGACGGACAGGGCGATTCCCCCCCCCCCCCCCCCCCCCCCCCCCCCCACCGCCCCCCCCCCCCCCCCCCCCCAAACTTTGTTTGTGGGGGGTATAATTATATACAAGACTGTATTTCCAACTGCTCTCTTGTCCAAACATCTGAACAGACGAGTTCAGATTTACGGTAAAACAAACAAGTAAGCCTTTTCACCTTTATCTCTCACTAGTTTCCTTTTTCTCCCCCCACTTCTAATACAAGATATGCGTGTCTCATGTGAAAGGGCCATGTGAGATATATGACCTATGTGACTGGCTTATTAGCATAATTAATGAGCACAGGACCATTCAATTATTGCACATTCTTCTGTAAACAAACAACATGGTGTCACGTTTCGGAAAAATTATCAGACGGACGTTTGTTGAAGAAAATAGAAATAAAAACACAGACTGTAAAACCAAAAGGACACTTGACTCTTTTATATGAATCTTTGGATGAATGCCATTATGAGTGGAGCTAGTTGCACAGAATTCATGTTGAAGAGTTATGCGAATACATTGCAGAATTCACAATATGACGTTTTGTTTCAATGTTCATTTTGCTACAAATCTTTAACCCCTGTCTTGCCGGGATTGGCATTTAATTATGTGGTATATACCTGTGGTATATATAGAACTTTTGTGCACTCTTTCTGATAAAAAAATAATTTTTTTCAGAAATGGGCAACAAAACTGCTCGATATAGCTGCACATGTCCCAGAATTACTTTTCATGATGTCAGACTATTTTGGTGGGTGGGTGGGGAGGGGGGATTATTCCTGATGGAGGTGGGTGTGAGATTTGGAAATCTCATTCTCGGGACAAGATATTTGGTCCAGACACAAATATCTTGCCCTCAGCTGAGGTTTCCCCATCTCACACACTCACCCACCAGGGATAATAATAATATCACAATCTCCTGCATAAAACTTCCGTCACATATGACATCTACTGACAAATGTCAGCTGTCACAAATCTATTTCCATAGATTATGCATGGTCAATTTGGCTGCCACATGTTCTCTTTTTATAACTGATGCAAACTTCCAAAAACAAAATCAAATGGTTTATGTCTGATATTTTACCCAAGTTTATAAAATTGATAAAATTTTCCCTTGAGCGCACCAAGGCTTTGCAATGCTAAAGCATTGTGAAGCTTTCTTGCACTCAAGGGACGAAATACACCACCACCCATGCTATTTTGTAGATATTGAGGCCTAAAACATAAAACAAACCAAAAATATGAACTTTTGATGGCAAAGAAATAATTACAAAAATAAAATAAAAACAAGAGCAATGCAAAGTGTGGCATATGCCCCCAAGGGTGTCATAAAAGGGTAGGTAAGTCTCTCGGGGACATAATCCAAATCAAAAGAAAGCTTCCAAAATCGAAAGGAAGCTTACGCTAGACACCAATAATGCATAACCAAAAATTGAAATTGATTCGAGTCAGTATTTATTAGTTATTGGGCGTAAACCAAATTCAAGATGGAAGCCATAATGAATTAGCCACTGGTGACCATCTTGGTTCAGCTGGCTGGTCCAACATTGAAAGGAAGCCTCCTCTAGACTCTAACAATGCATAATTAAACAAGTACATTTAATGTTGAAGGTCACAGTGACCTTATCCTTTGGCACATCAACACCAAAATGAATAGGGTTCTACCTCACATCAAATGTAACCTCCATACTGAGTTATATCAAGATCAGTCTTGCAGAACTTTAGTTATAGAGCGGAAACCAATTTCAAGCGTATTTAACATTGGAGATCAATGTGACCTTGACCTTTGGCACATCATGGTCAAAATAAATAGGCTTCTTCCTATCATAATACCTAACCCACAAATAAAATTTGGTAAAGATCCAGCTGGAAGAACTTCAGTTAATTGATGGAATGCAGCAGAAACCTGTTTCAAGTACATGTAATGCTGAAGGTCACAGTGATCTTGTCCTTTGGCACATCAACATCAAAATGAATAGAGTTCTACCTCACATCATACCTAACCTCCATACTGAGTAATATCAAGATCAGTCTTGCAAAACTTTAGTTATACAACAGAAACCAATTTCAAGTGTATTTAACATTGGAGATCACTGTGACCTTGACCACTGGCACATCATGGTCAAAGTAAATAGGCTTCCCCCAGTCATCATACCTAACCCACATATGAAGTTTGGTAAAGATCTGGCTGGAAGAACTTTAGTTCACTGACAAAATGCAGCAGAAACCTGATTCAAGTACATTTAATGTTGAAGGTCATAGTGACCTTGCCCTTTGGCACATCAACATCAAAATGAATAGGGTTCTACCTCACACCATACCTAACCTCCATACTGACTTATATCAAGATCAGTCTTGCAGAACTTTAGTTATAGGGTGGGAACCAATTTCAAGTGTATTTAACATTGGAGGTCACTGTGACCTTGACCTTTGGGACATCATGGTCAAAATAAATAGGTTTCTTCCAATCATTATATCTAACCCACATATGAAGTTCGGTAAAGAACCAGCTGGTAGAACTTTCTTAATTGATGGAATCCATCAGAAATCTGTTTCAAGTACATTTAATGTTGAAGGTCACAGTGACCTTGTCCTTTGGCACATCAACATCAAAATGAATAGGGTTCTACCTCACACCATACCTAAACTCCATACTGACTTATATCAAGATCAGTCTTGCAGAACTTTAGTTATAGAGCAGAAACCAATTTCAAGTGTATTTAACATTGGAGGTCACTGTGACCTTGACCTTTGGCACATCATGGTAAAAAAAATCCAGCACAGATCCAGAAGTCGAGTTTTGACATTAAATTCTGAAAAAATAAGCTATTTATAGTAACAGTGACCTTGACCTTGGAGTCCCAGACTCCGAAATCAATAGGTGTCTTCCCTTCCTATAAGGTAACCTCTGGTATAAGTTTGGTAAAGGTGCGTCAAATAGAACTAAAGTTATTGCCCGGAAACCAATTTGTCACAAAATATTCTATTTATAGTAACAGTGACCTTGGAGTCCCAGACTCCGAAATCAATAGGTGTCTTCCCTTCCTATAGGGTAACCTCTGGTATAAGTTTGGTAAAGGTGCGTCAAATAGAACTAAAGTTATTGCCCGGAAACCAATTTGTCACAAAATATTCTATTTATAGTAACAGTGACCTTGATCTTGGGGCATGGGACTATGAAATCGATAGGTGTCTTCCTTTCCTATAGGGTAATCCCCGGTATAATTTTGGTAAAGGTGCATCAAATAGAACTAAAGTTATTGCCCGGAAACCAATTTGTCACAAAATATTCTATTTATAGTAACAGTGACCTTGACCTTGGAGTCCCAGACTCCGAAATCAATAGGTGTCTTCCCTTCCTATAGGGTAACCTCTGGTATAAGTTTGGTAAAGATGCATCAATTAGAACTAAAGTTATTGCCCGGAAACCAATTTGTCACAAAATATTCTATTTATAATAACAGTAACCTTGATCTTGCGGCGCGAGACTCTGAAATCGATAGGTGTCTTCCTTTCCTATAGGGTAACCTCTGGTATAATTTTGGTAAAGGTGCATCAAATAGAACTAAAGTTATTGCCCGGAAACCAATTTGTCATAAAATATTCTATTAACAGTGACCTTGACCTTGGAGTCCCAGACTCCGAAATCAATAGGTGTCTTCCCTTCCTATAGGGTAACCTCTGGTATAAGTTTGGTAAAGGTGCGTCAATTAGAACTAAAGTTATTGCCCGGAAACCAATTTGTCACAAAATATTCTATTTATAGTAACAGTGACTTTGATCATGGGGCGCGAGACTCTGAAATTGATAGGTGTCTTCCTTTCCTATAGGGTAATCTCTAGTATAATTTTGGTAAAGGTACATCAAACAGAACTAAAGTTATTGCCCGGAAACCAATTTGTCATAAAATATTCTATTTACAGTAACAGTGACCTTGACCTTGGAGTCCCAGACTCCGAAATCAATAGGTGTCTTCCCTTCCTATAGGGTAACCTCTGGTATAAGTTTGGTAAAGATGCATCAATCAGAACTAAAGTTATTGCCCGGAAACCAATTTGTCACAAAATATTCTATTTATAATAACAGTAACCTTGATCTTGGGGCGCGAGACTCTGAAATCGATAGGTGTCTTCCTTTCCTATAGGGTAACCTCTGGTATAAGTATGGTAAAGGTGCATCAAATAGAACTAACGTTATTGCCTGGAAACCGATTGTTTACGCCCGCCGCCCTCCCATCATTTCATCAAACTATAAGTCGAGTTTGACTTCGTCAAAACTCGACTAATAAATAGGCATCTTCCACTCATCATACCTAACCCACATATGAAGTTTGGTAAAGATCTGGTTGGTAGAACTTTTGATGGATTGCAAAAAGTTAACAGATGGACGACGACGGATGCTGGACATGGTGATAACATAATGCCCTGTCCTCAAAGAGGCCTGGGGCATAAAAATGCCCGCTAACATGCAATTTCACAAAAAATGGCCTGAGAAACAGAAAATCTACTTTGTGGGATCTTTTCCATACCTTCTAAAAGAGAGCAACATTTCTAGTTATTTGTTTGCTGTAAATGAAATGTTAATATCATGTTTATCCCGTTATTGCTCCAGCTACAGTTGATGAAATTTTACTTGTCTCTCACTAAATTTGGAACTTAACTCCTTGCATGCTGCTAGCGAATATTCCTGCCCAGGGCAGGATTTCTCTTTACACTGAAATAAGTACAATAAGCAAATTCCCCCCACACCCCTTTCCGTAAATTGAATACACTTTTTGACCAATGATTTCTTGAGTTAAATATGGAAAAAAGTTGCATCAAATCTAGTCATGGTTGCTCCAAAGCAGTTATCTCTAGATCTAATGAAAAATATTATGAAAATACTCAGTGGGTTCAGAGTTAATCAGCTTACAAGTATTACCAAAGGTCAATCAGTAATTTGACATTCTTTTTTTAATTTACATGTAGCTCCAATCTACAAATGAAAGTGTCAATGACACTGTAGCTCAACTTGTCAAGACAAAGACATGTACATGTATAGTATGTGACACAGCAATGACAAACATCTAGGTAATGACCTGATAACAAAGGTACATATAAAGTATTGTAATGGTCTGTACATAAATACTGAGCGTTGCCTGTAACAAATGTATAGGTAAAGTATTGTAAAGGTGGGTGACAGTCAGATGCTAAACTAGAAAAGAAATCTTTGAGTCCCAGAGTGGGTCTGACTGAACCCCAAAATATTTGTTCTCATAGCACAGTGATAACAAAGGCACCCCAAAACACACTCATTCCTGTCCCAAGGTGAAAACAAAGGTACCCAAGAAGTTTCGTGAAGATCAGTTCACAAATATGAGCTGTGTAGAAGTTGTGACAAAAAACTGATTGGACATAATTTCGGTACAAAATGGCCACTGGCAGCCATCTTGAATTTTGGACCGCGCCCAGAAACACTCGTTCTCGTCCCAAGGTGATAACAAAGGTACCCAAGAAGTTTTGTGAAGATCGGTTCATAAATACAGCCTCTAGCCCGAGCCGTATTGACATGTGCACTTACAGAGTATAAGTAGCACTGAATAAATCAAAGTTCATCTAATTTGCATAATTTCTGCACGAGAAAAAAACCCGTACTATAGGTGATGTATTCCATGTTACTAAACATTCATACAAAAATTTATTCAAATCAGAACTTTCATACAGAAGTTCTGTACAAAAGACTGATTGCACTAATTTTGGTACAAAATGGCTGCTGGTGGCCATCTTGAATTTCGGACCACACCCAAAAACACTCGTTCTCATCCCACGGTAATAACAAAGGTACCCAAGAAGTTTCGTAAAGATCGGTTCATAAATACGGCATCTAGCCTGAGCCGTATAGAAGTTGTGTACAAAAAACTGATTAGACCTAATTTCGATACAAAATGGCCACTGGCAGCCATCTTGAATTTTGGACCGCACCCAGAAACACTCGTTCCTGTCCCAAGGTGATAACAAAGGTACCCAAGATGTTTCGTGAAGATGAGTTCATAAATACAGACTCTAGCCCGAGCCGTATTGACATGTGTACTTACTGTGTGTAAGCAGCACTGAAAAAATCAAAGTTCATCTAATTTGCATAATTTCTGCACGAGAAAAAAACCTGTATTATATGTGATGTATCCCATGGTACTAAACATTCACACAAAAAATTATTCAAATCAGCGCTTTCATATGGAAGTTCTGTGCAAAAATCTGATTGCACCAAATTTTGTACAAAATGGCTGCCATCGGCCATCTTGAATTTCGGACCGGACCCCAAAACACTCGTTCTCGTTCCACGGTGATAACAAAGGTACCCAAGAATTTTTGTAAAGATCAGTTCTTAAATACGGCCTCTAGCCCGAGCCATATTGGCATTTGCACTTACAGTGCTGAAAGTAACACCAAAAAATATCAAAGTTAGTCTAATTTGCATAATTTA
The DNA here is from genome assembly GCA_031216915.1 of Pictodentalium vernedei. Classification (NCBI taxonomy): domain Eukaryota; kingdom Metazoa; phylum Mollusca; class Scaphopoda; order Dentaliida; family Dentaliidae; genus Pictodentalium; species Pictodentalium vernedei. Next base: position 294,653,502 of record CM062295.1, on the reverse strand, counting down.
CGCACGAGAAAAAAACACGTATTATATGTGATGTATCCCATGGTACTAAACATTCATACAAAAAATTATTCAAATCAGAGCTTTCATATGGAAGTTCTGTACAAAAAACAGATTTCTGCATCGTGGGTACAAAATGGCAGCTGGCAGTCATCTTGAATTTCGGACCGCACCCAAAAACACTCGTTCTCGTCCCACAGTCATAACAAAGGTACCCAAGAAGTTCCGTAAAGATCGGTTCATAAATACGGCCTCTAGCCCGAGCCATAGCAGCTTGGCACTTACAGCTCTGAAAGTAACACTAAATAAATCAAAGTCAGTCTAATTTGCATAATTTTAGCACGAGAAAAAAACCCGTATTATATGTGATGTATCCCATGGTACTAAACATTTATACAAAACTTTATTCAAATCAGAACTTTCATACAGAAGTTCTGTACAAAAAACTGATTTTTGCATCATCGGTACAAAATGGCCGCTGGCAGCCATCTTGAATTTCGGACCACACCTAAAAACATTCGTTCCCGTCCCAGGGTCATAACAAAGGTACACAAGAAGTTTCGTAAAGATCGGTTCAAAAATACGACCTCTAGCCCGAGCCAAAGCCAATTATTGACGTACGGACAGACGGACGGACGGACGGATGGACGGACGGACAGACAGACAGACGACGGGCCATGACAATAGCTCAAATTTGACTTCGTCAAAGTTGAGCTAATTATCCATCCGATATTGAACGTAAACAACAACCACGGAGTCTAACCAAATCTGGGAATTCGTATTTAGACTGGAAAGTATACATCACAAAAAAGCCATGTAGAGTCACCTGCTTTTAAACTGAAATGTCTGTCGAAAGGGTCCTGCAAAGCTTCAAGATTCGATTTGATTTTGAATCTTAAAATTACATTCGGTGTGATTCGAAATCTGCTATCTAATTCATTTTCCTTCCAATCTTTCCACTGGAATTTCGCTTGTATGTCATCTCAGTTGTCTCACAAAACATACAGCTTAGATAGAAATTGTACATAAATAATGTTGAAAATGTACAAGATATTAAAATATTTCAACCAGTAAATTTTTCCCATAATGCAACTTGGAATTTAACCAATTTAATCTTGTCTCACAGAGCAGCTCACTGAGCTCTGTCAAACAAGACTGAATTGGTTAACTTCCCAGTTGCATTATGAGAAAAATTTGCACCTTAAAATATTAATATTTCGACATCAGTGTGCAGAGTGTTAACATAACAAGAGCGCACGTATCGCAGAAGCAATACAATGTCCCCTACCAGACTAATGAGCATTAATAATTATACAAATGTTATAACCTAGATGTGATCAGCATGAATTCCGTTGAAGCGTTTCCAAAAAAAGTCCGGGAAACTGATATTTTGGCACTTTTCCATATTTCCAAGGGCCATAACTCACACAAGAATAATGCAATCAGCATGACACTCAAACTTGATCTGTAAGTCATCGTTCTATAGTAGGTTACCAAGAATGAAATCATTCGGTTGAAGCATTTCCCAAAAAAGTCCGGAAAACTAAAGTATGACTGACAGACTGACGGATGGATGGACAGAGTGTAAATGCAACTTGATCTGTAAGTCATCATTCTAAAGTAGGTTACCAAAAATGAAATCATTCCGTTGTAGCTTTTCCAAAAAAAAAGTTCGATATTTTGGCACTTTTCCATATTTCCAAGGGCCATAACTCACACAAGAATAATGCAATCAGCATGAAACTCAAACTTGCTCTATATGTCATCGTTCTATAGTAGGTTACCAAGAATGAAATCATTCGGTTGAAGCATGTCCAAAAAAAGACCGGAAAACTAAAGTATGACTAACAGACTGACTGACAGACTGACGGATGGATGGACAGAGTGTAAATGAAACTTGACCTGTAAGTCATCGTTCTAAAGTAGGTTACCAAAAATGAAATCATTCTGTTGTAGCGTTTCCAAAAAAAAGTCCGGAAAACTGATATTTTGGTGCTTTTCCATTTTTCCAGGGGCCATAACTCACACAAGAATAAGGCAATCAGCATGAAACTCAAACTTGATCTGTAAGTCATCGTTCTATAGTAGGTTACCAAAAATGAAATCATTCCGTTGAAGCGTTTCCAAAAAAAGTCCCGGAAAACTGATATTTTGGTGCTTTTCCATTTTTCCAAGGGCCATAACTCACACAAGAATAAGGCAATCAGCATGAAACTCAAACTTGATCTGTAAGTCATTGTTCTATAGTAGGTTACCAAAAATGAAATCATTCCGTTGAAGCGTTTCCAAAAAAAGTCCCGGAAAACTGATATTTTGGCGCTTTTCCATACTTCCAAGGGCCATAACTCACACAAGAATAATGCAATCAGCATGAAACTCAAACTTGATCTGTAAGTCATCGTTCTATAGTAGTTTAACAAAAAGGAAATCATTCCGTTGAAGCGTTTCCAAAAAAACTCCGAAAAAATGATATTTTGGTGTTTTTCCATATTTCCAAGGGCCGTAACTCACACAAGAATAATGCAATCAGCATGAAACTCAAACTTGATCTGTAAGTCATCGTTCTATAGTAGTTTACCAAAAATGAAATCATTCCATTGAAGTGTTCCCCAAAAAACTCCGGAAAACTAAAGTGTGACTGACAGACTGATGGACTGACAGACGGACAGACTGACGGATGGACAGAGTGCAAACCTATAGTCCCCTCCGGCGATGCCGGTAGGGGACTAAAAAGCATCTACACCCAAGCCACCATCCATGCTAATTCCTGTGTCACTACAACTGCTGAAAGCATATTTAAAGTTCCCAAGCAATACTGACAATGAGCCCATGGTTGCTAGTGGCTAGCCCCGTGCAGTGCTCAGTACAGAATTCTCACACCAGTTTCTGTTTATGAACAAAAATCCTTTCTGGGTAATATTTCAACTACATCATCAAGGCATGCCAGTCAACACTTCAGTCAACACTTGAAGACGCCTGTATTCGATTCGTGGTTCGATTTGATTTTGAATAATAGACTCAACTTGATTCAAGATTTGATTTGAATTGAAAATATGTGACTTGCTGGGCCCTAGTCTGCCGATATATCAGTATATTGCGACATTGTTTTTAATACCATCACCAGTATTAAAATTTAAATACCCTGAAGCCCTACATATATTTTGGAATCATACTGCCCAAGTTCTCTTTTATTTATCAAATCGCAGTGGCTCAGTGGTAGACTGTTGGGCTGAGGACAGCCGGAGGTCCTGAGATCGATCCCCATTGGAGCGACCTGCATAGTGTCCTTGGGCAAGGCACTTATCCGGGTTGCCTGCATGGGGGCTCAATGATACCGTGTACTAAGGCATACTGCACGTCGATGGTGCACATGCCTTCAACCGCTATAACCCTGCTTGAGTGGAGCTTGAACAGAGTTAGAATGTTGAGAAGCTGACAGTTGCTTGTCGATGCTCGATGGTTCTCTCCAGGTTCTCCGGCTTCCTCCACCCATAAAACTGTCACGGTTATGATTAGCCAATGTGCATAAGTATGTGACCTTAAACATCAATAAATAAATAATTTAACAAACGTAGCATGCTATATTTGTGTTTTTGTGGTATATTTAGGCAGAGGCACTATTGTGATATGGCAAACAGTTTGTAATTTCGATAGTCACATTTTGCTGTAATACATACATAAATCCTGCAACATATCTGTCAGACATTCCAAGAGCACCACCTCCATATGCTGAACTTGTCTCACCAAGCCACAGATCCCGTCTAGGTTTTAGAGTCTGTGTGATGTTTTTCCCATCAATCAGCTGTATTCTCAAAGTATCAAGGATTGCAGGATCCATGAAGTTGTCCAGTGTGGCAGTACGGCCATCTATGTAATAGCTTGAGAAAAAAACAGACACTTTCTTTACAAGAATAGTTCATTTGATCATGAATAACACAGTGGTACACTGTTAATTGAAAAGCCACATTGCCAGAGAAAAGTATTCAATTAAGACCTAAAAAGTTAAAAATCTGTTTCTCAGGCCCTCCCACATGGCCCTTTTGCCTACAGCATACTCTCTTTTTATAACCAATGCAAATTTAAAAAAAAATAAAAATTTAATGGTTTATGACTGATATTTTACCTACGTTCATTAAATTGATAAATTTGTCCCTTGAGTGCAACACTCTTGCACTCAATGGACAAAATACACCACCAGACCATGCTATTCTGTAAATTATGAAGCCTGAAATATATAACAAGCCATGAACATGAACTTTTGATGCCAAAGAAATAATTACAAAAATAAACTAGATTGAATTATTTGGGTGCAAAGCACACAATGGTGTATCCCCGCATTTCCTTAGCAACACCTTAGCATAGTTTTAACGTTTCGAATTAAATACCCAAGGAGCCTTTCGATGAAAACTGATTTTCTAACAATAAAAGTGGTTCCACTGGAACCACTTGGGGCTAAATCAAAATTCCGAAACCTTCATGCACATCTGCAAATATTACCTGAACACATTAGCTTAGTTTAAAAATTTGAATTAAATACCCCAGGAGCCTTTCAATGAAAACTGATTTTCTAACGATAAAAGTGATTCCACTGACACCACCAGGGGCCAAATCAACATTCCAAAACCTTCATGCACATCTAGAGATGCTACCTGAATACCTTAGCATAGTTTAAATGTTTTAAATTAAATACCCTAGGAGCCTTTCGAGGAAAACTGATTTTCTAATTATTAAAGTGGTTCCACTGGAACCACCTGGGGCCAAATCAAAATTCCGAAACCTTCATGCACATCTAGAGATACTACCTGAACACCTTAGCACAGTTCAAAGGTTTTGAATTAAATACCCTAGGAGCCTTTCAATGAAAACTAATTTTCCAACAATAAAAGTGGTTCCACCGGAACCACTTGGAGCCAAATCAAAATTCTAAAACCTTCGTGCACATCTAGAGATATTACCTGAACACATTAGCATAGTTTAAATGTTTTGAATTAAATACCCTAGGAGCCTTTCGATGAAAACTAATTTTCCAACAATAAAAGTGGTTTCACCGGAACCACTTGGGCCATATCAAAATTCCGAAACCTTCAGGTACATCAGCATAGTTTAAACATTTCGAATTAAATACCCTCGGAGCCTTTCGGTGAAAACTGATTTTATAATGATAAAAGTGGTTTCACCGGAACCACTTGGGGCCAAATCAAAATTCTGAAACCTTCATGCACATCTAGAGATGTTACCTGAACACCTTAGCATAGTTTAAATGTTTCGAATTAAATACCCTAGGAGCCTTTCGATGAAAACTGATTTTCCAATGATAAAAGTGGTTCCACTGGAACCACCTGGGGCCAAATCAAAATTCCGAAACCTTCATGAACATCTAGAGATGTTACTTGAACACATTAGCATAGTTTAAACGTTTCGAATTAAAGACCCTAAGAGCCTTTTGATGAAAACTGATTTTCTAACGATAAAAGTGGTTCCACTAGAACCACCTGGGGCCAAAGAAAAATTCCAAAACCTTCATGCACATCTAGTGATGCTACCTGAACACCTTAGCATAGTCTAAAAGTTTCGAATTAAATACCCTAGGAGCCTTTCGATGAAACTGATTTTCTAACGATAAAAGTGGTTTCAATGGAACCACTTGGGGCCAAATCAAAATTCCGAAACCTTTATGCACATCTAGAGATGTTACCTAACACATTAGCATAGTTTAAACGTTTCGAATTAAATCCCCTAGGAGCCTTTCGATGAAAACTGATTTTCTAATGATAAAAGTGGTTCCACGAGAACCACTTGGAGCTAAATCAAAATTCCAAAACCTTCATGCACATCTAGAGTTGCTACCTGAACACCGTAGCATAGTTTAAATGTTTCGAATTGAATACCCTAGGAGCCTTTCAGTGTGTGAGGTATGGATCGATGGATGGACGGATGTACAGACAGACAGACGTACAGATGGAGATCACGACTATATCCCTGCATTTTTGGAAATGCGGGGATAAAAATAAACTAAAAAAACACCCACCCACCTGCAATTTTACAAAAAAATGGCCTGAGAAACAGATCTATTTTGTAGGGTCTTATTTTCCTATCTTTTAGTTATAAACTGAGAATTTAATCTATTATATCTTGTTTGACATTATTCTGTCAAACAAGATATAATAGATTTAAATTCCTATATTGGATGAATTCAGGCCCAAAATGTCTTATAAATGTGGGGAATTCAGTTGATGTTGGAGTAAATGTTCAACAGGTTGCAAGATTTTTTATTTAAGTAACAGGAGTTAACTCTATGAACTATATGCAGTTAACAGCTCAAATTTATACTGTCGGTATTGTAAATGGTTTGTAAGTTATATACAATTAACACGATTATTCAATTAAAAGATATACAATTAAGTGGGCTCCATTGTAATAGGTTTGTGAGAAGCACTTCAATTTTGAAGGGTGTGCCAAATAGTTATTTATTTATTGGGGTTTAACAACACTTTCAACAGCCATGTTGAGCCTGAGAGCATTATGGGTGGAAGAAACCAAGCAGTGCCATGAAACTGTTGGACTCTCCATCATTTTAACTTTGCACAACTGAAGGCATATGTGTGATTTACATGTAGTGTACCTTACAGTATGGCTGCCGCTGACTAGTTGTTCCCACAGAGTGGGCAGTATTTCCATGGATGCAATAATATTACATTGCAATACTAATTATAGGAATAATAATCAAAAATTTAATTAATGAAGCACGTGGTACAACCCGGTGCTTCATTAATTAAAATTTTGTTGATGATAATTTTTCCTCGTGAATGCATGCATGGGCATCACAGCCCACACATGGATTATATAACCAGTCAGCACACAGCACGGCATGGGCACCAAGGACACAATGCATATGATGTGGGTGAGGATTGATTACAATCTTCTGATTTGAAGTCCAAAGTCTGAACCAATGTTTAGGTGACTGTCATTGTGACAGGTACCAACAGCTTTGTGCCTGTCACCCCAGCCTTCATTTTACTACGATGTACAATCATTTGAAACTCTTTTTCACTGAAGACTAATAACAGTGTGTTTGCAACATCATCAAGATGCATCATAACTGGGTGACCATACTAGGTAATCTTTTTTGCGGGCAACTAAACTTTGTTAAAAGGACGATAACAGCCAAAATATATATCATGTGAGAAACAAGAAGGGGCACATACAAACTGAAAAAATTGGGGGAATATCAAATCAGAGCCAGATATTCCCACATTATATGCCTACACCAAGTTTGATCAAAATCCAGTGATATTTGTTCAAGTTACCATTTTCACAAAATGTGGATGAATGTGATCCATTTCTGTACCCTCATCAAACTATCTTTTTCAAAAGTGGATTACATTTGTTCAAGTTATCATATTCACAAAATTATTTTCAGACAAATACTGAATTTTCAACAAAAAAGGGCATATATATCAACAGGAAACAACAAAATTGGGTGAATATCCAATCAAAACAAGGTCTTCCTACAATATATGCCTATACCAAATTTGATAAAAATCTGATGTGTTCACAAAGTCATTACGAGACCAATTCTATACACCATATTAACAAGCCTGAAAATAAGCAATCTGTCATTTGCAGAATGAGGTCCCAAGAGGGGAGGGTGAATTTGCTGATACTATCCCATACAGTGGGCTAGAATCCCACCCTTTATCCTCTGGGTACCTCTTTCTGTTTAGGCTTGAGACTTTGAATCAGATTGAGGTTCATAGTGGGTAAATTTAGTAATGCTGCCCTGCTGTGCAGGGTAGCATCACCAAATTCCCCTTCTGGGGACCACATTCAACAGATGACAGTCTGTTTATTTCCAGGCTTGACCATGTCCTGCCTGTGGGTGACATATTAAGGAAGTTTAACTAAATTACCATTTCTATGCTGATGACACACAGTTATACATACATATTTATAAAGATAGTATTGCCTGTTCAGTGCAACAACAGATAGAACAGTACATTGTAGAAATCAGATATTGGATGACTGCTAACTTCCTGAAATTGAACCACAGCAAAACAGAAATCATCTATAACAGAAGTCATCTATTTCAGAACTTTCCAGTAATTAAGTAAATTGTCAAAACTTGATTTAAATATTCAGGATGTATACATTTCATCCTGCCAGTCAGCTCATAACCTTGGCTTTATCCTGGATGAAAACCCAACATTTGTCAGACATGTTAAACACATATGCCAGGTGGAATATTTTCCATCTCATGACCACAAACAACATTACAAATGTAATAGACAACAATACATCTTGTACATGCTTTTGTGACAACTCAGTTTGTCTACTGGTATTCTGTTCTTTGGTTTTTTAAAACCCTTTACATAATGTAAAGTCCAAAACCGGCTAGAGCTATTCACAAAAATCACTATTCAATTTTCATTATTTTTTCATTTTTTGTCTAAAATAGCTCATTCTGAGGAGGGGTCATAAGCTATGTTTTTGTTGCTCAAAATATAGCTTCTAACCACTCATTGGAATGAGCTCGATGAGCCCATTCCAATGAGGGGTTGTAAGCTATGTTTTTGATGCAAAAAATGAAAAAGATTAGTTATTCAAGAATTTTGTTTGCAAGAGTCATCAGCCTTCCGTGTTAGGTAAAGGTTTAACAAACACCAATATTGCAAAACTACAGCACATACAGAATTATGCAGCCAGAGTGGTTATAAGGATCAGCAAAACATGTCATATAACACCATGTCCTTCTTGAACTGCATTGGCTGCCACTCTCTCAGAGAATCCAATACAGATCATATCTACTGGCTTTCAAATGTTCACATGGTCTTACACCATCTTACCTACTGCTGGAATTGGTATGTACCACCCAGAACCCCAGGGTCAAGTAACAAAATTTTGTTGGCACAGCCAAAGGCAAAACTGAAGACTGCAAGCGACAAAGCATTCTCAATGGCTGGCCCCACTCCTTGGAAATCACTTCCAAATAATATAAACACCATCAAGACCCAATGTTCATTTAAACTAAACATGAAAACACATCCTTTTCAATAAGCATTCTACAAGCAACACTCTTGAATAACCTTTAAACACTATTTTGACATTGTAAAGCTACAGAGCACTTTTGTGGAGTTTAGGCTCATAATTTATTATTATTAATTATTATTATATATACATGAAAAATATTTTCATGACATAAGGCCTAAAAAAATATAAAATGTGTTTCTCAGGCCCTCCCACATGGTCCTTTTGGCTGCCGCATGCTCCCTTTTTATAACCAATTTAAACTTAAAAAAAATAATAATTAAATGATTTATGTCTGATATTTTACCCAAGTTGAAAAAATTGATGAATTTGTCCCTTGAGTGCAAGAAGGCTTTGCAATGCTTTAGCATTGCAAAGCCTTCTTGCACTCAAGGGATGAAATACACCACCACCCATGCTATTCTGTAGATTATGAGGCCTAAAACTTGAACCAAGAACATGAACTTTTGATGGCAAAGAAGTAATTACTGAAATAAAAAAAAAAATAAAAAAACGCTCACCCGCATGCAATTTTACAAATAATGGCTTGAGAAACAGAAGATCTACTTTGTGTGGCCTAATACACTTAATGTTAATGCTCATGCCCTCATAAGATTTGGAAATGGTATTACCAAGACAGGTAATATTCAATAATATTTTCAAGGCCACACATGTCTTAGCTCCACCTCTGCATTCCCAAACAATGCATGGCATATTGAAAAGGCACTGAACATCATACAGTGGGTAACTTCCAATGAAACATTACAGCCTACAAAAGAACATTGTATTTTGCTGGTTTGCACTTGCATTCCACAAATAAGTTACCCTTTTTGAATTGCACCACACATAAATTGAATAATTATTCATCACTTACTTTTATAACCAGGAGGTTATAAGATTACAAGAAATAAAATATAAATCTGTCAATTATAAGATTTATATCAGATTTTCACTTAGTTTTCCAAAAGAAGTTCACAATTGAAGAATTACTTAGCCAACTAAACACTGCAATGCTACATCACCAGCAACTCTACGCTACAGTACCCGGTTCAGTAGCTATCCAAGTGTTGACTGCACAGAGCAATTTAATTTAAGAATTAACCCTTTACCTAATACGAAAGGAAAACAACACTTGCAAACAAAATAAATAACTGATCTTTTTCATCTTTTGCATCAAAAACATAGCTTAAAACCATCATTGCAATGAGCTCAATGAGTTTATTCCAATAAGGGGTAATATGCTATGTTTTGAGTACAAAAAATGAAAACTGAATGGTAATTTTTATAAGTAACACTGGCCGGTTTTGGTTGTTATGCTGGGTAAAGGGTTAACAAACTCATCAATTCAACCAGTTCAGCCAGAAGTGGAAGAGATGAACTTGTTGCAGATACAAGTGGTTGAAATCCTGGGTTTATTGAGGAAAGTGGTAATTCAAAAATTTAACAATAATCAGTATCAATCCAGCGGTGGGAATGGGGCTCAAGGACAAAAGTGTAAACTTGGTAAATTTTCTTTCAACCAACATATTCTAAGGCCAAAAAAAGAAAATATGAGGGTTTTCCATCTCCCTGCCTACCCAATTTCCAGGACTAAACTTTTTATTGAGGTCATAATTCAAAGAATTTCAACACCAACAGGTATTTTTGGTTTAGTATAATTTTATGTCCTTATGATAATGTATTTTTGTTTATATTTGCTTCCCATTCATAATATTCAGCATTTTTGTGAATGGTGGCACATAAACGTTCCTTGAACACCAATATCTGCTGGGAAGTGGTAAAAAACTCCACAAAAGGCCCCAATGGGCCTGAAGAACATTCCCAACAAAGGCCCATTGATTTTTGCCGACTTGAAAACATTCCATAGTTCCCACAATGAAATTGCTTTATTGCAAATACCATATTGAAATTAAAATTTTTTAGTAAATTTTGTTTCTTAACATACTTACCACAATTGTTTACAATTGGCTGTAACGTAAGTGCAAGCCCTACTTCGGAACTAACTCAAGCTTTTAAGAAACTTTTCCAAACAAGTTGGAAAAGTAATAGAGTGCAAAAGCACGAAAATGATCGAAAAAAGGGTCGAGCGAGACCAGCGCTCGAAATTACAGGTACTCTCTCTGCACACCTCTTGCGTTTACCGAGCGCATGCGCAACAACCATGACATCAATTCTGTATTTCTGCCAATGAGAAGTTTGTGATTTAGCGGGGAGGCATCGATATCAAAGATATTCCCAAGGAGGGTGGGTCTCCGGTAAACAATTGTGGTAGGTATGTTAAGAAACAAAATTTACTAAAAAATTTTAATTTCTTTTCAACCTACTCACAATTGTTTACAATTGGCTGAATAAACAATAGGAGGAGGTGAATCACATCACAGAAAAGCAAGGAGGGCAGAGAACAATAGCGACACCTGTAATGAAGATAGAGAGAAGACACCTGAAAAGAACAAGGCTGAGAGAAGCACAACCTCGATAAAAACAATTTTAATGAGGGTGCACAACAGCCTGAGCAACAACGAGAGGGCCTAAAGAATAAAGGTCCTCAGATTGCTGCTGTAGGTGGCGGAGATAAAAGGAGGAGCAGGTAGAAGCATTCCTCCAGTAAGCCGCATTCATAACATCCCGGAGCGAAACAGAATTGGAGAAATGGCACGAACCTCATGAGCATTAAACCAGTTCGAAACAAGATCCGAAGCAGACAAGCGGGAATAAGCCAGCTTGATTGCAAGACAGATCCACCTGGAAATAGAATGGGAAGAGATAGACTGCCTCTTAGGAATGAGAGACAGAAAGAATCTCTTCTGACTCCTCCTAATGAACTGAGTGCGAGTAATGTAAGTCTTGATCGCACGGACAGGACAAAGAAGAGGTCTCCAGCCATCGACAGCGGGGAGAGCTTGAATGCAGATGGGATGAGGTACCGAATCAGGAAGCTGATTCTTAGCCAGAAAAGAGCAATCAGTAATGAAGGTGACACTGTTAGCCTCATTTCTGAAGAAAGCAGAATCAACAGAAAGTGCATGTAGCTCACTGACTCGACGAGCAGAAGCAAACGCTAGAAGGAAAGCCGTCTTATAGGTGAGAAAACGCATATCGGTCTCAGATAAAGGCTCGAATGGTACCCCTCCAAACAGTGCAACACCCATGCCAAGTTCCATTTGGGTGTAAGACGCAAAACTCGAGGCCTCTTCAAAGAAAAGTGCTGAATAAGTTTGGAGAGAAAAACATTACGACCGATGCACCGCTTTCCCATATAAGAGAAAGTATCAGACAGCATAGACCGATAGCCCTTAATCCGAGCGATTGACAGATCATGGTAATCCACATTGTGATCTGCACACCAGCGGCAGAAAACCTTCCACTTCGCAGCATAAGTCATGCCAGTGGAATGTCGCCGCGATGCAGAAATGCACTCCACTGTTCGTCTCGAAAAACCTCTACGTCGGAGACTGGACCTGATAAAAGACAGGTGTGAAGGGACAGGCTCGCCAGGTTGTTGTGATACTTCCTGGGATGACCCTGGGAAAGAAGATCGCGACGTAGAGGTAGACGAATCGGCCGATCTGCCAACAGAGGCCACAGCAGATTGATCCACACCCTCTGTGGAGACTAAGTCGCTAATACTGGAGGAAGAATCGGTGCAGGAGGGAAGGCATAGACGATCCAACCTGTCCAGTCCAGGGACAGAGCATCTACCACAAATGCCAGAGGATCTGGACAAGGGGAGACAAAGGTCTGATGATTTCAGAGAGTAGCGAAAAGGTTGACCTGAGGACGGCCCCACTGCTCGCAAATCGCCTGAAACACCGACCGATGGAGCATCCATTCGGTGGAAAGGACACTGTCGCGTCGGGACAAGGAGTCTGCTAGGACGTTGAGATGCCCGGGAATGTGTCGAATGGACACCCGAGCATTTACATCCCGTGCCAACAGAAGAAGATCCCGAGATAGCTGATACATGGGAATCAAATGTGTGTCTCCTTGATTCCGTATGTAGGCCACTACTGTCGAATTGTCCAAAAGAAGGAGGACAATATGGTCCGACAGGTGAGGGATCCAAAGCCGAAAACTCAAAAGAAGAGCAAGGAGCTCCTTCTGGTTGATATGAAGGCCCACCTGCTCGCTGTCCCACTCGCCGTGAGTGGACAGACCGAGAGGATCCAACATCGCACCCCAGCCCCGATCGCTGGCATCTGCAGTAAGGATGCGATCGGCCAAAGGAAGATCCAACGGAACACCCTGTGTCAGCCAGGGAACATCGGCCCAAGGGTGGAGGTGACAAAGCAGGGACCAAGGAATAGGAAGTTCCAGGTCCAGCGGATCTACATTCGGATGCCAATGATCCAACAGAAAGTGTTGGAGAGGTCGGACAAACAAGCGACCGAGCGGAATGAGATCTGTCACTGAACTGCAAAGGCCCAGCATCCGAAGGAAAGTCTTGGCCGAGACCGAGGAAGATTGAAGCAGGTTCCGAGTCAAGGTGCAAAGAATCGTCGCCCGAGCATGGGGGACCGGCACTACATTGTGAAGAGTGTCGAAATCCATCCCCAAATGATGGAATCGCTGAGAAGGAAGGAGATCCAACTTATCGCGATTGACTCTGAAACCCAGCGATGCTAGCAGGCAAAGAAACTGCCGGACATCTAACTCCAGAACAGCAGCATCGTGGTGCCATTGGTGGATGTCGTCCAGGTAGGCTGACGAAGTCACAGCCGACTGAGTACGGTGGAAAGCAAGCACACGTGACATCAGTCGGGTGAAGGCCCAAGGAGCCAGGTTCAAACCGAACGGGAGAGCTCTGAATTGATAGACTCAATCCCGAAACGAGAACCGAAGGTATTTCCGTGACGCCAGATGAATGGGTACATGGAAGTAGGCATCCTTCAGGTCGATACTGGCAGCAAAGTCGCCCTGATGAACTGAACGTCGAACCGACCGGAAAGTTTCCATACTGAAACGAGGAGCTATTATGTACTCGTTCAGGATACTCAGATCGATGACAGGACGAAATTGGTCATTTTCTTTTGGCACCAAGAAAAGTCTCGAGTAAAACCCTGGTGAAAGGGTGTTCCTGACCACCTCGATCACCCCTTTGGAGAGGAGATTGTCAATCTCCTGCACCAGAAAGTCCCAACGTAGAGAATCGGAAGGGACCTGAGTCGGGAGTGGCACCCGAGATAAACTGGGGTGTCGATGGAAGGACAGTCGCAGACCGGATTGTATGACGTCGAGGACCCAAGTGTCCGATGTTGTCTCTGCCTGACAGCCTTCCCCTGACTGGAGGCGAATCGAGGTGAGAACCTTCACTTGCGGCCTCGACGAAGCCCCCGAGAGGAGAAACCACCTCGGGAAGTGACAGAGTCCTGAGACTTTCCTGCCTGAGGCTGCCAGTGAGCCTGGTCGCAGCGACGCTTCTTCTGAGCAGAAGGAGCAGCAGACGGAGCCGAAGGCGTAGCCGACGTCCTGGATGAGGCAGACGCAGCAGCATGCTTGGCGGGCCTGGAATGACCACCACCCGCAGCAGCAGGTTGGTCCAGCTGTCACAGCAAAAGCTGGTCCTTAGAATGAAGAAGAACTTCGCCACGGACAACTGAGGTCCAACCAAAGAGGCAGACCTCAGAACAGCACGCTGCTCAGAAGGAAGAGACGGAGAAGAATCCAACACCGCATCCCGGCGTGCCAGCTCCAAATTAGCCGTGTTACAGGCGTGAGCGTGTGTCAAGTTCACGAGAGCCTGTGACAAAACGCGAAAAGGCGCCTGAGCATCATCAAACACCCCTGGTGGAAAATATTCAGCCAGGGCAGCGACGACATGGTCCGCGAGAGATAACATACCCAGCAACTCTCGGGACAGGCGCACCATAGATTCAACTACCGACATCGGGAGAACTGCCGACTTAGGCTTAGTTAACTCGAAGGAAGAAGAATCCCCATCCACAGTAGTCATCCCTTGGAAGACTGGTGGAGAGACAGAATCGTAAACACGAAACCGCGATGGAGGCAGAAAGGCATCAGCTCTAGAAAAGAAAGAACCCTTGAGGGCCTTAGAATGCATTTTGGCGTCTAAGCCCTGGAAGGGCTCAACAACCTGAGCCGATTGCAGAGGACGCAAAGCCCCAGAGCTAGAAGGCTCAACAGGGTTATGGCGCTCCACAGTGGACCGCGGCCGGACGGTCACAGATGGCTGGTCTGAAGGTTGAACGTCCGGCAATAAGCCAAAGACAAAATCCAAAGCCTGCCCCAAGACTGACGAGGGGGGCCCATCACATTCCAGAAAATCGTCATCCTCTGTAGCAGAGGAGACGTAGCCCAACTCGGGCTGACCAGCAGAAACCTCCTGTGAATGCTGTGCAGTATCCAAGGGGCCAGGTGAGACATCTCGCCGACCGACCAAAGGAGGTTGTGCCTCAGGGGCCACAGGGAGGCCAACTTGAGGGTTGCCAAAAAGCAACCGGGTGAGTGCCAAAACGGCCTGACGCAGGTCACCCTGAGAATCTGTCGCAGCAGAATCGCCCGACGGAGTGTCCTCCCAATGGACCCTTCTGGAAGAAGAACCCAAATCCTCAGAAGAGGAATCGCTGCCGAAGCGACCGAATGGCTCAACCGACTAGGAGCAAACCTAGCCAGATGAGATGGAGCAGACACCAAACCTGCACAGCTTCGCTGCTAAGCCAGGGGAGGCTGCGAGCTCACAGACACACCAGCAGATACAGCCTCGGTCCCACGAGACTGTAGACCATCCCCAGAGGAGATGGAAGAGCCACCATCATACAGAATAGGATCTGTAGTAACAACTTCCTCAGCAACTGTCGACGGCATAGGAGGCAAATCGGTGAGGGTCACCGAGCTGACCTAGGAGAAGCTCTCTACGAAAACAGACGCCTCAAGAGTGACATCAGAAGACAAAGAGAACACGGTCTCCATGTCAGGTATCCCTGAACTAGCACCGTCAACAGTTGCAGAGGAACTCGCCACAGAAGACAGATCAGAATCCTGTGTGACAGAGTCACCACGTGCACTAACAGAAATGTCTGCTACGGCATGGCTACCCTTACCCCAAGAACGAGGCGTTCTAGCTCTGGACAGAACCACCTTGTTAAAAGAAGCCCAGAATTTTGAGGACCAAACCCCACAAATACCACATGATTGGGCCCGTGTACAATTGTTGCAAGTGACACATGTGGAATGAGAGTCGTCCACATGTTTCACCTACAAGCAAGAGGTACAAGGAATAGTCTTTGGCATAATATGAATGTGAATAATGAAATCAAGCTTCCCGCCAACGGAAAACAGAACAAAGGTTGTGTTCACACGTGGGGAAAAACAAGACTATGTGTGAAAATACAAGCAAAAATGATCAAAAATAGCATTAAATATCAATAATTTTGAAAGCTTGACAAAGGATACAATCCACATGCACACAATCAGATGAAGATTAACACATACAATAAGTTGTTCACGAAGATAAACGCTAAGAATAGCACGAGTCACAAAAATTTCCGACCATGTACAATGGCGAAAATAAAAGGAATTGATGTCACGGTTGTTGCGCATGCGCTTGGTAAAAGCAAGAGGTGTGCAGAGAGAGTACCTGTAATTTTTAGCGCTGGTCTCGCTCGACCCTTTTTTCGATCATTTTCGTGCTTTTGCACTCTATTACTTTTCCAACTTGTTTGGAAAAGTTTCTTAAAAGCTTGAGTTAGTTCCGAAGTAGGGCTTGCACTTCGTTACAGCCAATTGTGAAAAATTGTGAGTAGGTTGAAAAGAAACAACATTTCCACAGAATACAGAGTAATCTAGCTTCAAGGTTTAAAATGACTGAAGGCCTGATTTTGATGAGCTTGATTTCAACAAATTTGGGGGGCGTGGTGGCTCAGTTGGTAAAGGTGCAGGCTGCAAGCCGAGAGGTCCTCGGTTCGAATCCCACCTGCGGCAACCACATTGTGTCCTTGGGCAAGACACTTCACCCCGATTGCCTATATGGGGGCATGATGACGCTGTGTACTGAGGCGTACTGCACGTCGATGGTGCGCATGTCTTCAACCAATCTAACCCTGCATGTGCTGCGGTGCAGAGTTCAGAGTTACGATGTTGGAGAGCTGACAGCTGCTCGTCATTGCTCGGTGGTTCTCTCCGGGTACTCCGGCTTCCTCCACCTGTAAAGCTGTCACGGTCACGATTCGCCATTGTGCGTAAGTATGTGACCTTAAACACCAATAAATAAATACAATAAATTCAACAAATTTGAATCTGACCTAAGGAATTCATATACCAAATATCAGCAGACTCTGACTGGTGGATCTGAATAAGATTTTTAAAGAATTATACCCATAGTACACTAAGTTAAAGCACTAAGTTCAAATTCAGACTCTCGTAGAGAGCCCAAATATGAACTCAAGGTCTTGATTTGAACAAATTTGATTCTGAACTCCATCAGGATGTTGCATTCTAAAACAGCTTACATAAGTTCCGGCTTGCTGCTGAATCCAGATTTCACAAGCTCTTGTTAAATCATGTTATTTCATATCATGTGCACTTGTATTTATTTATGAAATAAAATAATGTTTAAACTAAAAATTAAAAGTTTCCGACTGGTGGATCAAATGAAGAAGATTTTCAAAGAATATTCCTCATATTGAACAAGGTAAAAGTTTGGGTTCCGACAGGGACTTGATGTGAACAAATCTGAATCTGAACCCCACTGTATTCTAAAATTCTACATCTGACCCAGATAAAGATATTGCATACCAAATATCAAAAGATTTCTAACTGGAGGATTGGAAGAAGATTTTCAAACAATACTTCTTGTATTCAATGTGAACAAGGGACTTGCTTTGAACAGATTCGAATCTGCAAAATCCCCCCCCCCCCTCCCCCCCACCGGATGCTGTATAACAACATCAAAAACCTTTGACTGATTGATCTGGAGAAGAAGACTTGCACCAAGCAAAAATTTGGGATTCCACAGGGAGCCCAAATATGAACATAAGGACTTGATTTGAACAAACTTGAATCTATCATCCTAAAGGTGTTGTGGACCAAATATCACAAGATTCTGCCTAGTGCTTCTGGATAGGAAGATTTTTCTAATTCTTCAAAATATGATGACTCTGCATTTGCGATTCCCTTAAGCTTTATGACATAATAAATTGCAATTTTTTGGCCCAATAGATTCTACTGGTCATAAGGATGCTGTATACCAAATAACAGTTCTCTGTTCTGTGCAGTTTTCGAATCAAGTACTTATGGCCTAATAATACTGCATACCAAATTTAGTTTAAATCAGTCCCCCGGTTCTGAAATTAGAAAGTTTGTGTAGGGACCAAAAATCATGCCCCTCCCAGAACAACTCAATATATTGCCCTGCAAACTTCTCTTTAAGACTTTAACAAACTTTAGTGTACACCTCAAAAGGAAGCTGAACCATATATCAAGTTATTCCCTCAATCGGATCTGGAGAAGAAGAAATGTTTTGAAATTTGAGGCAATTTTCCTCCACCCCACCCTATGGTTGCTAGCATATCAATTTTAACTACAAAAACTGTGAGCACTGCTCACTAAATGATATCACCTACTCCCACCAAGAAACATTTTACAACAGCAAAAGTGTGTTTAATGTAGAGAGCACAAACACTGACACCAATGTTTGAAGGTTTCATTGAAATCCATTCACTAGTTAAAAAGAGGTCATGGATAGCAAATGTCAACAACCCCCCCCCCCCCCCCCCCCCCGCCCCCACACACAAGCTTGAATTGACAAAGCCCATTTTTATATATGGGAAACCCTAAAAATGGAAATATCTGAAAACAAAACAGGAGGTGCACATCTTCAATATATGTAAAAGAACGTCTGAAAGTTACAATGAAATCTGTTCAATGGTTTAAGAGGAGTTGCAGATAGCAGATCTGTACAGAATGTCAATTGAATTTGACAAAGTCCATTTTTTAATATGGGAAACCGTAAAAAAGAAAATATCTGAAAACAAAATAGGAGGTGCACATCTTCAATGTATGTAAAAGAATGTCTGAGAGTTTCAATGAAATCCGTTCAACGGTTTAAGAGGAGTTGCGGATAGCAGATGTGTACCCCCCCCCCCCCTCCCCCAAAGTGTAACACCACTGTAGCATAACGGACGGACAGATGTATGTCGGAATATGAAAATATCTGAAAGAAAAATAGAAGGTGCACATCTTCAGTGTATGTAAAATGGTTTAAGAGGAGTAGCAGATAGCAGATCTATACCCCTTCCTACTAAAACCTGAATTGACAAAGACCATTTTTGAATATGGGGAACTGTAAATATGAAAATATCTGAAAAGAAAATAGGAGGTGCACATCTGCAATGTATGTAAAAGAATGTCTGAAAATTTCAATGAAATCTGTTCAATGGTTTAAGAGGAGTAGCGGATAGCAGATCTGTACAGAATGTCAATTGAATTTGACAAAGTTCATTTGTAAATATGGGAAACTGTAAAAATGAAAATATCTGAAAAGAAAATAGGAGGTGCACATCTTCAATGTATGTAAAAGAATGCCTGAGAGTTTCAATGAAATCCGTTCACTGGTTTAGGAGGAGTTGCAGATAGCAGATGTGTACCCCCCTAAAGTGTAATGGATGGACAGATGGAAGGATGGATGGATGGAAGGACGTACTGATGGACGGACCAAGAGATCACTATATACCTCCCACATTTTTTTCTGGCAAATGATGGGAGAAACACACCTTCTTTATTTTTTTTGGCCTAACCCACCAATCAATCCCCCAACTTATAAATTTTTTATTTTTTTATTCTTTGCCTGGATTGCCCGTCCCCTTTTTGCACTATAAATAATATAATGGCAACATATACTGGTGGCCCTTTCAGGGAATCTTGGGCAATGGCATGATGTCTGCATTATTCTCTGGGAATATTTCTGAGATAATATTAAAGGGTGACATTACAAAGATGTTTAAAATATAATATGAATAATACTCAACTACAGAACAGGGGTGGGGGAGGTGATAATCAGGGTTAAGGAAGATAAACTAGGTTATCTTTCCCACAGGGGAAAATAGACTGCTACACCGGGTTCCATAGTAACAACAACAAGAGGCCCCACGGGGCCTGAAGTGTTCACATTGAACAGAACCCGATATAAACAGCGTCCAAGAATGAATCTACATTGTCAATCCTTGAGCCCCTCAGGAGTGACTAAAATAGTCCAAGCATCATGCCTTTTCTTCAGTTGATCATAATGTGAAAAGTGGAGCTCCCCTATGGAGCCCCTTGATACAACCTATGTGGATTAATCTTAGTTACACACCTCTAGAGGGTACTTAATAAAAAATTTCTAATTCTTCAGCTACATGGCCAATTCTGGCTCCTGTAGGAAGCCCAAATATTAACCCAGGCACTTGATTTGAACAAACTTGAATCTTACCCCAACAAGAGATGTTATATACCAAATATGAAAGGATTCTGACTGGTGCATCTGAAGAAGAAGATTTTTAAAGACATTTCCTCATATTGCGCTATGTTAAAATTTGGGCTACCATAGGGAGCCCAGCTATTAACTCAGGGACCCGATTTGAACAAATTTGTTTCTGACACCCCTGAAGATGTTGTAAACCAAATATGAAAGGATTCTGATTAGTGAATCTGCATAAGAAGATTTTTGAAGAAATTCTCTCATATTGCACTAAGTTAAAATTTGGGTTCCCAGAGGGAGACCATATAATAACCCAGGCACTCAATTTGAACAAACTTGAATCTGCCCCCCCCCCCCCCACCCACCCCCACACTTCTGAAATGTTGTGTACCAAATATAAAAGCATTCCGACTGGTGAATATGAAGAATATTTTTAAAGAAATGTCCTCCTCATATTCCACTAAGTTAAAATTTGGGCTACCATAGCAAGCCCAAATATATACCTAGGGATCTGATTTGAACAAACTTGAATCTGACCCCCCTAGAGATGTTGCATACCAAATATGAAAGCATTCTGACTGGTGGATCTGAAGAAGATTTTTTTAAATTACTCCTCCATATTGAACAAAGTTAAAATTTGGGCTTCTGTAGGAAGCCCAAATATTAACCTAGGGATTTGATTTGAACAATCTAAAGTTTAATCTGACCTCACTAGAGATGTTGTATACTAGATATGAAAGCATTCTGACATATGAATATGAAGAAGAAAATTTTTAAAGAAATTTCCTCATATTGTACTAAGTTAAAATTTGGGTTATCATAGCGAGCCTAAATATTAACCTAGGAACCCAATTTGAACAATCTTGAATCTGACCCTCATAACAATGATGTATACCAAACAATAAAATATTCTGACTGGTGGTTCTGAAGAAGATGTTTCAAGATTTTTCCCCATACTGCATTAGGTTAAAAATTTGGGCTCCTGTATTGAGACCAAATATGAACCAAGGGGCTTCATTTTAACAAACTAGTATCTGACCCCCCCCCCCCCCCCCCCCCCCCCCCATGAATGCTGTATACCAAATATCAAAGGATTCTGCCCACTGCTTCTGGAGAAATGTTTTAAAAATTTTTTGCAAATATGCTGACTCAGCATTTTTTTTTGATGCCCCCCTCCTCCTCCCCCCCCCCCCCCCCCCCCCCCCCCCATTGACATAACCGATGACAAATTTTTTTACCATTCAATTCTACTGGTCCTAAGGATGCTTCATACCAAATAACAGTTCTCTGTTTCGAGTGGTTTTGGAAATATGGGCATTTGAAAATATTTCTATCTTCAGTTCAGGAGAATTTTTTTTGCATTCAAGTCAAGTACTTATGACCCAATAATACGATATACCAAATTTGGTTCCAATCAAACCATCGGTTCAGAAAATATAAATTTTGGGTGGGGTAAAAAATCTTGCCCCTCCCATTACAAAGGTAAATATTGCATCACATGCTTCGTTTGAACAAACCTGATTCTATATCTCAAAAGGACACTTCATACCAAATTTCAAGTCACAGTACCCCACTGGTGCATGAGAAGATTTAAAAAATATTTTGGATCATTTTCCCCCCCCCACCCCCCTTCCTATGGGGCTGGGCATGTTGAGTTGAACAAAAATGCAATGCCCCTTCGGGACCATCAATCACACAAACTTTCACTTGAATTGGCCCAGTGGCTTTGGAGAATACCAAAACACAGTGTTGCAGGGTTTGCTATTTATCGAGGCTGATCAGCCCAGGCCCCGAGATCATTCCCGAGAGTGCTTTTGTCGGGGATGATTTTCCAGCCCCAACAAAAATTGCAAACAAAACTAAACTATTAAGGCCGGTTTAAAAATCAGTCCCGAGTAGGCCCCAACCCACAAATCTCAGGGACTTATTACAGGTCCCAACCATTTTTCAAAATGCAAACCCTAGTGTTGACAGACGACAGACGGAGAGCTATTAGATAAGCTCAGCTTGGCTTTCTCAAGGTGAACTAAATAAAAACAGTTACAACTGAGTGTACTTTTTAGTGGAAGGTGGGACTGGGGGGGGTGGGGGGGGGGGGGTGGGGGGGGGGGAGGTGGCACAAAAAAAGTTTCTCTAAGTCTGCTCACTGACAAAACTGAAAAAAACTACAAACTGAACTAAAAAACAATGTTGTGTTTGTATCGTCCATCCCAGAACACTTGTAGGATTACAATTTTAACCAAATGTATCTTGTTTCACAGAGCTCACTGAGATCTGTCAAACACTATATAGACAGTTAAATTTGGAACTGCATTATGGGAAATATTCACTGCCGATTGCTGAAAACATTGGCTTTGTACATAATAGTAAGTGTAAAAAGTTAAAACTCCCAATTCATTTTCAGGATTGTTTTGTGGTTTAACCAAAAAAAATACCGAAAGATCACCGATCCAAAGTCGAGTTGCGACAGCACAAAAGTGGGTTTTTTCAACTTATTGACCGGAAACCCGTTGATTACAATTTACTATGTGATGGGTCAATGTGACCTTGACCTTTGACCTAGTGATTCAAAAATAAATAGGGCTCTTTCTTGCACCAATACCAACCTACCTATGAAGTTTCATGAACGTGGGTGGAACCACTGTCAAATTATCTAGAAACCAATTGTTTACAATTTATTATGTTCAAGGTCACTGTGATCTTGACCTTTGACCTAGCGAGTCCAACATAAATAGGGGTCTTCCACTCACCTAGGCCAACCTACCTATGAAGTTTCATGAATGTGGGTCAAACCATTATCAAGTTATCGTTCGGTAACCAACTCTTTACGGATTTACTATGTTGAAGGCCACTGTGACCTTGACCTTACACCTAGCGAGTCCAAAATAAATAGGTTCTTCCTCTCACTGATGCCAGCCTACCTATAAACTTCCATGAACGTGGGCCAAACCATTATCAAGTTATCATCCGGACACCAATTGTTTTGATTTATTATGTTCAGGGTCACTGTGACCTGGACCTTTGACCTAGCGAGTCCAAAATAAATAGGGGTCTTCCACTCACTTAGGCCAACCTACCTATGAAGCTTCATGAATGTGGGTTGAACCATCATCAAGTTATCATCTGGAAACAATTGTTTACGATTTACTATGTTCGAGCTAGCGACCTAACAAGTCTAAAATAAATAGGGTTCTTCCTTTCACCAATTCCAACCTACCCACAAAGTTTCATGAACGTGGGTCGAACCATTATCAAGTTAACGTCCAGAAACCAATTGTTTACGGATTTACTGTGTTGAAGGCCACTGTGACCTTGACCTTTCACCTAGTGAGTCCAAAATGAACAGGGTTCTTCCTCTCACTGATGCCAACCTACGTATGAAGTTTCATGAACGTGGGCCAAACCATTATCAAGTTATCATACAGAAACCAATTGTTTTGATTTATTATGTTCAGAGTCACTGTGACCTTGACCTTTGACCTAGCGAGTCCAAAATAAATAGGGTTCTTCCTCTCACAAACGCCAACCTACATATGAAGTTTCATGAATGTGGGTTCAACCATAGTCAAGTTATCATCCGGAAACCAATTGTTCATGATTTAGTATATTCAAGGTCACTGTGACCTTCACCATTGACCTGGTGACTCCAAAATAAATAGGTTTCTTCCTCTCACTGATGCAACCCTACCTATGAAGTTTCATGAACGTGGGCTGAACCATTATCAAGTTATCATCCGGAAACCAATTGTTTTGATTTATTATGTTCAGGGTCACTGTGACTTTCACCTTTGACCTAGCGAGTCCAAAATAAATAGGGTTCTCTTCCTCTCCTAAAGGCCAACCTACATATGAAGTTTCATGGATGTGGGTTGAACTGTACCCAAGTTATCATCCGGAAACCAATTGTTTACAATTTACTATGTTCAAGGTCACTGTGACCTTGACCTTTGACTAAGCAAGTCCAAAATTAATAGGGTTCTTCCTCTCACCGATACCAACCTACCTATGAAGTTTCATGAATGTGGGTTGAACTATTATCCAGTTATTATCCGGAAACCAATTGTTTACGCCTGCCCGCACACCCACCCAACCGTCTACCATTCATCAAACTATAAGTCGAGTTCGACTTTGTCACAACTCGACTAAAAACAACAAGAGGCCCCAATGGGCCTGAGAGCACTCACCTGACACTAACAACTATCAACCGAGGGTCCTGATTTGAACAAACTTGCATCTGCCCCATTAAGAAAACCATATACCAAATATCAAAACATTCTGACTGGTGGATCTGAAATTATTTTTATTTTTTTAAATATTCCTCATATTGAAATTAGTTATAATTCGAGTTCCCACAGAGAGCTTGAATATGAACCCAGGAGCTTGGCTTTAACAAATTTGAATCTCACCTTCCTAACGATACAGTATACCAAATATCGAAAGATTCTTACTGGTGGATGTGTAGAAGATTTTTAAAGAAAATCTTCATATTGAACTAAGTTACAATTCAGGCTCCCACAGGGAGCCCAAATATGGACTCAGAGACTTGGCTTGAACAAACTTGAATCACACTTCCCTAAGGATGCTCTATACCAAATATCAAAACATTCCGACTGCTGGATCTGAACAAGAAGATTTTTAAAGAATATTCCTCGTATTGAACCAAATTATAATTTGGGCTCCCACAGGGAGCCCAAATATGAACCCAGTGACTTGGCTTGAACAAACGTGTATCTCCCACCCCTAAGGATGCAGCAGACCATATATCAAAAGAATCTGATTAGTGGATCTGAAGAAGAAGATTTTTAAACAATATTCCTCATACTGCACTAATTTAAACATTTGGGCTCCCACAGAGAGCCCAAATATGGACTCACGGATTTGATTTCAATAAACATGTGAAACAATCTTCCAAAGATGTTATATGTGAAATTTGAAAGCTTTTGGAGCAGTGGTTTGGGAGAAGAGTAGTCTTAAATGTTTTTCCCACAGTTAAAAAATGCTGACTCAGCACTTTTTCTGAAAAAGTACCCTATGATAAAACCGACAGCAATTTTTTTGGGCCATTCCATTCTGTTGGTCCTAAGAAAGCTTCACACCAAATAAGAATTCTCAGAGCCGTGTAGTTTTGGAGATATGGGCGTTTCCACAGGGCAATTGGAAACATTTTTTTTGCATAAATCAAGTACTTATGACCCATTAATACTTCATATCAAATTTGGTTCAAATCGGCCTCTCAGTTTGGAAAACAGAAATTTTGGGCGGGACAAAAGTTCTTGTCCCTCCCGTAACATTGACAAATATTGCCCCTCGAACTTCTCTTGAACAAACTTGAGTCGTTACCTCAAAAGGGAGCTGTATACCAAATATCAAGTCTCTGCTACTGCTGGTTCATGAGAAGATTTTTTTTAAAAATGAGGCATTTTGGCCCCACCCCCTCCTCAATATGAGCAGAAACTCAATTTGAAGAAAAACCCAAATGCCCCTATATAACCACTACTCATGTGAAATTTCATTAAAATGTGGCTAGTGGTTTGGGAGAAAAAGACCCAAACACTACCTTCACGACGGATGACGGACAAAAAGTGATCAGAATAGCTCACCCTAACTTTCAGTCAGATGAGCTAAAAATTAAAAAGCCTTCTTCCCTCATCACAAAATAGGGGGAGAACTGCCTGAGAAACCAAGACATATTTTGAGACAGTGTAGACCTTACCATAATTTATA
Source organism: Pictodentalium vernedei (assembly GCA_031216915.1). Classification (NCBI taxonomy): domain Eukaryota; kingdom Metazoa; phylum Mollusca; class Scaphopoda; order Dentaliida; family Dentaliidae; genus Pictodentalium; species Pictodentalium vernedei. Next base: position 294,627,344 of record CM062295.1, on the reverse strand, counting down.
CATGGAAATAAATCTATATGATTTGGTATATATCTTATGCTGATTCTCTTGCATATAATTTCCAGTTCTTACCAAACAACTAAACAGACATTTTAAAAATAAAGATGTCAGCCATAAACATGACCTCCTGGCAAGGAAACTCAAAATCAAAAGTGATTTTCCCTTTGAAATCAGTAAGCTGCAAAACAGGTTTGAAGTGAATTTGAATACTTCATTCTTTACTTAACAGTGTGTAAACTGTTGAAAACACTCATGGAAGAATGGATATGACCTTCCTGAAGCAGAGATTCTTCTAGGTGATGACTGTGGTTGGCCCATTCCCAATGAGATCTGGAAATGATTGCTGGATTGAACCATCAACCTTTCAATTTCAAGTCCAATGCTCTAACCAACAAGTTCCCAAGGGGGGTGGGAGGGGTGGGGGGGGTGGGGTGAGTGTCTGGGGGCAGGTATGAAAGCTAACACATATGTTGGGAAGAAAAATGATTTTAAATAAATTAATACGTACTGGTGAAAAGTTACTTTGTCAACAACATCTACACCACCATCTTCTAAAAAGCTGCAAAACAATTTATTGAGTTCTTAGAACATTTGGCAACACATAAACTCTTGCATACACCACAATACACACTGTATTACTGAGCTCCTACATTTATTTCAAGGACATTTTCAATGAAAATATAAGATAAAAGAAACCAGGATTTAAGACTTCCAGCAAGTATCAGGATTTCAGACATGGACGGAACTGAAAATTCGGTTCCGTGGTTCAAGAACCACGGAATCCGTCGGTAACGAAATTTCGGTACCATTCTTGAGCAGTATGGGAACCTTTTTTGTCATTTTAAAGTTTTTCCGAATTGAAGGAAATTTTATATCATTTGCAATTTCGTACCTTTTTTTTTGTTTCAGGCTAAGACAGTGCTATCAATTGCCACGGGTATAGTTGCATGCAACGCACGTTGCCGATCATACCGTTTAATTATTCTCGCTCTCAGTCTGGCTCAGTTGTCCTTGTCACAATGTAAGGTAAAACAAAAGTTCCTGTAAATTGGATACTCTACCAAAATGTTTTGGGTTCCGATCCATTTCCGATCGAGTAACAATATCTCTCCAGAGCATATCAATTCTCGCCCTTTCAAATACATATTAAAAACGGCGAGAATTGATGATGCAGAAATTATTGTTTCTCGGTCAAAAATAGTTACAGTCATCTAATGATGAACCCGAATCGTAGGTCCATATGGTTCCTTACTTACACACCATAGTGCTGGGGCCGACTGGGAATTAATTGTTCACTGTTCAGGAATGTTCTTGTTTCCATCTTTTTCAATTCTGTGTTCCATTTCTCATGCCATTTCAAACTTTATTTTTATAACAAGGTTATTGGGGCCGTTTTAAGATGTGTACACTGTTACTAGACCGTTCAACCGTGTACAAAACACAGGAAGGTTGAAACAGTTTAATAAATGAATGTACATACTATGGGCCAAACGCGTCAAGACCCAAATTGTCAATGGCAGACTGTCTCCTACTTGAATAGATTATTTTCCCGTTCTAGTTTCAGTTTCGGAACAGCACTCGTGAACGCCACAACTAAACTGAAACAATTCTCGGGCCGAAATGAAGCTTTGTCAAATCAGATTAAAAACAATTGAATTATTTGGAAATAAATGGGATTTTACAGGTATCTCACATGGCAGTTTTACCTTTTCATTTTCATACATCAATGCACTGACCATAAATTCATGGGAAACGAAACTGTGAAATCCTGACACTTGTTCCAGGCCATGCACAGTACAAATAACAAACAGGAAACACAGTGACTTGGTACTCTGCCACCCAATGAGTGGACATCTACCCATACACTTACTTGTTAGACCAGTAGTAACTTGATGATACAGCAAGAAAATCTGCTGTTCAGGGACCACCGGGTTGTTCACACAAGAGGTTCAAATTTATTTGTTATGTCCTCACATTTCTAATTGTGTAACAAATAAGGATGTTTATTTGGGTTTTTTTAGGATTTAACTACACTTTCAACAGCCAAGGTCAGACATTTTTAAGGATGGATGAAGCCAGAGAACCTGGAGAGAACCACCAATAAGCAACTGTTAGACTCTACAATTTACTAGCACAAGCAGAGTTAGCAGTGGTTGAAGGCAAGTGACCATTGACATGCAGCATTCCTTAGCACACAATACCATCTTATCCCCATGTGGGCAATCAGTCCAGATTAAGAATCTTGCCCAAGGACACATTGCAGATGGCACAGGTCAGGCAATTTTTTGTAAAATTGCATGTGGGCGGGCATTTTTTTATTTTATTTTTTATTTTTGTAATTATTTCTTTGCCACCAAAAGTTCATGTTGTTGGTTTGTTTTATGTTTTAATCTACAGAAGAGCATGGGTGGTGGTGTATTTCGTCCCTTGAGTGCAAGAAGGCTTTGCAATGCTAAAGCATTGCAAAGCTTTGTTGTACTCGAGGGACAAATTCATCAATTTTATTAACTTGGGTAAAATATCAGACATAAACCATTTAACTTTTATTTTTTTAAGTTTGCAGGACCATGTGGGTGGGGCGGAGAAACAGATTTTTAACTTTTTTAGGCTTATTACCCCTTCATTGGAATGAGGGATCCAAGATTATGTTTTGGAGGTAAAAATGAAAATTTTCTGGAAGTGTTGTCTACTATTCATGTTAGATAAAAGGGTTAATAAAAGTATGAAAAAAAAGAATCTGTACCTTTGAAAGTATATTTTTGGTCCTTTCTTAGATAGTTGAGAAGTATCAGGTCCTATTAATAATGAGTGATTATACATTGGGAATGTCTGTAACAAATTCTTCAGTGTATGGAAGTCAGCCTGCAGCTGAGAAGCAGTGACTTCCATTCCGAATGAATGTCTGAAGGCATTGGGCTCTGAAAAAAAACCCAAAAAACATTAAATGTATGAAGTCCAGTCAAGAAGAGTACAAAAGAATATGTTTCTGGCGGAAATGTTTCGGAAATTGTAAATCTGAAATTGTCATTGCCATGTGATCTGAGAATACTAAAACCTTGTTATGTAACTGTCAAGGCCGATCTGATTGAACAATAATATTTCCACTAATTTCTGGAGCCTTTGTCCGTTAGACGAATAAATCAAAGCAATTAAATGTAACATACTGCCAGAAAGGGCACTGAGAACCCTTGGATTTTTAATTGTTGGTATTTACTGGTGTGTAACCCACTGCACACTGATGCCAAATTACCAGAATCAAATCGCCAATTTATTTCCATTAGGGTTTCCAGTTTCCCAATTTTTTTCTGAAAACGGTACCGGGATTTTTTTATTTTTCAGACCCAAAATACGGAAACTGAGAAATTTCTCAATTTTTTGCCTCCTCATAATACCCTACTGCAATTAAGAATACAAGGTATGAATAAATCTGAAGACTGCAGATTAAGCCAACTGTTCTGTTGCAGTAAAAGAGATCAAAGTTAGAATTAGACCTTAAGGAATAGAGTTGGTATTGTAATATATTAAAGAGATCCTAACCCTCTACACACTGGAGTCAAAATACTGAAATTGTAGGTAAAAAATTTGCATAAAGCAACTAGAAATTTCACTCATTTAATCTTAACGCTTTCATGGAGAAAATCAACAGCTTCAATATCCAGCCCTATGTGGCTGCCAGTTTCAACAACATACATTTCAATTGTAAACAGTGTACATCTCTATTATTATTATTATTTATTGGTGTTTAAGGTCACATACTTATGCACAATGGCTAATCGTGACCGTGACAGTTTTACAGGTGGAGGAAGCCGGAGTACCCGGAGAGAACCACCGAGCAACGACGAGCAGCTGTCAGCTCCGTACATCTCTATTCATTTGTGAATCAATCTATATATCTTATAGCCACATCTATGTATTGATTGTCTATTGTAATTATGGAGAGGAGTTAACATAAGTTGTATAATTTGTTCTCCAATCCTTCTTGCAAATTTATGCAAAATAAAATGTTTAAACTAAAACTAAACTAAACCAAACTATTCAATCTTAATTGACAGAGCTCAATGAGCACAAGACAGAATTGATTAAATTCCTTGTTGCATTAAGGGAAAAATTTGCAGCTTGAAATTTTGGAATTTCGACATCAGTGTGGAGAAAATTAATCACACCATATAATCAGGAAATGAGAGCATTTGACATACAAATTAAGATGTCATATTCATGTAACATCAACTCATATTACAAGCTCATGTCAATTTTTCATGTGCGTATCTACCTTAAAACCTGCAAAAACTATGATCGCACTTACCGGTATCTGCAAATCTGAATGAAAATTCTTAGGCAATATTCATTCGAGGGTCGAAAGGGGCTTGTCCCCCATATCGTCCCTGCGCGCCTTCGGCGTGTCAAACCATTTCATCCTAGACAATATCTTGGGGGGTGTCATGGGCAGGCAGTTGATCTAACAGAGAACATAAGCCATGGAACTCATTTTATGTTACTTTCAAGAAATACTGCATGTGTTTCTGTGTGTGTGAGTGTGAAGTGTGTGGAGGGGTGGGAGGAAATGATATGTTGTCCCCCTTTTCCACACCTGTTAAAAATGTTAATAAAACATTCTGATCTCTCAAAGAGTTTTTGTGGTCAATGTCATAATTTCCTTGTTCTCAAGATTCTTATTGCCTCAGTATTTCCTTCCCACCCTCCCACATCTCATGAAAATGTGTTAGGGGTATCTCCACAAATACATTACAAGGTAAATCCCTAGTAATTGATTAAAACATTGTGATCCCTCAAAGAGTTTTACTGACCGACCTCCAAATTCCCTTGTTCTCAAGATTTTTTTGGCCTCAGTATTTTCAATGGAAGAATTTAATCTCATATCTATAGGCTCTGCCAAATAAGATAGAATAAGGGATCAAATTATTATTCTGTTCAAAAAATAAATCTACAGCTCACCATTTCCTAGCTCAAATCCTGAAATCTTGAATTTTTTCTCAGAACTATACTTCACTAAGGCTGTTGCATTTTGAGGATCCCACTTTCCATTCTTTCTCAATAACACATTCAAATCAAATATCAGGTCCCAATTAACTTCCTTGACAAACAAATTTATTTGGTCCCATTCTTCCTCTAAATAAAGATAAAAAATGCAGTCAGTGACTCTGAATATTGTATAGAAAAGCTAAAAATATATGACTAATACAGAATAGCAGAAGCAGGGCTTATATTTCATCTAAATTTGGGAGAATCCATTTGGATTTTCGTGAAAATGATTGCGAGAAACCATACCTTCTATGAATGTCCAAGAACCCCATGAGGCCATCCCTGAACCCCTGTTGTATACTGATAACACATCTTAAACCTTTACCCAACACAGCATTTTAATTTTTAAAACATGAACTAAACTTGAAAATTTAAAAAAACAAGAGGCCCCAAGGGGCCTTAATCGCTCACCTGACAAAGTGGTTCAAAGAAGTATTTGGGGTCACATTCAGTTAGACATGGTTCATCAACACTACAAAGGAATGAAGTGATGAAAGGCAAATTTTATGGAAAAACACTAAGGAATGGATTTGACCAAATTGAACATATCCTGCCCCCCCCCCCCCCCCCCCAAAGAGAGCTGAAATATTAAGCCAGGGACTCAAATTGAACAAACTTGAATCTGATCCCCCTTGAGATGTTATATACCAAATATGGAAGAACTCTGACTGGTGGATCTGAAGAAGAAGGAATTGGATATATTAACCAATTTTTACCTGAAAAAAAGGTTAAGTAATGCTAACTTGCATAATTCATGCACAAGAAAAAAACCTTTATGATATGTTATTTATCTTATGCTGCTAGACCTCCATACCAAAGATTATTGAAATCGGAAATGTCATTCAGAAGTTCTGGAGCGTATAATGAATTACATGCAATTTCCAACAAAAATGGCCGCCAGTAAGACATCTTGAATTTTTTTTCGGAAAAAAATTGACGTGCATCAATTTTCTAATGCCCCATCAAATCTGAAAATTTGAAACAAAAGCATCAAGGCATCGCTGAGATACAGGTGGTAACAGTACAGACAGAACATAACACGCACAAAAATATTACCCCCAAAAAAGGTTAAGTAAGACTAATTTGCACAATTTACGCACGAGAAAAAACCTGTCTGATCGGTTATTTATCTTATGCTGCTTGACCTCCATACCAAAAATTATTGAAATTGGAAATGTCGTTCAGAAGTTCTGAGGGTATAATGAATTACATGCAATTTCCAACAAAAATGGCTGCCAGTATGACATCTTGAATTTTTTGGGGGAAAAAACTGATGTGCATAAATTTTTCCTAATGCCCTATCAAATCTGAAAATTTGAAACAAAAGCATCAAAGCATCTCTGAGATACAGGTGGTAACAGTACACATCATAACCCATACAAAAATATTACCTGAAAAAAGGTTAAGTAAGGCTAATTTGTATAATTTATGCATGCGAAAAAAACCTGTATGATATGTTATTTATCTTATGCTGCTAGACCTCCATATCAAAGATTACTGAAATCGGAAATGTCGTTCAGACATTCTGAGTGCATAACGAATTTTACGCAATTTCCAACAAAAATGGCCACCAATCAGACATCTTGAATTATTTTGGGAAAATAATTGACGTGCATCAATTTTTCCTAATACCCCAACAAAACTGAAAATTGAAACAAAAGCGTCAAAGCATCTCTGAGATACAGGTGGTAACAGGACAGAGGGACGGATGGGCAGACAGACAGATGGAGAGCAGGTCAATAATCCCCTTCACAGTGAAACCGTGGGGGACTAATAAACAATATTTACCAATAAAACCTTACAAATATGAATGTCATGGGAACCAGCTCACTGAGTTAACAGGTTAAGTCAGGTAAAGGATTTAGCTGAAGCAATTCTTTTTCACGTGAATCCTAGCAGAGGTGCAGCGAGAATCTACATGGATTCTTGCTGGTTTTGTTGCGTGAATCGATTCTCGGATTCTCATAGAAATATAAGCCCTGAGAAGGGTAAAGAGTGTGAGTTGGATCATGGAAGGAATTGTCTCTCACAGTTAACCCAATAAAATGTTTTCAGTGATAGTAGGGGACGATTTATTTCTCAAGTGCTCAATTTTACAGAATTTTTTCTTCCAAAAGTGCAATGAGAACTAGAGGCTCTAAAGAGCCTGCAATCACTCACCTGGAACTACATATAAAAATGTGATTTCCCAAAGGCTTTCCATGATAACGATGAGCTGCAATTGCGGCCATGTTTGCAACATTACGTGAGGATCATTGATTGGTAGAAGGTGTCCCAGTCCTCAATCATGTGAAGTTTCAAAACATTTGACTTTGTAGTTTCAGAAGGGAAGATTTTTGCAAAATCCATCAATCTGAATCAGAGAATGTCTCTGGTGGCCATATTTTTTTCCAACCAACAGGAACAAAAAGAGGATCGTTTGTAGAGGGTATCCTTTAGACCATTCCTGCAAAGTTTGGTTCATCTTGGCTCAGTAGTTTCAGAGAAGATGAAAATGTGATTTCCCATAGGGTTTCTATAGTAACTATAAGCTGCAATTGTGGCCATGTTTGTAACACAATCAACATTAAATGTGGATCGATGGTGGGGGGGGGGGGGGGGTCCCAGTCATCAACCATGAAAAGTTTCAATACATTTGGCCCTGTGGTTTCAGAGAAGATCGGGGGCACGGTGGCTCAGTTGGTAGAGGTGCAGGCTGCAAGCCGAGAGGTCCTCGGTTCGAATCCCACCTGCGGCAACCGCGTTGTGTCCTTGGGCAAGACACTTCACCCCGATTGCCTACATGGGGGCACGATGACGCTGTGTACTGAGGCGTACTGCACGTCGATGGTGCGCATGTCTTCAACCAATCTAACCCTGCCTGTGCTGCGGTGCAGAGTTCAGAGTTACGATGTTGGAGAGCTGACAGCTGCTTGTCGTTGCTCGGTGGTTCTCTCCGGGTACTCCGGCTTCCTCCACCCGTAAAACTGTCACGGTCACGATTAGCCATTGTGCATAAGTATGTGACCTTAAACACCAATAAATAAATAATAAATAAATTCAGAGAAGATCAGAATAAAAAAAATGCTTCTGGCAGCCATGTTTTTCGATGCACGGTAACAAAATGAGAAGTGTTTGTAGAGGACTTGCCATAGGCTATCCCTGACATGTTTGGTTCACATTAGCCCAGTGGTTCCAGAGAAGAAGATGAAAATGTTATTTCCCATTGGGTTTCTATAACTATAAGCCACAATTGCAGCCATGTTTGCAACCCGATCAACATTAAAAGAGTATTGTTGGTAAAGGGTGTCTCAGTCATCAACCAAACAAAGTTTCAAAACATTTGGCCCTGTGGTTTCAGAGGAGAAGATTTTTCAAAATCCACCAATCAGGATCAAAGAATGCTTCTGGCGGCCATGTTTTCAAACCCATGAGAACAAAATGAGGATCGTTTGTAGAGGACCTCCCATAGACTATCCCTGCCAGGTTTGGTCCATGTCGGCTCAATAGTTCCAGAGAAGAAGATGAAAATGTGATTTCTCAGAGGGTTTCTATAGTAACTGTGAGCCACAATTGCAGCCATGTTTGTACCCCGATCAACATTAAATAAGGATCGTTGGTAGAGGGGTTCCCAGTCATCATTTATGTGATGTTTCAAAACATTTGGCCTGGCCGTTTCAGAGTAGAAGATTTTTGAAAATCCACCAACCAGAATCAAAGAATGCTTCTGGAAGCCATGTTTTTCATCCGATGGGAACAAAATGAGGATCGTGTGTAGAGGACCTCCCATAGACCATTCCTGCAAAGTTTGGTTACAGAGAAGAAGATGAAAATGTGAAATGTTTACAGACGATGGACACCAAGTGATGTGAAATGCTCACATGGCCTTTTAGGCCAGGTGAACTAATAAAAGGAGAATGGTGAATAGAATGCAAATCTAATATTCACACAATTCACCACATCAGTGCTATATTATATCATAAAGAATCACGCTCCCGATCCCCTAAAATTTGATACAATCACATTATTATTTTTAACAAACAGCTCTTGCAAGCATTATATGCACAGCAAATTTGGGTTGCCTTCCTTGATTTATTCTGGCTTGAAATCTATGACTGGTCATTTTACAGTACTCACAGAGTGATTTGGTACTTTGCCACTGAGAGGGTGGACATCCATTCTCAATTGTTGCATGTCAAGTACAAAGTTAAGCACTCAAAAGTAATTTTGCAGCTCATGAAGCACTAGGTTAACTATCCGGTACTCAATGATGTCCAGTCCTCAAATTTCCATTGGAATTGTAGTGAAGGGTGAAAGACAGACCGATGTCCACCCACTAGGTAGCCATGTGCCAAAGCACTCTGTGTGTGATGTAGATGCACATACCTCTAATTATATCTGAATACATAATCTACTTACATAAATTACTGTTTATGTGCAGAAACAATCTGTTTATTACACACCCATTTAAAATTAAGGTTTGTCCACGGCATTCTAGGATGTGTGATAAAAATAAACTTTTATTGCACACGTGTGGGATACAGATTTTGGCACTTTTTTAATGTAAGAATGGAACCAGTCATATTTCTGGGGATACAGTACATGGGCCCGTTTCGATGCGATGGGTCATTTATTTTGATGTTGTAAAGTGGATGTTCGCAGTCTATAGTATCTGCGTTTATATTGTTTCTGAAGAAACTCATGTAGTAATGACTGTCCGACCATCAAAAGAAACTTTCTAATTTATTTTTTTAACGTGAACAATACTGACTGACTAAATAACCCAATGAATTAAAGTATGACATGGAAATGACTCACATACAGTTCAAACTAAAGAACAATGTAGACAGAATATGAAAGCGTCTATGAGTAACGTCATTTTGAATGAATGACGTTGCGCGAGCAAGTTTCTAGGTCACCAAATCGAAATCCAAAACAAATTGCCTGTCGATATTCACTTGAATTCGTATGGATTCTGTACCCCTGTTAAAGGCTATAACACGAACTTTAATATATTTTGAGCAGGAATAGTGAACAATACGATGATTTCTCTTGGACAATAAGGATATAAATTTAATTTACGTGGGATGAATTGACAATGGCTACTGTAATCTTGACTAAAATCTTAACCGGTCTGTCAACAAGTCGAGTAACAACAGCCGCAGGGAATTTGGAAGTCAGATAAACATGTGAGTTTTCTTATAATTTCTCATTGATGGATTTTCCGAATTTACACCTATTGTTTTTTGTGAATGTGTGGTAACTTTTTTGGTGGGGATCACATCAACCGTTCAGAATTCGCGCTGTAAAATTGAGGCACAAAAAGACGGTGAACTGTATTTCAGATGAACAGTGTTTCATCGATCGAAGTGGTGACGCATTACAATTTGCAAGTTGAAACTATGAATGAAAGTTCAATCAGCATACGAAATAACAATAAGACTGGTCTCCTGCTTGTGAAGAATAATTTGGATTTTTGTCTTATTTTATTTCCTTTGCTTCTCAGAAGGATAGGTTAATTCTCACTTAGTATTACTGTAAAAGGCCTGTTTTAGAAATTTGCGAAAGTGTGTAATAAATACAGAACTGCACAAGCGTTTGAATGGGTTAATGTTTATCGCAGTCGTTTGGTTTGGCGCAGAATACCACTCGAGGCTTCGCCTCTCGTGGTATTATTGCGCCAAACCAAACTCGTGCGATAAACATTAACCCATTCAAATGCTTGTGCGGTTCTGTCTATTTATGGGACTTACGGGAGAACTGAAAGGAAATAATACCAGCTATTGACACCTATATTTGGAATCTTTCGCAGAGAGCTTAAAATATATATATACAATTTTAGTAGCATGTATCATAAAGGAACAAAATTTTTTTTTTTCGGCTCCATCTTTCATTTCATTTCTATTGGTACTGTAAATTTGCAGAATTACAAACTTACACACAGAAGCAACTTAACTTATTGCTGTTTAAGGTCACATATTTCTGCACAATGGCTAATTGTGACTGCAACATGGGGATAAAGTCAAGTGTAGTCAATAGTTTATACCCATGTCACCCATTTTAGAGGACTTCCACCCCAAGCAGTGGTGACTGGGTGCTATTTTACCAGTAAAACAGAGCTTGTTTACCACAGTAACAACAGGCCCCAGAGGGCATGAGGGCACTCACCTGACATGGTAGCCTAAATATCCACCCAAGGAATTGATTTGAACAAGTTGCACCTGCCCTTCCTAAGAAAAGCTTATACCAAATATCAAAAGATTCTGACCGGTAAATTTAAAAAAAAAGTTTTTTTAAAGAATATTCCTCATATTGAACTAAGTTATAATTCGGGGTCAGAGGGAGCATAAATTAGATACTTATAACCCAATAAGCCCTCATATGAAATTTGGTTCCAATCGACTTCTCAGTTCGGAAAATAGAAATTTTGGTACAATATGAGCCCAAATATGAACCCAGGGACTTGGCTTGAACAAACTTTAATCTCACCCTCCTAATGATGCTGCATATCAAACATCAAAAGATTCCGACTGCTGGATCTGAAGAAGAAGATTTAGGAAGAATATTCCTCATTTTGAACTAAGTTATAATTCGGGCTCCCACGGTGAGCACAAATATGAACCTAGGCACTTGGCTTGAACAAACTTGAATCTCACCCCCCTAAGGATGCTGAATACCAAATATCAAAAGATTCTGATTGATGGATCTTCCGAAGATTTTTAAATAATATTCCTCATAAGTTGAACCTGTCTTGAGAGACCACCCTTTTTGCCATGGAAAAGTGGTCTCTCAAAACAGGTGGTCTCTCATGACAGGTCTATTATAGAGTGAAACAACCAAACGGTACAAGGTCACAGTGGTCTCTCATGACAGAACTCTCTCAAGACAGGTTTTACTGTACTGCACTAATTTAAACATTTAGGCTCCCACAGACAGCCCAAATATGGAATTTGATTTCGATAAAACTGATAGCAATTTTTGTGGACCATTCCATTTTATTTGTCCTAAGGAAGCTTCAAGCAAATAAGAATTCTCAGTGCCGTGCAGTTTTGAAGATATGGGCATTTTCTATTTTTTCTATTTTTAGCTCCTGTGGTTCCCATGGGGCAATGGGAAAATTTCTTTTGTGGCATAAATTTACTACTTATAACCAAATAGGCCTTCATATCAAATTTGGTTCAAATCAGCTTCTTGGTTTGAAAAATAGAAATCTTGGGCAGTGCAAAAATTCTTGCCCTTCCCATAATGATGGCAAATATAGCCCCACAAACTTCTCTTTAACAAATCCGAGTCTACACCTCAAAAGGAAGCTGCACACCAAATATCAAGTCTCTCCTACTGCTGGTTCATCAGACAAAGATTTTTTAAAGATTTAGGCACATTTTTTTGGGCATTGCCCTACCGAGGGGCAGGGCAACTTGATATGAGCAAAATCAAAATGCGATGTCATAACAAACAAACATCTCAAATTTCACTTAAATCGGTTCAGCGATTTTGGAGGAGAAGACGCAAACACCATGTTCACGGAAAATGGACGATGGACAGTGCGTGATCACTATCGCTCACTCTGACTTTTAGGCAGGTGAGCTAACAAGAACTGCTTTACTTCCCTGGGTTCCAACAGGGGACACAGATGCAAGACTGTAAATAAGTAACCATTTCATGTTTGACGTGCATCAATTTACTTCTCTGTAATGTACTGGCCAATACTATTTCTTGAAACTTGATATCTCTTTATTTTACATAACAAAACAGCACTTATTATAGTCATCCATGTTTTAACTACCTGTAATTTGAGTTGCCAAGATTTAGTTGGCTTCAACTAATTCTTGACTTCTTATCATCTATTTGAAAGCTCTCTTTTAGAGTGCTTTCCAAATGAAAGTAGCTTAACTTGTGTGTTGTGTTTGATGAAAAAGATAATGTTCAACGTTTATGAAAGGATTATGAAATAAGACAAGAATTGTGATAATTGGGAATATGTTCATTTCTGTTCCCTGTATGCTATGTTTTTGATAAAAATAATATGAGGTGTACACTGTACTAAAGAGCTGAGGGGTGGGTTAATATGACCTCACAGTTAATGTATGTGGCCCTCACAGTTAACGTATATCAACAAAAGTTACCAAGTTACAGTGAAATTATTCCAAAACGAGTCATCCTATCAAGTTACATTGAAATCCCTTCATAAATATGGCCTGTAGACTGTGCTAAAGGTTTTTGGGCTTTGGGCCCCTGTAGCCGTCAGTTTCCCAATTGCGTCCAAAGGGGACGTTCTCATCTAGACATTATATGAAGTCAACCTACCAAGTTACAATGAAATCCCTTCATAAATATGACCTGTAAACTGTGCTAAAGGTTTTTGGGCTTTGGGCTCGGGCAGCCATCATGGCTGAATGATCGCACCCAAAAGGGGACATTCTCATCTGGGCATCATCTGGAGTGATCCTACAAAGTTACAATGAAATCCCTTCATAAATATGACCTGTAGACTGTGCTCAAGGTTTTCGGGCTTTGGGCCCCTGAAGACGTAACAGTTGACCAATCACGGCCAAACGGGGATGTCATCATCTACGCATTATATGGAGTCAAACTAACAGGTTACAATGAAATCCTTCCATAAATATGACCTATAGACTATGCTAAAGGTTTTGGGGTTTTGGGCTCGGGCAGCCATCAAGGCTGAATAATCGCAACCAAAAGAGGACATTCTCATCTAGACATTATTTGGAGTCATCCTACCAAGGTACAATGAAATCCCTTCATAAATATCACCTGTAGACTGTGCTAAAGATTTTCAGGCTTCAGGCCCCTGTAGCTGTCACAGTTGCCAAATGGTGTCCAAAAGGAGCTGTCCTCATCTAGACATTATATGAAGTCAACCTACCACGTTACAATGAAATCCCTTCATAAATATGAACTGAAGACTGTGCTAAAGGTTTTCGGCCTTTAGCAGCCATCATGGTTGAATGATCGCAACCAAAAGGGGACATTCTCATCTGGGCATCATCTGGAGTGATCCTACGAAGTTACAATGAAATCTCTTCATAAATATGACCTGCAGACGGTGCTCAAGATTTTTGGGCTTCGGGCACCTGTAGCCATCACAGTTGACCAATCACAACCAAAAGGGAATGTCATCATCTAGGCATTATATGGAGTCAACCTAACAAGTTACAATGAAATCCTTCCATAAATACGACCTGTAGACTATGCTAAAGGTCTTTGGGCTCGGGCAGCCATAAAGGCTCAATGATCATGACCAAAAGGGGATGTTCTCATCTAGACATTATTTGGAGTCATCCTACCAAGCTAAAATGAAATCCCTTTATAATTATGACCAGTAGACTGTTCTAAAGGTTTTTGGGCTTCGGGGCCCTGTAGCCATCAGTTTCCCAATCGTGTCCAAACGGGGATGTTCTCATCTAGACATTATATGAAGTCAACCTACCATGCTACAATGAAATCCCTTCATAAATATGACCTGTAGACTGTGCTAAAGGTATTCGGGCTTGGGCAGCCATAATGGTTGAATGATCGCAACAAAAAGGGGACATTCTCATCTGGGCATCATCTGGAGTGATCCTACGAAGTTACAATGAAATCCCTTCATAAATATGATCTGTAGACTGTGCTCAAGATTTTCGGGCTTCGGGTACCTGTAGCCATCACAGTTGACCAATCACGACTAAAAGGGGATGTCATCATCTAGGCATTATATGGAGTCTACCTAACAAATTACAATGAAATCCTTCCATAAATACGACCTATAGACTATGCTAAAGGTCTTTGGGCTCGGGCAGTCATAAAGGCTGAATGATCACGACCAAACGGGGACGTTCTCATCTAGACATTATTTGGAGTCATCCTACCAAGCTACAATGAAATCCCTTCATAATTATGACCTGTATACTGTTCTCAAGGTTTTTGGGTTTCGGCCCCTGTAGCTGTCAGAGTTGCCCAATCGTGTCCAAAAGGGGATATTCTCATCTAGACATTGTATGAAGTCAAACCTACCAAGTTACAATGAAATCCCTTCATAAATATGACCTGTAGACTGTGCTAAAGGTATTCGGGCTCGGGCAGCCATAATGGTTGAACGATCGCAACCAAAAGGGGGAATTCTCATCTGGGCATCATCTGGAGTGATCCTACGAAGTTACAATGAAATCCCTTCATAAATATGATCTGTAGACTGTGCTCAAGATTTTCGGGCTTCGGGTACCTGTAGCCATCACAGTTGACCAATCACGACTAAAAGGGGATGTCATCATCTAGGCATTATATGGAGTCTACCTAACAAGTTACAATGAAATCCTTCCATAAATACGACCTATAGACTATGCTAAAGGTCTTTGGGCCCGGGCAGCCATAAAGGCTGAATGATCACAACCAAAAGGGGATGTTCTCATCTAGACATTATTTGGAGTCATCCTACCAGGCTAAAATGAAATCCCTTCATAATTATGACCTGTGGACTGTTCTAAAGGTTTTTGGGCTTCGGGCCCCTGTAGCCATCACAGTTTCTCAATCGTGTCCAAACAGGGACGTTCTCATCTAGACATTATATGAAGTCACCCTACCATGCTACAATGAAATCCCTTCATAAATATGACCTGTAGACTGTGCTAAAGATTTTCGGGCTTCAGGCTCGGGCAGCCATCATGGCTGAATGATTGCAACCAAAGGGGACAATCTCATCTGGAGTGATCCTACAAAGTTACAATGAAATCCCTTCATAAATATGACCTGTAGACTGTGCTCAAGGTTTTTGGGCTTCGGGCACCTGTAGCCATCACATTTGACCAATCACGACCAAAAGGGGATGCCATCATCTAGGCATTATATGGAGTCAACCTAACAGGTCACAATGAAATCCTTCCATAAATATGACCTTTTGCCTATGCTAAAAGTTTTAGGGCTCCGGCACCCATCAAGGATGAATGATCGCGATCAAAAGGGGATGTTCTCATCTAGACATTATTTGGAGTCATCCTACCAAGTTACAATGAAATCCCTTCATAAATATGACCCGTAGACTGTGCTAAAGGCTTTTGGGCTTCAAACCCCTGTAGCCATCACAGTTGCCCAATCACGTCCAAAAAGGGGACTTTCTCATCTAGACATTATATGAAGTCAACCCGCCAAGTTACAATGAAATTCCTCAATAAATATGACCTGTAGACTGTGCTAACGGTTTTTGGGTTTTGGGCTTGGGCTGTCATCACGGTTGGCAGATCGCGCCCAAATGGGGAAATTCTCATCTAGACATCATAAGGAGACATCCTACCAAGTTACAATGAAATCCCTCCATATTAAACATGACCTGCAGAGTGTGCTAAACGTTTTTGTGTTTCGGGCTTGGGCAGCCATCACGGTTGACAGATCATGCCCAAAAGGGGACGTTCTCATCTAGGCATTATACAGAGGTATCCTTGAAATCCCTTCATAAAATACGACCTGTAGACTGTGCTAATGGTTTTCGGGTTTTGGGCTTGGGCAGTCATACCTGTTGACCGATCGCGACCAAAAGGGGACGTTCTCATCTAGACATGATCCCAAACCTGCATATGAAATTTCGTGACAATCAGACAAGAACAGCAGAGTGTAGGCCATGCTAAAGGAAAATGTGAACAGACTCACAGACTAACAGACTTTCGCACACGTGATGGCAATAGCTTATCTTGACTTTGTCAAGTTAAGCTAAAAATGATTACAAGACAAGATTTCGACCAGATCAGCATAAACAATTAACATGTGAATTACATACTGCAACCAAGGAAGAAAAAGTGACAAACTGAATATTGCCTGCCTCTTGTTCTGACAGGTAAACTTGAAAAAAAAAATTTCTGAGCTTAACCCTTTACCTAACAAATTGCTTGCATCTGCCCATGTAAAAGACAAATTCAGAAAAATATTTTAAAAAAAATGCAACAGAACCATATCATGTAACTCCCTCATTGGAATGAATTTGTTCCAATGAGGGGGGGGGGAGGGGGGGGGTCACATAATATGGTTTTGTTGAAATTATTAAAAAAAATAATATTTCAAATGATAAATTTTGATATCATCCGCATTGGATAAAGGGTTAAAATAGTTCAATCTGCTTCTCAGTAGTGCAATGCTGCTGCATACACTAACACTAAAATATATATTGTTTCTCTTAGCAATGATAGACCAACATACCACTAGGTTGCTATCCTTGTAGCAGGTACAAGGTTCAGGATGACAGGCATGAAACTGTCAGTACAGGAGGGAAAAAAGAGGAACAAAAATAATTTTTATGTGCCTCTTTATTTCCACCCTGTGCACAACATATTGGGGATCCGAACAATTGTTCACACTTGGTTTGTTTACCCTCTGCTTGCACATCAGATCGGCATCACTGCTGCTTCATCCTTTATAAAATTATCCTGGCTTGTATCCTATGTCCTCCAACAGGAAGTATCTGGAATTGTAACTGCCCGAGAGGGGTATGTAAAAGGCAGCCATCTAGCAGTAGATTCAACTGACTCTAATGAGGCTTTAAATGGATGAAATTGGTATGGCTTCACACTAAACATCATAAAAGCTAGATACTTAGCACTATATGTAAACCTTGACTAATCTCAGAGTCCTCTTGAACTCCAAGTGAGTTGATTTTCTTGTCTGTTCATATTTTTGACCTGGAAATTTGCAAGATGACAAACTTCTAAACTGCCATTAGTTTAAGCAAACTAAGCATAGGCAGTAGTCGTGGTTCCTTTACTGTATGTGACATGAATGATGAAAGGCAGGCCAAAAGACAGAAAATAGATGACTTGCTAGTCACCTTGATCTCTCCAGGCTTAACCGGCAAGAGAAATATTTGGATTTATATTCGCCGAATGTTGGAATGAAATAGTGATGTGATGAACACTTTTAAGTTCTGTCAATAGTCAAAGCGATCATGTGCAGTGGTCGAGGTATAAAGGCCATTTACCAACCAACCTGGTTGGTCCAGATCTCTTAGTCTCATGGTAAATCAGTTGCTTTGTGTGCTAGAGGTCGACGGTTTGACCTCTGCTCCTGCATCTCCTGTAACATTTGGGGGCTTGTTCGATCCTCAGCAATAGGGGACACTGCGGTGTTTCGACCGCTCTAAGGGAGGAACCTGGGTGAGATTCACGTGGTGAATCTCAAAAGAAGGGGAGAGTAGTGTAGCGGTCGAGGTATAAAGGCCATTTACCAACCAGCCAGGTTGGCTCAGATCTCTTAGTCTCATGGTAAATCGGTCGTTTTGTGTGCTAAAGGTAGACGGTTCGAACCCCGGCTCCCACACTTATCTTTCCTCCTGTTACACATGAACGGTTCGCAGTTTACAATTTTTTAAATCATCATAAACTCCCTGTAACCTGAACGACCATTTGTGACTTACTTCCAGGCTTGCATTGTTCAAGAAAGATTCTAGTCCTCTACAAAAACAAGCTGTTAAGTGGAAATAGAATATGTTTTCATTTTTGGAATTCAATGTTAAAAAATCTCCACAATCCAGAACAAGTATTTCCATTAGTTCCTTGAATCCTGAACCCTATGTAACATGTAACCAACTAACCCTGTGTGTTTTTACAGCCTTAGTGAATATTTTCATGTAGTGTATAATATGGCTGACTATCATATACAGTACAGTCGCCATGGACTGGTCGTAATCTATGCCTGAGCAGTGATGTCCGCACATGCATTTAACAGGTAAAAAACAAGAAGTACTCACCTTGATCACAACCTGATATAAACAGATTCTAAGAATGAATGTACATTAAGCAATCAATCTCCATAGAATACATTATCAATCCTTGAGCCCCTCAGGAGTGACTAAAATAGTTGAAGCATCATGCCTTTTCTTCAGCTGATTATAATGTAAAAAGTGGAGCCCCCCTATGGAGCCCCCTGAAACAACCTATGTGGATTAATCTTAGCTACACACCTCTAGAGAGTACTTAATAAAAAATGTCTAATTCTTCAGCTACATGGCCAATTCCGGCGCTCATAAGGAGCCCAAATATTAACCCAGGCACTTGATTTGAGCAAACTTGAATCTCACCCCACTAGAGATGTTGTATACCAAATATGAAATCATTCTGACTGGTAGATCTGAAGAAAAAGATTTTTAAAGAAATTTCCTGGTATTGCACTGAGTTAAAATTCGAGATACCATAGGCAGCCAAATATTAACACAGGGACCCGATTTGAACAAACTTGAATCTGACTCCTCAGAGATGTTGTAAACGAAATATGAAAGGATTCTTACTAGTCTAAGTTAAAATTTGGTTTCCCACAGTGATGCCATATATTAACCCAGGCACTCGATTTGAACAAACTTGAATATGCCTCCCCCCACCCCCTAGGAATGTTGTATACCAAATATGAAAGCATTCCGAAGAAAATTTTTAAAGAAATTTCCTTATATTGCACTAAGTTAAAATTTGGGCTACCACAGTGAGCCCAAATATTAACCTAGGGACCTGAATTGAACAAACTTGAATCTGACAGACCCCCCCCCCCCCCCCCCTCCCCCCTCCCAAGATGCTGTATACGAAATATGAAAGCATTCTGACTGGTGGATCTGAAGAAGATGATTTTTAAAAATTATCCCCCATATTGCACGAAGTTAAAATTTGGGCTTCTATCGGAAGCCCAAATATTACTCTAGGGACTTGGTTTGAACAATCTTGAATCTGATCCTCATAACAATGAGGTATACCATACATTAAAAGATTCTGACTGATGGTTCTGAAAAAGAAGCTTTTTAAATATTATTCCTTGTATTTCCCTAAGTTAAACATTTGGGCTCCTGTATTGAGCCCAAATATGACCCAAGAGGCTGCTTTTAACAAACTTGTATCTGACTCCCCTATGGATGCTGTATATCAAATATCAAAAGATTCTGATCACTGGTTCTGGAGAAATTTTTTTTTTTTTAATTTTTGCAAATATGCTGACTCAGCATTTTTTCAATGTCCCCCCACAGAACACCCTCACAAAACCAATGGCAATTTTTTTTACCATTCAATTCTACTGGTCCTACGGATGCTTCGAACCAAATAACAGTTCATTGTTCTATCTGGTTTGGGAAATATGGGCATTTGAAAATATTTCTATTTTTAGCTCCTGAGGTTCCCATGGGAATACTGGAAAATTTTTGTTTGCATGAGTCAAGTACTAAAGACCAAAATAAAACTACACACCAAATTTGGTTCAAATCAAACCATAAGTTCAGAAAATAGAAATTTTGGGTGGGGCCAAAAATCTTGCCCCTCCCATTACAACGGCAAATATTGCTTCACGAACTTCGTTTGAACAAACATTGATTCTACACCTCAAAAGGAAGCTCCATACCACATATCAAGTCACTGTACTGACAGGTTCATTAGAAGAAGGTTTTTTAAATATTTTGGAGCATTTTCCTCTACCCCCTCCCTATGGGGCTGGGCATGCTGAGTTGAACAATGAAAGCGTCAATGGCACTGTAGCTCAACTTGTCAAGACATGTACATGTATAGTATGTGACACAGCAATGACAAACATCTAGGTAATGACCTGATAACAAAGGTACATATAAAGTATTGTAACGGACTGTACATAAATACTGACCGTAGCCTGTAACAAATGTATAAGTAAAGTATTGTAAAGGTGGGTGACAGTCAGATGCTAATCTAGAAAAGAAATCGTTGAGTCCCAGAGTGGGTCTGACTGAACCCCAAAATATTTGTCCTCATAGCACAGTGATAACAAAGGCACCCCAAAACACACTCATTCCTGTCCCAAGGTGAAAACAAAGGTACTCAAGAAGTTTCGTGAAGATCAGTTCATAAATACGAGCTGTATAGAAGTTGTGACAAAAAACTGATTGGACCTAATTTCGGTACAAAATGGCCACTGGCAGCCATCTTGAATTTTGGACCGCACTCGGAAACACTCGTTCTTGTCCCAAGGTGATAACAAAGGTACCCAAGAAGTTTCGTGAAGATCGGTTGATAAATACAGCCTCTAGCCCGAGCAGTATTGACATGTGCACTTACAGTGTATAAGTAGCACTAAATAAATCAAAATTCATCTAATTTGCATAATTTCTGCACGAGAAAAAAAAATGTACTGTATGTGATGTATTCCATTTTACTAAACATTCATACAAAAACATTTATTCAAATCAGAACTTTCATACAGAAGTTCTGTACAAAAGACTGATTGCACTAATTTTGGTACAAAAGGGCTGCTGGTGGCCATGTTGAATTTCGGACCACACCCCAAAACACCCGTTCTTATCCCACGGTGATAACAAAGGTACCCAAGACGTTTCGTAAAGATCGGTTCATAAATACGGCCTCTAGTCTGAGCCGTATAGAAGTTGTGTACAAAAAACTGATTAGACCTAATTTCGGTACAAAATGGCCACTGGCAGCCATCTTGAATTTCGAACCGGATTCAGAAACACTCGTTCTCATCCCAAGGTGATAGCAGAGGTACCCAAGAAGTTTCGTGAAGATCGGTTGATAAATACAGCCTCTAGCACGCGCCGTATTGACATGTGCACTTACTGTGTGCCAGTAGCACTGAAAAAATCAAAGTTCATCTAATTTGCATAATTTCTGCACGAGAAAAAACCCCGTATTATATGTGATGTATCCCATGGTACTAAACATTCACACAAAAAATTATTCAAATCAGAGCTTTCATGTGGAAGTTCTGCACAAAAATCTGATTGCCCCTAATTTTAAACAAAATGGAGGCCAGTGGCCATCTTGAATTTCGGACCGCACCCAAAAACACTCGTTCTCGTCCCACGGTGATACCAAAGGAACCCAAGAAGTTTCGTAAAGATCGGTTCATAAATGCGGCCTCTAGCCCGAGCCATATTGGCATTTGCACTGACAGTGCTGAAAGTAATACTAAATACATCAAAGTTAGTCTAATTTGCATAATTTACGTACGAGAAAAAAACCTGTATTATATGTGATGTATCCCATGGTACTAAACATTCATACAAAAAATTATTCAAATCTGCACTTTCATATGGAAGTTCTGTGCAAAAAACAGATTTCTGCATCGTCGGTACAAAATGGCGGCTAGCAGCCATCTTGAATTTCGGACCGGACCCCAAAACACTTGTTCCGTCCCACGGTCATAACAAGGGTACCCAAGAAGTTTCATAAAGATTGGTTCATAAATACGGCCTCTAGTCTGAGCCGTATTGAATTGTTGACGGACAGGCGGACAACTGGACATGGCATAAGCTCATATTTGGCTTCGCCAAAGTTGAGCTAAGAATGTAAGGCCCCTTAAGGACCATCATTCACACAAACTTACACTTGAATTGGCCCAGTGGTTTTGGAGGAGAAGACTAAAACATGGTGTTGACTGACGACGGATGGGGAGAGATAAGATAAGCTCAGCTTGACTTTGTCAAGGTGAGCTAAAAATCATCATCAGCAAAATTTAATTAATAAGCTATGAGTAGTACCCAGTGCTTCATTAATGAAATTTTTGATCATTATTCCTGTAATTAGTGTTTAGAATCTAATAATATTGCATTCTGTGGATATTTTGCCCACCTGTAGAAAGTGATCAGTCCACGGTGGCCGTATTGTAATCCTGTACAGTGCCTAATGCCAAACCAAGTCGGTTAGCTTACCATCTAACTCTGTGCAGTACAAAGGGTTAGTCACTCTTTTTTTCTGGCTATAAATAAGACCATCTCTATTATTTGAGTAACTCTGTGCATGCACAGCCTAAGTGAGTGAACTCTTTCATGCAGTATGTGAATGTGATATGGCAGTTACCAATTTTTTATCAGTAAAAAGTGGGACTAAGCCAGTGCATTGCACAGAGTTAGTCACACTTTTAGAATACAAAAAAAAAAATCACTAGCCCTTTGAACCCCTGAGACCGATTTTTCGGCCTAAGGCATCATTTCGTCCCATTTTTGTCTTGTTATGAGAGGTCTATACATGGGGCATTGAAGATAAAATAATAACTGCAGTCTGCATCCAGATGGCTGCAGACTGCAGTTATTATTTTATCCTCTCCTTATATTGATATTGGACTGACCTATTTCACTCTAAGTGTACACAAAGGCAATACCATTCCTGAAAACCAGGATTCAAAGGGTTAAATGAGCGACTAACCCTGTGTACTGTACAGCCTTAGTGCAAATCTCATCTATAGCAACTTCTTACCCAACGTAATAGTCAAAAACAGCCAGGAATAATTTTCCAACCCAGCTTATGGCACATCATTGGAATAGATGGTGGAAGTGTTTTTTTAGTGAATTCCAAAAAAAAAAATACATTCTATTTTCGATTAATAGCTTGTTAAAAATGTATTTTCCAAAACACAGGCTAAACAACATATCCAACTGACCCTTAAGTTTAGAAGAATAGTGAAGCGCGAGCACCGTCAAGTTGTGATGGAATAGAAGTTCCGGCATAATGGTTGTTCCGGGGAACTTCCATTATGTAACAGATGTTCCATTTGGGAACTTTCATTATAAAATATTGTTTCCAGTGTCATAAGAAAAGTTCCATAACCCTGGAAAAAATGTTATACAATTTCAATGCTTAGCGGAATTTGTGTTACATAACAGAAGTTCCATTTTATAATGTAATATTTTGGAAATTGAAATAATGGCAAGATTTACTATAGACATACACCATAATATCATTTGTTCGAAGAAATGAGGTTAAATAACAGAATTTCCATTTTGGACCTTTCATTATATATATTTTCCAAATGTCATAAGAAAATTTAATGGTCCCTGGTTAAAATGATATATCATTAATCTCTATGGTGGAACTTGTGTTATATAACAAAAGTTCCATTTAAATAATTTGACTTTCATCTATGACCCATTAATCCCCAGAATATCCATTAACATTAACCTGTGAAACTGTCCACCACGAGGTAACCCAGGCTGTTGAAAGTGTTGTTAAACTGCAATAAATAAATAGCTGGTTAAGAGTTAATTTGGAAGGTTGGTAATGTTTTTGAATAAAGAACTGACATGTTTATCAAGTTTTCAGTTTTCAGAAAAAACTGACTTCACTGTACAACTGTAACAGGGGTGGGGTGAACGACTCCCCAGTGGTTAGAACCCTTGCTGAAATCTCCCTGTTGTTCTTCAGATTTGTGAGGATCTGGGTCAACTAGCAAACCATGAATAAAATATAACTCAACTCTAGAGGTAGAATGACCATTATTTTATGTGTTGTGGTCTGGATGAATACACAATAAAATAGGACAACAGTTTATACGAGGTTTATTAAGAAGCCAAAAATAGTATGATATGAAATGGACATGAATATGAATGACGGACCAAAAACAACGGGCCCACTACACTTTCAACCAAAAGGGGTTTTAAATTCCACCCAACATATGTTCAGTAAATGTGGATGGTTCCCACAGAACTCGGACCTGGAAAGAATCATTCTCAGAAACAGTGATTCTCAACAGGGCCGAGATGAATGGGTCCCAAAATTATGGCACCCATTATGGTTAACCTTTACAGGTTAAAAAGTATCCCCATAATTAACCTCAACAGGCAGTTGTACTGGCGCAGCTGAATTAGAGCTTTAATGGCAAGACGTGGGTGGCGAATTATGAGCGAGGCTGCTCTTATATAGGATAATTTCGCAGGGAAAGATTTCGAATACTGGAATCTGATTGATCCCTCACTTTCACCTCGACGAATGAAACAACAGCGCAATGCACAACGGCATGAACCAATAAGATACATCGATTCATTTCGAACATGGAAATGACTAGAAGCCAACAATAACTGAATTAAACTTCTGTTATGAGCAGACAAATTATAACAGAGTAATTTAGAACTTTTATTGTATATTATTTTTCAACTGCTGTTACCAAATCCATTACACAACTAAGCTTCATGAGAGAGTATTTATAATGATGAACGTTCAAAGTATCATGCTTGCATTGTGCCCTGAATACTCAAAAAAGTTTAGCATATCATAACAACTGGAAATTTCATGCTGTATGGTAGAGTTGCCATGGATCGGTCATAATCCACACATGGGCAGTGATGTCCTAGAATACGTTTATGAAGTAATAAAAATCATCTTCAGCATATTTTTAATTTTTGATGATTATTCCTTTAATTAATGTTTAGAATCTAATATTATTGCGTCAGTGGAAATATTGCCCACCTATGGAAAATGACCAGTCCACAGTGGCCATACTGAGGTAGATTTTGTGGCATTTTATCAGAGGCAGTGACCATTTTTAACAAACATTTAGTGATTTCTAACCAAATTTCATTGGATTTTTCTAGCTGGTGGGTTTCATGCATCAAGTCAACTCATTATTAATCGGGTAATTAAGTGGTGTGCGGACATTTCCCCATCGGACATTTCCCCATCCGGACATTTCACCATCGGCCAATTCCCCATCTGGACATTTCCCCATCGAGGACGGACATTTCCCCATCAGCATTCCCCCATCAGCGGCAGACATCTCCCCATCGGAGGTGGACATTTCCCCGTCGGATATTAACACCTTTCCCCATTGAGGACGGACATTTCCACATCAGACTTTACCCATCAGAGGTGGACATTTCCCCATTGGGCATTGCCCGACGTCCAGTGTAGCTGATAGCTTCCACATGTGAATGAGTGACAAGTAACTCTTAAAAAGTTTTCATTTTTTATTCTTTTATAACTCGAAAAAACAACATCTCGGCATATGATATAGGCATCAGTACATTTTAGCACAATCTGAATTTCACAACAATGAAAACACAACATCAATAATAAAAAACAAGATTTTTTATCTGGTTATAAGTGTATGTATATAAATATGTTTGCTTATAAATCTCTTACACATGCTTCTTGTTGAGTTGTTTGATAAATACTGATGCATTCATTGACATTTACTTCAATGAAGACGCAACTGTTTATCAATCAACTTAACAATATTTTTGAATGAAAGTAGCTTGACAGAAAGAACAAATATTAAAATTGCAATGAAAACATCCATATTGTTCATTCCACTTGACTGATAAAAAGTGATGTATTCGTTCATCCAGGAGATAGGCAAGAGTGTTCATCTGAACCTTGAATTCAAGGTTGAAGAAGAGAAAGAATTACCACCCTCCATGGGGAGAGGTAGTACCTTTGATGGGAGGATCCCCTCTCACACTGGTCCTCACCCGAGTAGGTCAGGAGGCCCTGAAAAGAGAAAGAGAAGAAAGAAGAGCCTGTCCACCAAGCGGAGGGATTCCCGACGCTTGGAGGCATTCTTGGAGATGAAGAAAGAGAACGGTGAGGAAAAGAAAGAGCCAGAGGCGGCCACCACTACCCCTCCCACAGACAGTCCCATCCAAATGCCGGCTTCCCAGCCGGTATTGTCGGATGCGGAACAGTCTGTGGAGACTGAGGTGGAAATGGAAGCTGCCTTCTCGCCTCTTCCTGATCCCCACTCGCCTCTTCCTTCTAAACCAGAATGCCAGGACGCAGAAGACAGGCTGGAGAACATCTTACGGGAAAACAAAATACAAGGGGACCCTCACAGGCAAGAGATGGACAGGAAGTACCAACAACTCCTCCAACAAATCGAAGAAGCCAATAAACTAATAGATGCCAGAAACCGACAACAACAAAAGACTCAGCAATCACCCACAACCACTCCAGACTTGGCTAGGACCAGACCCTACAAAACTCACCAATCACCACCAGGCAGCCCACCAACAACACCAAACTACCACTGTCTCTCCTTCCAAACCTCCACCTCTGAAAAAGAAGCAGAAAAGACACAAGCGCCACTAACAACCCACAACTTCTGCTCCTTTACCATGGTCTGACACTTCAAAATTCTACAGCTAATGAGGG
The DNA here is from genome assembly GCA_031216915.1 of Pictodentalium vernedei. Taxonomy (NCBI): domain Eukaryota; kingdom Metazoa; phylum Mollusca; class Scaphopoda; order Dentaliida; family Dentaliidae; genus Pictodentalium; species Pictodentalium vernedei. The sequence goes on along the minus strand of CM062295.1, from coordinate 294,600,468 downwards.
TCGAAAGGGGCTTGCTCCCCAAATCATCCCTGCGCGCCTTTGGCGCGCAAAACCATTTGATTCGATTTCACATCAGTGAAGACATGACTGTTTATCAATCATCTCAACAAAAAGTTAACTGTACGTTGCTATGAAAATAGAACACAAATGTCTTATAAACATGAACAATTCAAACAATATTACCCATGTCGGCTTAATAAAAAGGGAATGATACACAACAAATCAAAAGGAAAATTTTAAACAAACAGACCCACAAAAAATTAAGAAATGGATGGTGAAAAGTCTGCATGGGGAATTGTCTGTTTTTCAATTAAGCAGAATGGGGTAATGTCCGATGGGTAAATGTCCAGCCTAAATGGGATGGGGTAATGTCCGGATGGGGAAATGTCCGGCGACCAAGTAAGTAGATTACCTGCACTCAGAGCAATAACATTATTACCTGTTGATTAGGTCATGTGTATATTGATTCAATGGCGTGAATAGCTCATACAATTTGCTGTGAGTTGAAAACTACTCAGGAAATTAAGTACATTACCTGTATTGTTAGCAATAATAAACATTTACCTGTTGATTAGGTAATGTGGCGGTCACCAATGTTTACTGTTGGCCTAAAATATTCTTACCTATTATCTACTTATTGATAAAGATTTATTTTCATAGGTAGGAACAATGAGTTAGGAATAAATATTATATAATATTTTTACCAGGAAACGTTTGTTATAGGAAATTTTGCTATGGGTGGAACAAAAATTATTCGGAATAACTATATGTTCACAATGTGCCTCATATCTGAAGCCCTGCAGCACTGTTCAGTACTCACCTGACATTGTAAAATTTTTAATAGGCTCTGATAAAGTCATCTCTTCAGCATCATCCAAAAAGTAATCAGTACTGGTTATGTAATTTCTTTGTATGTGTCTTGACTCATTTTTAAACAATAAGCAGTCTGCTGATGTACCACCAACACGCAGATAGGATGGATATAATGCAGATGCTAAAGTCTGAAATCTTGCTGAACTGAAATAAAAAAAAACCCCATCAAACTTATAGTAGTTGAACACTGTTAATTGAATAGCCACTTTGTCCATGTAAATTATTCAATTAACATGGAGTATTCAATTAAAAGGAACTTGGTCATTTTTCTTTATTACAGAGATAAAGTGAACATTTATTCTTAACAAGCCTCTAACTGAAAATAGAATATGTTTTCATTTTTGAATTAACTAAAAAAATAACTTTCCACAATTTATTCCAGTGAGTTGTCATAGGCTGAGTGAATGCTTTTTGGTTACAGTACTGACTGGTTTTAGCCATTATTTTGGGTAAAGCTTAGGGCCCTGCGAGTTGGATATCTTAGTTCGAGTCGATTCTAGTTTAAAACTCGCGAGTCGAGTCACTTTTCAAGTCGATTCTTATAAAACTGACGGCTCGATTTCTTCTCAATGGAGAAGGATTTAATGTTCTTTCATCGCGTAAGAAACAACCGTTTAGAATCCTGTTACGACTTATGTATAATGTCAGCTTTACTAAGGCTGCGATGAGGCGTCAGTAAATTGTGTTGGTATCATTTAAAAGATACAAATAGGGTTTTGTAACATATTTTCCTATTTCTTTCGTGGCCCAACTGGATTATTGCACCGTTTAAAGAAAGAACTCACAATGAAAACTCTGTCGTTTATCGGGACCGAATCGACTTGAGAAAAGGGACATCCATGAATCGGAGATGAGTCGAGTTGATTTTGCATTCAGACTTGAGATTCGAGTAATTGCAGGGTCCTAGTAAAGAGTTGATATAGATGAGATTTAAACTAAGGTTGTACAGTGCACAGGGTCAGTTAATTTTTTATAACAAGAAAGTGTGACTAACCCTGTGCATTGCACAGGGTGAGTCACAATTTTTGGTTATAAAAATTGGTTGCTGCCATATCACAAATTACACACACACTACTCGAAAATCCCTATGGCTATGAAATGCACAGGGCTAGTCACATAATAGAGATGATCTTATTTAAAACCTGAAACAATAGAGACTAACTGTGTGCATTGCACAGAGTTAGTTGGCAAGCTAACATGAACTGGCTAACCACATGCATTGCATGGGATTAGTTGATATGCTGCCATATTACAAACTACATGAAAATATACACTGAGCCTGTAGAAATGCACAGGGTTAGTAGGCAACATGTTACATAGGGTGCAACAAGGAACTATTGGAAACACTTATTTATACTGGATTCTTGAATTTTTTTAAAAATGAATATAAAAAATTAAAACATGTTCTATTTATAATTAATACACTTAATTAGATATCTCTTAACTGAATAACCCTGTTAATTGAATATAATTTCCCAACACAAAACCATTTACCATACCTCCAGTATAAATTTGACCTGTTAGTTGAAAATAGGTTATAGAGTAAACTCCTCTTAATTGAATAAAAAATCTTGTAACCTGTCAAGAAATTACCATGACTCTCCCCAGTTTTCCCTTGTTTTTGACCTATTTGGTCCCAGTACATCCATTACAGGCATTTAATCTCTTATATCTTGTTTGACAGAGCTTATGGAGCTCTGGCAAACAAGATATAATAGAATAAATGCTGAGTTTATCTCTAGAATATTGGAAAGTGACACAATCCCTGTTAATTAAATACTCCTGTTAACTGAATAATTTTCATTGGCATATTGGCTATTCAATTAACAGGGTTTCACTGTAGCTTGTTTCTAGTATGTCTTGTTTGACAGAGCTCTTGCAGCTCTATCAAACAAGATATCATAGATTAAATCAAAATGCCTGTAATGGATGTCGAGGCCAAATGGGTATACAAATAAGGGGACTGTGGTGATTGTCAGGGTAATTTCTAAACATATTACAAAATTTGTTATTCAATCAATAGGAGTTTCCTCTATAATCTATTTACAATTAGCAGGTCATATTTGTAATGAACTTGAACTGCTAACTGCATGTAGGTTTTAGGTTAAATACTTGTTACAGAAAAAACAGAAGCTCAAGTGAGCTTAAAATGCACACCTGGATCAAGTTCTCTGCAGGGAACTGAAAGGAGGTACATGTGGACAGTGAGATCTTTTGATTTGTTTTGCTAGGGCAGTGTTCACGCTGACCCAGAATTGTGTATTGCCAATTTTAGACAACCTGGATATTTTTTTAGGAAAACAAAATGTTTTGGTGTAAAACTCTGGTGAGATGGATGGATAGTGACTTCTGTGACATGCACTGAATAAAGTGACTAATTACTTTGATTTTAAGCCCTCTCTCCTTCCATGAATCTAGCATGCCTTTACAATTCGTTTTCAAACCACTTGCTGATGGTTTAGATGGATTTTACTCACTTTAGGTCAGTGAGAAATGTGTGTGTAGAATGCCAGGTAGTGAGAGAGAATCAGCTGATAGAGATGTTTGTTTGTTTACTGGGTTTTAATGACCTGCTCAAAAGTCAGGACAGTTATATGGCTGGTGGAAGCCAGAGTACCAAGAGACAACTACAGCAGCTGCTAGCAACTGTCAGACTCGACCAACTTTCTAACCCAGAACAAGCAGAGTTAGCAGTGACTGAAGGCAAATACATCAATCCTATTTATGCCCCAAACTGAACAAGATGAACAGCTTTCTAAAATATGGCAACCCATGTTGCTGTACTCAGATAATAATAGATTAATTACTAGCTGTTGAATTAGTAAACAATAGATTAGTAAACTATATGAGACGTGAGAGAATAGCTTTTGCACGCTGAAAGCGTGCAGGGATGGGGCAGGGCAAGCCAGCACCTTTAGATGAGTCTGGGACATCTGCCCTCCCAACGTAATTTACACAACTGGACATCTTCCCCCCCCCCCCCCCCCCAATTTGGTAGAGTAGGATATCTGCCCTCCCATGGGTTGTGTAGGATAGGACATCTACCCTCCCATGGTTTGTGTTGGGTAGGGCATCTGCCCTCCCATGGATTGTATGGAGTAGGAATTCTCATTAAACCTCCTTGACTTCTCATTGATCTTAAAGGTATTTACATAAGTTACATCAATGTATTCTACCAGAACATAGAGTCCAGTGGGCACAACAGTTCTCAAATATCTCATTCTATCCTTAACAGGGGAGGGTGGCAAAAAAGCCTGTGTTGTGATTGTACATGTTGCTTGTGTTTATATAACCATCTGTTCAGTGCACCTGCACTTGATAAACAAATATGAGGGGAAACTTTAAAAAGATAACAGTATGGACTCATTTCCTTGCTTTAGCTTGTGTTTATTTTAAAAAAAAAAAGCATTCTGTTGAAGACTTCCACAACTCATTATAACAACATCACAACTCATTATAACAACTTCACAACTTGTTATGATGGGGGGTGGGGGTGGGGGGGGGGGGGGTTGCAGATGTCCTACATACAAAACAAATAAACGAGGGTGTGGGGCAGGTGTCCAGGTACAAACAACTCTAAGTGGGCAGGGAGGCAGGTGTCCTAGGTACAAAAGCGAATGGGTGTGGGGGGGGGGGGGGAGGGAATGTGCCTTTATGTTAATTTTAATGGAAGGGCAAATGTCTGAGGTGGGCAGGTATCTGTATCCCCCTTTAGATCCTTTCTAGCTGTATAAGTTTGTTTCATGTAAGGGCGAGGTAACAAAGCAAAGGATCAAGGTATTCGGTTAACATCATCTGTGTTTCTTTGGTTCATTTTTGGAAGAGATGGTTGTGAGAGAGAGAGGATTGTTGGAGTCAAGCTGTAATTATTGTTCGTGGATTGATCTAGTTGGTATGATCTAGTCCTAGTAGCTGCCTTGTTGTTTTCTGTTTGTTGAGTCTAAGAATTCTTCTGTCTTCTTCTTATCTCATCCAAGATCTTGCGATCTCTTCGGAGTTCTGCAAGGTATCTGTCATGCCTGTCTTGTAAAGACTTCACCCAACCTTCTTCCTTGACAGATAATCGGTTGTCTGATCAGAGCTGTGTTTGATGATGCTGTAGCAGAGGAATTGGAGGGGTGTGAGGAACATTGTCTGTGACCACATCAAAACGTTAATTGGGGATAGATGCCCACCCTAAAGATGGCAGAGTACCAAATCAGTATGTCTATACCATGTTTGTTTTTCTTCAAGTAGGCCTACCACTAATATACATGTAATTGAGTGTCAAATGTTTTCTAGGGAACAAAAGCACTCATTATTGTATACTGAATTGGAAACATAAAAATGCACCACAATTGTCAAAAAATGCTATTCATTTTTTGAAAATGTATAGCATTTCGCTAAGCAAATAAAAAATGTATTTTGATCCCTGCATCATGCAGCAAGGATAGATCTCTTTCCTCCATCTCATCTTCGATGCTCCTCCATCTCATCTTCGGATGAAGAATGAGCTGGACTGGAGATTGGTCTATCTCCTGGTGACCTGGCATGCTCTACCTGCTTCCCCTGTAGGGGGTGTGGCAGACTGGACATGAATCAGCCAAGAGTACAAGGTATGACCATTTCAGTGTCTCAGTCTGGGTCCTTCTCAACCCTTTACATCAGCTTCCTCTCACTGAACTCTGACATCCAACTGGCATCACAGTGTCTAGCGGAAGGCCCCTTCCTTCTCTTCTTCTCCTTCTGTTTATCTTCAGATGTCAATTTCCAATGGTTAATTAAATGAACATCCAACAAGTCCAAGTCATTTGCAGGGTGACAAGTGTGGGAGGAAATCTCCTTGCCAACGTCCATAGGTGCTACACCTCTCCGAGGATGGCAGTTCGGGTTCTCACTGTAAATCTACTGTAAGGTAACTTTTTCCCTGGCACACTTGGATAGCCCAAGAGGCAGCTTCGACTGCCTTCAATCGCTGGAGTATCACTTGGATTTCAAACAAGAGCTCCATTTGGCTGATTTTGACATCTCTGAGTCCAAGGAGGTGATAATGATGCAATGGACTGAAAAACTGATGGTGTAAAGTATTTATCTAGTTTAATGATGGCTTTTTAAAGCTGAAGGTTTACATATGTTTCATAAAAGAAGTTTGACTAACAATCAATGAGAATTTACCTGGCTAAAGAAGTAATCATCTAATATGTTCAACTGAATACTGGTCTGTCACCTCAGCCTCTGTTAACTGGTAGAGTGCTGGAAGCCCTATTTTGGGCTTTACTAAAAGTGACAGGCAATAACTGTCTGTAGCTACATTCTGCCTGAGGAAGCCTTTATTGTCTCTGATATGCATCAGATTTTTTACACAATACCTTGCTTTCTGACATTTAATTGGATAGTGCCTATAAGGCACTATCCAATTAAATGTAATAGAGCAGTATATGATGAGCTTTGATTTGTTGTCAGAAAAAACTCAGCACTTTACCAGTTAAGAAAGTTGTGCAACCAGCCATTCTTTATTGACAGAATTACAGGACTTTGGTGTGCTTCATGAAAATATATGATTGTCTCCACCTTAATTGCTAGCTGGTGATTTTATTTTACGGCAAATGCAGTAGAACCCTGTCAACTGAACAGCCACTTTGCCAATGAAAATTATTCAATGAACAGGAGTATTCAGTTAACAGGGAATGTGTCACTTTCCTGTATTCTAGAGATAAACTTAGCATTTATTCTATTATATCCATGAGCTCTGTCAAACATGATATAATAGATAAAATGCCTGTATTGGATGTACGGAGGCCAAATAGGTCTCAATACAAAGGAAAACTGGGGAGAGCCGTCAGGGTAATTTCTTGACAGGTTACAAGAATTTTTATTCACTTAACAGGAGTATACTCAAAAACCTAAATTGTATTAACAGGTCAAATTTGAACTGGAGGTATGGTAAATGGTTTTGTGATGGGAAATTATATTCAATTTACACGGTTATTCAGTTAAGAGATATCCAATTAAGTGGGCTCCACTGTAATAAAATAATTCCTTTGTTTGTTTTATCAACAGTTCTCATTACTGCTGTGGTGACATTTCCACATTGGAAGAACAAATATTTTTTAGTGCCACATTTTCAGTCAAACAGAAATGTTTTAGTGCCAAATGAATTTTTTTTGTGCAATGGCTAAACTAGCACCCTACAGCATAAAACAGCATGAGGCTAAGATAAGAATCATCTTTAAAACTGATAGTGTTTTTCCATGTATCAAATCTCTCCAGCCAGTAGTTCTTGATTATAAGATTGTTCAGTGTTTTCCCATTATCAGTAGTCTTAAATGGGAATCCCTCTAATGTGTACCAACTCCTTTTGTCCCCATGAGGGTGCACAGGAAATGCTATCCATAAATTAAGTAAATGTCCCCCATTAATAATATGTACCAATTTCAGTTCAAATCCGCTGACTGGTTCCAAAACCAAAATTTTGTGTGGAGCCATAAGTTGGGGGTGACTGCTGTTCAAACTGATCTCTAGAGCTAAGTGGAGAAAGTGGGAAAGACATTGCCAAGGAGTGCCAATGTGTACTTTGTGAGTAATGGATACCCTGGAGAACTTTCTCCTAGAATGACAAAATATCAGTCCGACAGAACTGGATTCACTAGGAGCATAATGAGCAATTGGAAAATGAAGGGCAGGTGGTTATTGGGTAATAACACGGGAGGGCATTAAACAGTTTGTTTCCGAGTTTTGGGGAAGGGAGAAGGGGTTGGGAGGGAGTAACATTTTGGAACACAGGGAAAGAAATGGACAGTATACTGAATGAAAGTGTCAATGACACTGTAGCTTAACTTGTGTGTTGTGTTTGATGAAAAGGATAATGTTCAATGTTTATGAAAAGATTATGAAATAAGACAAGAATTGTGATAATTGGGAATATGTTCATTTCTATTCCCTGTATGCTTTGTTTATGATAAAAATAATATGAGGTGTACACTGTACTAAAGAGCTGAGGGGTGGGTTAATATGACCTCACAGTTAACGTATATCAACAAAAGTTACCAAGTTACAGTGAAATTATTCCAAAACGAGTCATCCTATCAAGTTACATTAAAATCCCTTCATAAATATGGCCTGTAGACTGTGCTAAAGGTTTTCGGGCTTCGGGCCCCTGTAGCCGTCAGTTTCCCAATTGCGTCCAAAGGGGACGTTCTCATCTAGACATTATATGAAGTCAACCTACCAAGTTACAATGAAATCCCTTCATAAATATGACCTGTAGACTGTGCTAAAGGTTTTTGGGCTTTGGGCTCTGGCAGCCATCATGGTTGAATGATCGCAACAAAAAGGGGACATTCTCATCTGGAGTGATCCTACAAAGTTACAATGAAATCCCTTCATAAATATGACCTGTAGACTGTGCTCAAGGTTTTGGGGCTTTGGGCCCCTGAAGCTGTCACAGTTGACCAATCATGATCAAAAGGAGATGTCATCATCTAGGCATTATATGGAGACAAATTTATGGGTTACAATGAAGTCCTTCCATAAATATGACCAATAGACTATGCTGAAGGTTTTGGGGTTTTGGTTTCGGGCAGCCATCAAGGCTGAATGATCGCGACCAAAAGGGGATGTTCTCATCTAGACATTATTTACAGTCATCCTACCAAGGTACACTGAAGTCCCTTCATAAATATCACCTGTAGACTGTGCTAAAAATTTTCGGGCTTTGGGCCCCTGTAGCCAACACAGTTGCCTAATGGTGTCCAAAAGGGGCTGTTCTCATCTAGACATTACATGAAGCCAACCTACCAAGTTACAATGAAATCCCTTCATAAATATGATCTGAAGACTGTGCTAAAGGTTTTCGGGCTTTAGGCTTGGGCAGCCATCATGGTTGAATGATCGCAACCAAAAAGGGACATTCTCATCTGGACATCATCTGGAGTGATCCTATGAAGTTATAATGAAATCCCTTCATAAATATGACCTGTAGACTGTGCTCAAGATTTTCGGGCTTCAGGCACCTGTAGCCATCACAGTTGACCAACCACGACCAAAAGGGGATGTCATCATCTAGGCATTATATGGAGTCAACCTAACACGTTACAATGAAATCCTTCCATAAATACGACCTACAGACATGCTAAAGGTTTTTGGGCTCAGGCAGCCATCAAGGCTGAATGATTGTGACCAAAAGGTGACGTTCTCATCTGGACACTATTTGGAGTCATCCTACCAAGCTACAATGAAATCCCTTCATAATTATGACCTGCAGACTGTTCTAAAGGTTTTTGGGCCCCTGAAGCCGTCACAGTTGCCCAATCGTGTCCAAAAGGGGACATTCTCATCCAGACCTTATATGAAGTCAACCTACCAAGTTACAATGAAATCCCTTCATAAATATAACCTCATTAACCTGTAGACTGCGCTAAAGGTTTTTGGGTTTCGGGTTCGGGCAGCCATCATGGTTGAATGATCGCAACCAAAGGGGACAATCTCATCTGGGTATCATCTGGAGTGATCCTGCGAAGTTACAATGAAATCCCTTCATAAATATGACCTGTAGACTGTGCTCAAGGTTTTCGGGCACCTGTAGCCATCACAGTTGACCAATCATGACCAAAAGGGGATGTCATCATCTAGGCATTATATGGAGTCAACCTAACAGGTTACAATGAAATCCTTCTACAAATATAACCTTTTGCCTATGCTAAAGGTTTTGGGGCTTGGGCACCCATCAAGGCTGAATGGTCATGGCCAAAATGGGACGTTCTCGTCTAGACATTATTTGGAGTCATCCTACCAAGTTACAATGAAATCCCTTCATAAATATGACCTGTAGACAGTGCTAAAGGTTGTCGGGCTTCGGGCACCTTTAGCCGTCAAAGTTGCCCAATCATGTCCAAAAGGGGACGTTCTCATCTAGACATTATATGAAGTCAACCTACCAAGTTACAATGAAATCCCTTCATAAATATGACCTGTAGACTGTGATTAAGGTTTTCGGGCTTCGGGCAGCCATCATGGTTGAATGATCGCAACCAAAGGGGACAATCTCATCTGGGCATCATCTGGAGTGATCCTACGAAGTTACAATGAAATCCCTTCATAAATATGACCTGTAGACTGTGCTCACGGTTTTTTTGGGCTTTGGGCACTTGTAGCCATCATAACTGACCAATCACGACCAAAAGGGGATGTCATCATCTAGGGATTATATGGAGTCAACCGAACAGGTTACAATGAAATCCTTCCATAAATATGACCTTTTGCGTATGCTAAAGGTTTTTGGGCTCGGGCACCCATCAAGGCTGCATGATCGCGATCAAAATGGGACGTTCTCATCTAGACATTATTTGGAGTCATCCTACCAAGTTACAATGAAATCCCTTCATGAATATGACCTCTAGACTGTGCTAAAGGTTTTCGGGCTTCGGGCCCCTGTAGCCGTCACAGTTGCCCAATCACGCCCAAAAGGGGACTTTCTCATCTAGACATTGTATGAAGACAACCCACCACGTTACAATGAAATTCCTCAATAAATATGACCTGTAGACTGTGCTAAAGGTTTTCGGGTTTTGGGCTCGGGCAGACATCACGGTTGGCAGATCATGCCCAAATGGGGAAATTCTCATCTAGACATCATAAGGAGTCATCCTACCAAGTTACAATGAAATCCCTCCACATTGAACATGACCTGCAGACTGTGCTAAAAGTTTTGGGGTTTTGGGCTTGGGCAGCCATCACGGTTGATAGATCATGCCCAAAAGGGGACGTTCTCATCTGGGCATTATACAGAGGCATCCTACTAAGTTACAATGAAATCCCTTCATAAATACGACCTGTAGACTGTGCTAATGGTTTTGGGCTCGGGCAGCCATACCGGTTGCCCAAACACGACCAAAAGGGGACGTTCTCATCTAGACATGACCCCAAACCTGCATATGAAATTTCGTGATGATCAGACAAGAACTGAGGGGTGTAGCCCGTGCTAAAGGAAAATGTGAACAGACGTCACAGACTAACAGACTTACGCACATGTGATGGCAATAGCTCATCTTGACTATGTCAAGTTAAGCTAAAAATCGGTATGGTATTTTTTTTTAAACAATATTTTATTTCATTAAATTGAAATGGGGTTTGGCGAACAGGCTTGGCCTATCTTAACGCCGTACCCTTACATAAAGAAATTACATTATATAGTGCTTGTGCAATTGTGTAAAAGTGACCTGATGTTAGTATAAGGATACCACTACATTAAGAGAAACATTTGTTTCGTCCACAGTAAATTCCAAAGCAATTCTGAATCGGTATGGTATCAGTATTGAGTAGATACCAATATACTATACTGAAACAAATGAAAGTAGCCTAATTTTTCAGTTTGTTTGATTTCCTGTCTCAAACTCAAAATAGTAAGGGTTTCTTTCGGGCACTGCTGAAAAATGGCAGACACGCCACCAAACCCTGCAAATTGAGTACACACTGGGAAGGGGGTGGGTGGTTTGAGCTGTCATCAAAATAAGCAGTGATGTTCACAAAGTTGTTGCAACTGCTGTCTTGAAGAAACTTTGTGGAGGCATTGTTTGTCACCATGTGACATCCAACTTCAAATAAAAGATTTTTGAAATGTGTGTCTGATAAAAAAATATACATTTAACTGCTTGCATGCTACTGGTGGATATTCCTGTTGAAGACATAAAATTCTTGTCAGTAAAATAGCTATAATTTGGGCAAGTTTAACACAATTTTCCCCTGTAAATTGTGTCAACATTTCGCCCAATGATTTCTTGAGTTAACTGTAACTCAAGAAATCATTCTAATGAGAGGTTACATGATAAGCTTTTGTTGAAATTTTTTAAGCATTGGAGGTAAAAAATTAAAATAACTAAAATTTTGATATCATGTGTTTCCTGTAATGAGTTAAAATCTTTTCATGGGAAATAGGCCAAATAATACAATGCGTGCACAAAATAGTGAACAATACCTCATAGAATATGCCGGGACTCAATGCACTTCACTTCAAATGTTTGTCAGCTGCATACAGCATGCCTCCCATTTTCAAAATCGAAAGCCTGATATATTTTTGTACATGCAGCTGCATTACTCTATTGGGTAGAACACTCTGTAGGAAGTATACATGAGTTTTGATCCATTTATTGAAGACTAGAAATATCTTAAGTGGCATCTGTCACCATGAGAGTAGCACCTTGAGGTTTTCATTTTTCAGATTAGGTTTCCGTTTCAGGAAAAAACCTTGTTTGGGTTCATTTTTTCTGTGTGTTAAGAACAGATAGTAAATAACACGTTAGGCTCCTTAACTTGGTTCATCTCAACTATGTTGTGTTCTGAATGTAACATTTTCTCCTTCATTGACTTGTCCCATGGACGAGTCAATAAGGAAGAAAATGTGACAATGAGAATGTATTTGCCCCCTTGCCGGATAATCAAAGTGATGAGAGTCCATAATGGGTGCTAGTCCATTTCCCTCCAAGTGAGGTAGTTTGATGTTTTTGCACAAACACAGTAAAACCGTTCGACTGGTTCTCAATGGGTCTTTTGCAGAGTGGAAAATGTCCAAAATGACTCTAACCGACTGACCGTTCACATGGTTTGGAGATGGCTAACTGAATGCTCGGCTACATAAACATTCTTGGGAACTGCCTTTTTATCATTAACAAGTATTTATATATTTCGCGGAATTGAAATATATACAGCCCCTCAAGGCAAAGGTCTAAAAATCTATCAAGACACAAGAAAGGCTGGTTAACTGGTAGAGTGCTAGAAGCCCATATTTGGGCTTTTTTCTCAACTGCAGGTGCCTAAAGTAAAAGGCATCATATTCTATGGATGTATTTCATATTATCTTGGAAGTAAAATTACTTCATCTCCATCGATTTGCATTGTTACAATTTATGGGAGAGTGCCTTACAAAACAAAAATGTGTGAACAAATCTTGAGGCTGAGAAAAAATTTAGCACTCTACCAGTTAAGTTACTCAGACTTTACCATTCAAGATGCAACTTAACTTTTGGCTAACTGGTTATCCGTTTGCATAGATTTAAATTTGCATAACCACTACGTGAACGAACCAAGCATTCTCATTAAATTTTGCACACTGTCTTGTGGTTCGGTTTGCCAGTTTGCCACAAAATATGGAACTGAACCGGAAAACCAAAAAAACACCCAGATCTACATGAGAGGGAAAGAGAGAATAGTTAATATTTTGTCAAATTCAGCTTCTTACTTTCTGTTCAGACAATAATCATGACATATTATCATTTATTGGAAAGCACTTAAATTGTACTAAGTAGTGGTAATCATTATGGGAGACACAAGTACATTTAATTACATTGGTGACCGTTAAATATGTAAGTTGAACCTGCCAGTGACCATGACAGACTACTTATTTGCAAGTTTGTTTCTAAATTAGCATGAATTAAGAAATCAAAATCTTCATTTTATAATGTCTACTGGTTCATTAACACAACTACATTATAATGTTTATGACAGATACGAAAGTTGGGATGACAGGTACAAAATTTATAGTAACTATCACCATACCATCACGGGCATAAAAAGAAAGAAATGTCACTGGAGTATCATATCCCCCCCTCTAAAACCACTAAATGGAACTGACCTTCATGACTATGTGAAATTTGATGATTGTTGCCATAACAGTTTCTGAGACACAACATGTGACCTTCAACACGAGTACTCAAGTATGGCCTTAACAATGCACAAGTAAATATACCCTATAACCTTCTGACTGCCCTCAACATGTGTTTGAAGTTTGATATTAATTGTAGCTGAGACACAAATATGAAGATTATTTATTTATTGGTGTTTAAAGCCACTTTCAGCATCTTTTGCTATCTCATGACCGCAACTTAGGGATGAAGCCATGTTTACCCAATTGTTGATACCAATGCTGCCCACTTTAGAGAACTTCCACCCCAGGCATTGGTTCCAGGTCCTATTTTACCAGGAAAGCAAAAACTGTTTTTGTTTACAGTGTTACGTAAATAGCACTCTACTTACTAATGTTGCCACGGAAGATGAATATCAATAAATTTTAAGTGAGATATTGATAGATATTGAGAGTGACCTTGACCTTGAAGTAACAGACGAAGCTAGGTCCTGTGTCACATCCTCCATTGTCCATTATAACTGTGTTTAGTTTGATGACAGTAATTCCAATAGTTTCTGAGTTATGTGTGGGCCATGACATGGGACCTTCAACATAGGGCACACAAGTATGACTTGACCTTGAAGTTATGAAACCAAATATTGTATGCGACACCTTCTGACTGCCCTTAACATTTGTTTGAAGCTTCATAATTCTAATTTCATTTCAATTTTGTTTCAGAGGTATGGACATGATGGGAATATCAGTGGATTTTCAGTGTTAATTGAAATTTGACCTTGACCTTGATGTTACTGATCCAGCTTGAAGTTACTGACCCAGCTATGGTGTTTGACACATCCTCCTACTGTCCTTTATAATGGTATGAATTGTAAAAATTGTAGGCTTTGTTGTCCCAATAGTTTCAGAGTTATAGATGAGACATGATGTGTGACCGACCTTTAACAAAGGCCCTATGTACTCAAATAGGAGCTTGAAAATGACAAAATATGCAAACAACTATTTTAGGGGACACACCATCTGATTGTTCTTAACATTCCTTGTATGAAGTTTGATAACTGTAGTTTGATTTGTTTCCAAGTTTTAGCCAAGACATGAATATCGACAGATTTTAAGTGTGACCTTGACCTTAAATTGTGGACACACCTAAGGTGTTTGGCATGCACTCATTGTTCTTTATAATTGTAATGTGCACACACACACACAAACACAATATGCCAGCCAATCTAAGTTAGGGCATAAAATATTATTCTGCATGTACCACGATTTGGTTGAATCTATAATGTAAACATGGAGCCCATTCGATCTCATCAGATTGATACAGTTTCATACACTGGCACAGAAATATATAACATATTTTATAGTAATGGTACACCATTGGGTTCACAACCCTTGGACTGTTGCAAAATTTGGGATGACAGGCACAAAACTGTTATTTAGTACCTATCCTGTCACAGTGGCAGGCACTACAAATATTTGCATGCCAGGTGGACTTGAAGACAAAAAATGGTTTTGCCATACACACTTCTGCCTGGATAAACAGTATCTGTATCACAGTTTTATTAAAGCAGTGGTGTACTAAGAGCTATCTGGTGGTAACTTACTGTGGATCGAAATGATCCAGATGGTGCTCAATTATTCCGGTGTCAATTGCGACACTCAGAAATTTATCACTGGTAAGAGGCAGCGAACTGTCTTGAATCACCAATACATTTATGAGGATGTCGCCGGTGGCAAACGACAATAAGATGCAGCATGCTCCAAGAAGTAAGTGTACCGAGACTAAATTCATTATAAATAAACGTCTTGGCGATCAGCACATTTATCTAAAAGTCATCTCAAAGATATATATATATCTTATACCGCGATACTGTCTAAACGCAAAGTGGGCGGATCAGCCTGCATCATTGCCCAAAGTTTTTATCCAATCTGTATATGTTTGTTGCGCATGTACCCTCATCTCAAAATGACAAAGGAACACAACTTTTCGAGTGACATTTTTTACTCTAGTCTCGTACCTAGCCTTCGTATAGGTCATTCATTTAGAGGGCTAGGTACGAGACTATATTCCTCAAATACGGACCAATCATATTTATTGGTCTATCATGTGGTACCAGTCTGACCAATCGATAATAAGGTTCTGGCAGATATTCAGCCTGGCAGCCATCATGGCCGAGGACTACTGAAAATAAATAATAAAAAATTTAGAAACGGGCTTACAGCAAACATTTACAAATTTGTCATGATGTGTATATCTCATGTCAAAAGATATATGAATCAGCACTAGCTGATATTGTTCCATGTAATTTATATTTTCATATGTTTAGTGGTATGGTGTACCATTGCAGCGGCGATAAATAATAATTATTTCATTTATTTGACTTGGTCTTCAAATTGAATTGTCCTGTTCGATTCCGTCCATATAGTTGATACAACTGCTTTTCATGTAGTGAACACGTTCAACTGAAAAACAGGATGTATGGTTGTGTTTTTGTGTAGACGGTGGTGAGGGGGGGGGGGGGAGGGGGGGGGGGAGTCCAAAATTAGTTGAGCCTGAGGCGATGTATTACTGTTAGAGTATAACTTACTATAAGTAAGAGAAATTTGTTTACTTTGAAATAGACCTTTTTAGTATAGTGCCATCTTACACCCGGGACTCGTTATGCCTGTCAAAACCGGCCATTCTGTATCTTCGGCTTTTTTAAATCTAAAATCCTTGAAGAAAGGAAACGCTTCAACGAATGATCTGTGGACCACACTAACCACAACCATATCTGCTACCATAGACAAACATGTACTGTCAAAAGTGTGTACATCACGAAAATCGCTACCCTGACTGAACAAAAGTCTTCGTCGTATCATAAAGCGTAAAATCAGATTATATAAACATGCTAAGAAGTCAAACCAGTGGAATGATTTTAAGACATTTCAAAAGAAGTGCACAATAAAAGGCAGAAATTGACTAGATAAACAATACAATCATTCAAGGTCTGCATGATAACAACACAAAACCATTTTGGCGCTTCATTAAATCAAGACGCCAAGACAACCTCGGTATTCCAGCACTAAAGCGTGATGGGAACCTTATAAACATCAACAAAGATAAAGCGGACATTTTACTCAACCAATTTAAATCAGTCTTCACTATAGATAAAGACTCAACCATACCAACATGTACGAAGACATCAAAGCATTCATTACCACCACTTATTGTACTTAACAACGGAAGGAGTCGAAAAGCTATTGACAAATATCAAACCGTTCAAGGCTATAGGACCAGACAACCTACCTAATATACTCCTTAAGAACTGTTCAAAACAACTTGCTCCTGGTTTGAAAATTATTTTCCAGACATCCATAGACTCAGGAACACTTCCAAATGACTGGTTGAATGCCAATATCACACCCGTGTTCAAAAAAGGGAATGTCCACCTACCTGAGAACTACAGACCAGTATCACTAACCTGTGTCACCTGTAAATTGTTAGAACATATAATCTGTAAACACCTGCTAAAGCATCCAGAAAAGAACAAGATATTGACACCACTTCAGCATGGATTCCGATCTGGGTTCTCATGCGAAACACAGCTTCTAACAACGATGAATGACTTGATAAAATCCTTTGCTCCAGGATATCAAACAGACGTAGTGATCTTTGATTTCTCCAAAGCTTTCGACACTGTGCCACACTGAAAACTATTATCTAAACTGCAAAGTTACGGTATCAAAGGACCACTTCTAAGATGGCTAGACATGTTTCTCACACAACGTCACATGAGAGTCCTGGTGGATGGTGAACATTCTGACTCTGTTGGGGTAGACTCAGGATTACCTCAAGGAACCATCTTAGGTCCCCTCCTCTTCCTGTGTCACATAAACGATCTACCGGACGCCGTAACATCACAAGTCAGATTGTTTGTCGACGACTTTTTGCTTTACAGGAAATACAATCTCAGCAGGATCACCAAACACTACAGAATGACTTAACATCACTAGAGAAATGGGCCATAACTTGGGGCATGAGATTCAACACTAAAAAGTTTTATCTGATGAGTATAAACAACAAATCCTCTCATTTTTACAATCTCGATAACCACATTCTCCAACAAGTACAGCAGAATCCATACCTTGGCGCCATTATATCTGAAGACCTCAAATGGAATGTACATATAACAAAAGTTGTTAAGAATGCCAATTCCACCTTAGGTTTTCTTCGCAGGAATCTCCGTTACTGCCCGAAAGATTGCAGGAAGCGAGCCTACATAACGCTGGTCAGATCACTACCAGAATATGCATCAATCGTATGGGATCCCTACTATGTAAAGGATATCAACTCACTAGTACAAGTCCAACGTCAGGCCGTGCGGTTTATAAGTGGTGACCACACTAGTAGAGAGGAAGGCAGCATCACCAGATTGATGAAAGAACTCGATTTGCTGAGCCTACAAAGCAGAAGACGCTCAAGCCGACTGACTTTCTACTATAAGGTAACCGGGGGGATGGTTCCAGCTATCCCACAAGACACAGTCCTCACGCCAGAGAGACCAAAGCGTAACATCAAAGCTAAACAGTACAGTAATTACAAATGTGTGAACATCATTGAGAAATTTGAACTTGACAACGCAAGGTGCTTTAAACTTCCAACTAGTAATACAGAACAATATAAACATTCATTCTTCTTCAGGACCACTATCGACTGGAACAGACTACCAGACAGAGTCGTGTGTGCTAAGACAGTCGAGAGCTTCAAGACGGCTCTCCATTCGCTGGACTAGACTTCAAGCCAGCGCCTCTCCTCCGTTGCCAAGATGCCGTACCAGGCCCTGCAATGTACACATCCAGATCCAGAAAATGTTTCATTCGAAGAATGGAAGGCAGGCACACGATCAAATTCTGTTTTCAAAGAACAACAGCATTGGCAAAAAGTATAAAGTAGAAACAAACAATATGAATGCAGCGATCAGTACTGTACATCACAAGTGGGTACAATTTTTAGTAACTGTAGTTGAGAGTTGAATCGGAAACTCGATCGCATTCGTGCAAAGGAGCTTGATATCCTCCTCTGCGCGAATATGATCAAGTTTGATAAACTTCTCTGCATGAATGCGATCGAGTTTCCGATTCTGCATCGATGAAAAGGTCTATTCATTTACGGCGCCATTACCGGGTTATTGTTTTTACTGTTTTATATTTAGACAAAAACATGGACGATATTGAAACATTTGTTGATGCTTCGCGGGTATCCAAGTATTGATAATTAAAGGATAAAACATGGTTTGGATCTATAAACTCTGCCCAAATGTAAGGAAATACCTGTACTATCGAATGCAGCCAGTAATAAAGGCAAAAGCTTGATATATATTCCTATTTTTGAGTTTTGAGTTCCCATAAAAACTTGATGGGAACTTTTTCAACACAGTTGAATGGGAGGAATCTGAACATAGAGGTTTCAGATCGCTGAACTAGTAAAATGTCAAATTTTATTTGATAAAACGGAGACAAAAAATAAGGCTTTCAATGTCGATCACCAATTTAGTACATGCGTATGCAATGTTGAAAACAAAGCCGGTTTGAACGGACATATCGAGTACCGGATGTAAGGTGGCGCTATGCTAAAATGATTTATTCCCACCACAAATATTTAGTGCTAAATTTTTGTAACCGGCTAACCGTTGGGCATATCCGTTAATTTCAATCGCTGGTATTATTGTATTGTCTATGATGCAAAATCAGTAAGGAATGGCGAAAAAGCAGTTCAAAACTCTGCACCTGACTCCCGCAAAAAGTAAACAAATGAAAACCAGCGAGTGCCAACAGAAATCGTTGATGTGCAAACGATCGTTAACACATCGTAACTGTGGTCACCCTGCATTGCCCGGTCAAAAAACCAGGCCTTGTCATTTGAAAGTCACAGGCATGCGACATGCCGTGCACCTGAATCAAAGTTTATGTGTGCAATTTGTTCCCATCTGCGTGCATTTGAAGTGAGGGATGATTGTCAATGATATTACTTAAGAATTTTCCGACCAGTTTGTAAATTGTAGTTCGGCATAATTAACTGTATTAGCAAAGAGCCTCTTTCCTCGAGTGGCTTGAATTTGATGTAATCATATCATCATAGAGTGAATATGTACTCCTAATTTGTTTAGTTTCTGTTCTCTGCTAAGACAAATGTCACAAACAGTTAAATGTTGACATCTACCTATCCTTGCAATGAAATTCTGACGGGTATATGTTGCGTGTCATGGAAGGGGTGTGTTAAGAATTATTATATGTCCCATTGTATGAGAGGGGAGCTGATCATTTTGTACATGGCCATTTCAGAACGTTTCGTATACAAACCGTTTAGGACGTATCGTACACAAGCTAGGATGTTTCGTGCACAGGGTTATGACTGTCTTGGGAGCGCGGTGGCTCAGTAGGTAGAGGTGCAGGCTGCAAGCCGAGAGGTCCTCGGTTCGAATCCCACCTGCGGCAACCGCGTTGTGTCCTTGGGCAAGACACTTCATCTCCATTGCCTGCATGGGGGCACGATGACGCCGTGTACTAAGGCGTACTGCACGTCGATGGTACGCATGTCTTCAACCAATCTAACCCTGCCTGTGCTGCAGTGCGGAGTTACGATGTTGGGGAGCTGGCAGCTGCTCGTCGTTGCTCGGTGGTTCTCTCCGGGTACTCCGGCTTCCTCCACCCGTAAAACTGTCACGGTCATGATTAGCCATTGTGCATAAATATATGACCTTAAACATCAATAAATATAAATATATGACTGTCTTGAGCCAAGTAAAGATAACAACCCGTGAGTAAAAATAACAAAACTTATTGCAATAACATATGTATATAAATACAGAACATACTGGAATGATACAAATATAAAGTTCTACATATATAAGTCTGACTTGGTGCAGTATACAAATAGAACATACTGGAAAATCTTCATTATAATTATAAGTAGGCCTATGCTAAGGATTGGGCTTAGGACTTTGAATTCCCAGGTCGCCTCCTTAGCATAGGTGGTGTAATCCTTACGTGACTTTTCCGTGATATTTCAAATGTCGATTTTTTTTATATTGAATTATAATACCTTACAAAAGTAAGTAGTCTATTATTTCATATAAAAATACATAAAAACCCTATAGAAGTTGCTTGTGTACGAAACGTCCTTTGATATATGTACTAAATGTCTTCATTTGTATACAAAACAGTCAATGTACGAACGCCTGTGTACTAAACGACACTAATCTGTCCGAGAGCCCCTCGTTGTCTGATATTGACCATTGAAAAACAAATTTTAAAATGCAAGATTTTAAAATATGTTTTTTTATGACATACGTTCATACTTTTAAACAGTTCAATAAAATCAAAACATGGTTTTTCTGAAACATATTGGTAAAGAACCAAACAGTCAATTCATTTTGGAATCACCATTACTTGCACTGGGGGATTTTTTCAGCATGATGATCTGCAATTAACAACACCTCATCAAAGAGAAGAATGTCAAATTTATCTGTGGAAGATTGTTACATTGACAAGCACATGCTCACTGCTGCCCACGCAGAAAACAACCTGCAGTGCACTCAACTGTTGGCAGTTTGTTACAAACATTTATCTGCTACTTGACAGCCCAAGCAACCGAAATAACTGTTCATTGGACATTCTAACACTGTAACCCTTTCATGTTACATCAAGTACACATCGTTGTAAATCGACAAATGTTTGGCAGCTTTGACAATGCTTGCTTCAGCAAAAGAATTCGAACGTATCGCAATCAAATACTATTTATTTTCCCGACACTATCCTGTGAAGTGTAGGTATAGCGGTTATCCAGTTGACAGCTTTTCCAACTGGTTACGCTGATAACCGGTTGCAAACCGGCTATCTGGCTAACCATTTCAGCACTACAAATATTACATGAATTCAAATTAAAATATACACAGATTATACATAAAAATGAAGGTTGTGATATATAGAACAAAAACAATATATGCAATTAACTCACAGAGTTGAAGACAGGCACTAATGATTCCTGGAAGTCTGCTGTATTCATAACAGAACTGATAATAAAATGATTATTCAGGAGAACAATTCATGGCCAAGTGCATTTCAGATATCCAAGAATAAAGCTAGGAAAGCAAAATACTTCACAATGCAGCGACATAGCTGCGTGAGGTGTAAATTCCAGAACTCTGGGCTTTGTTTTGTTTTCGGTTTATTTGCATTTTGGTCAGAGGTCATCGGTAGTGTGGAAACGACTAGAGTATTTTCGCGTAGACTAATAAAGGGCCAAAAGTTGAGTCGAAGTCGACTAATCACGCCCCAGTACAATAGGAATGAAACTCCATGTTAGTCCTTGGATCAGTTACAGTGCCTCCATTTGTGTGATGATCAGACATGCTAACCTGCTGTAATGCCCGGGATAATTGCCACATCACTCCCGGAATGAGACCAGTTTCAGTTTAAATACCAGAAAATAAAGCAAAGGTTTTTTTTCTTCTGTTTAGTGTTGTATTGTAAATGTCTGCTGTCACTGGTTCCGGTCATTCTGAGAGAAAATAGGTGGGTTACGCTCATACTATTGTAAATTCCACCTCCATTTAAATTAAGATTCAGTATGAATAAAACTATATCAAAGAATAACATACAGGCTTGGCACTCTTAAAAATACAGGAGGGCTAAAAATTGATCCCCTCGCATGGCCAACATGAGCAATTAGCTCTCTTCATGCTTACAAAAGCTACGTGTGGCACAATAAAGTTTTACTTTTAATGAATTCTACCTAGTGGGCTTTGTACATCTTATTTGGTGCTGCAAACAAGATAATCTCTGTGAGACGGCTGCACTGTCCCACTCACACCTCCGGGCCTTGACAAGGCCTGGAGGTGTGGGAGGGGCAGTGTTTCCATTTTACAGAGACCACTAACATAGCAGAAATTTGAAAAGATGTGGGTTTGGGGAATAGTCTGTTATGGTAATCATTATTTTCTAAAGCTAGGAGGGCTAATTTTTGCCCTCCTTAATTTTGTTACGGCGAGCAGTAGGCGAGCGAATAAATCCCTCTCCTGAAAATGCCAGCTCTGAACATATATTTATTTACTTGATTTGATTAATGATTTATGTTCTAATTCAAATTTTCGATTCCAAACCCACGTGGATATACAGGACAAAAGTAGGTCCCGTTTTATACACAATAAATTACATTGCTTCCATTGTGTGATGGACATCAATGACTGAAAATACATACACAATGCCTGTGTTTTCAAATAGCTTCTAACACTGCAATTCACTCAGTTTTGTAGATTCATGGTAATGCGTCTAGTGCCGGAAAACCACAAATGGAAATAAATAATGCTTCACAAATGATAACAAATCCCAAAAGTCCATGCACAAAATGGCCATATACTATTTTTAGATTGTTCGACATAAATAAGTAACATGCACAATGCATTGACTTGTTCTCAGACTGTGAAAACAATTGACTGATGAGTGTATTTTATGTTCATTTTTAATTGACCACTTTGTGTTGACAGTGATTAAAGAATAAATGGGTAACTTGATTGTTGCCAACTGAACTGACAGTGATAACAGATGATGAAACAGAATTCATGGCACTGGTGGGATGCTGACAGTGTAACTTGTACTGGGATATTATAAATGTTTGCAACTGATCGACTAATCGTATTAATCGCATCAATGTCAACAAATCGTTTCAACACTAGTCATCAGGGCTGAAAAAGCATCAATAAATAATGACGTCTAAAATCAAATAATGAGACTGATTGTCTTTACGCTACACACTATTATTAAATGGAGACTGTACAGTTCCCATATTATTTGCAAAGTATCAAGACAACCGTTTGATTTTCTTTGAATTACGCGATTGTTTTTTGGATGAAAATTGTGGTATTGCATTATATACGCATGTCCATCGGACATGAAACTCATCTTCAATGAAAGTGCAGTGTTGTCCTTTCCCCAAAATGCAGTCCAGCTGCAACATCGTAAAGTGTTTTGAATGCCTAGCTTTGTTCTTGGATATCGGAAGCACACTAAGTCACAAGTTGTTCTGAAATATTATTAACCTCCCGCAACGAGCTGTGGGGGGTATACTGGAATCACCTTGTCCGTTCATCCATCTGTGTATCCATCCGTCAGTAGACGACATAATTTTGTCTGGAGATTTTGTCAGTCGTTTATGGGCCGATCAACTCGAAACCTGGCATGACTGTTCACCACCATGGGAACCTGCACACCTGCTATTGTAGTTCCGGTTGGAGTATTTTTTCCAGAATTATGCCCCTTTTCGACTTGAAACAGCAGGCCTATAATTTTGCCTGGAGATTTTCTCAGATGTTTATGGGTCGATTCCTTTGAACTTGGTATGGATGTTTACAACCGTGGGAATCCATGCACCTGCAATTATAGTTTTGATCAGACCTTTTTGTTAGAGTTATGCCCTTTTTCATCTTAGAATAATCATGGCGGCAGGGGTATGGACAAGCCCCTCTGGGACAGTCACACCTCTAGTTTTAATATGAGTTCTGGTACAAATACGGTAACTGACTTCCAGGAATCATTGGTGCCTGCAGTCAACTCTGTGAGTTAATTGCAAATATTTTTCGTATTCTATATATTACAACCTTCATTTTGATGTGTAATTTGTGTATATTTAATTTGAATTTATTGAATATGAGTGGTGGAAATTTCAAAGTAAACAAATTTCTCTTACCAGGCCTTAAAATTTGCCATGATTCATGAGAATCGATTTTGATTTTCATGAACTCATGTTGTGAGAATCAATTCAATTTTCAGTTCTTAATACTTAGAATATGAGTGTACTGTTATACACCCGTGGGTGCAACATAGGGCTGGGCAGTTTTTAAATTTACATTTCAGTTCGGTTTCGGTTTTGTACAAAAACTCAGTTTTCAGTTTTTCAAATTGTATTGCAGAAATCCATGTTTTATTTCTCATCCAAGTCTTGAGGCTCCTAGAGCATGTAAAGTCACCTGGGTTACTCAGTGCCCACCACTCTTCTCAGCTAATGGATATATTGTGGTGGGCTACAGTGGTGGAGCCATGGGGTATCTAGGGAGCCCAATCACCCCCTCCCCCCCCCCCCCCCAAAAAAAAAAAAAAAAAAAAAATCCCCCAAAATCCTGCTTGCTCCTCCCATGTCCAAATTTGAAAATATTTTTTTTGACTTCCTGCCCTCAGTACAAGTACAGTACCCTCAGTCCTGAGATCCCCCCTCTAAACTCTTCACCCGCATGGTCCCCCAGGATTTCAAACCATGGCTCCACCACTAGTGGGATCTGCCTTGTTCTGTCAGTTAGATTTGGGATCTTGCCAAGATGCAAAAATTTACAAGAGAAGCTGCATTTTAGCAAAAATTTACATTTTTATACTGTACCAATGACCCAGACATAGCTGGTGCTAACTCTTAAAATATAGGGCCAAACACAAATTTTGCCCCCCAATCCCCAAAATTTGCATCTAAAACTAAAGAAAACATGTCCTGAAAGGCCCTCCACACCTCGCCCCCACTGCGCATGCGCAGTGTCAAGGACGTTCCGAAATTGGCGCCATTTATCATTCTAAGTTTGGCCCTTCATCAGTTAACATCTGACTGATCTTTGTGCTTTTAAATCTCAGTTTAAATATTGCCAGACACATAAATATTAGTGAAATGGTGATTCTAAGGAGGATAGAAAAGGAGGAGAGGAAAAGAATGTGTGACAGAATATTATCAGGGCTGTAACTTAAAATTTTTTAATGAAATTATGTTAAGTTACCTATTTTCAAGGCAGCAGCCATTTTGTTGTCATTCTGATTATTTAGTTACACTGTTTTTCAAGTGTTTTTCCTCTCTCCCTGTCCTTTAAGTTCCCCCTTGCTATTCTCCCATGCTTTTGGCATAGTTTCTGTAATTATTATTACTAAAATTTCTTGGGAGTTTTAGCTTATTAACAGAATGAATTCTGTTCTTTCCCCATGTTTACGTCTTCACCTACGGGTGGTTAGGCGTTGTGTTCTGCATCTACCATCTGATGTTCTGCAGTTTCTTCCCTGGAAGTCTCTGTTTTGCATCAGATGGTGTATTTTTGGTAACTGATTTCGGGCCTGGGTGCCTGGAGTCTTATTTTAGTGTTTTTACACTCATTGTTTACATTTACAACAGCCCTCTGTGTGAGGGGGGGATTTCTTGAAAATAATATCTTGATGTTATTTTAATCATAACTAGATACATTATTATTGTTCGTAAGTGTTGAATAAATTGTTTAAAATATTTTTAAAATTTTTGTCCACACTTAGGCTTGGGATCCATTGGGGCTCAACGTTACTTTTCAGAAACTTGGGCTGTTCTGAAAAAATATTTTTTCAAAATATTTTGATTTCAATTATTTTTTCTATATTAATGGATCATATTATTATTATGTATTTGATTGCCAGGGGTTAGTGCGAGTACCAGGACTTGTTTTCTGTTCACATTGAAAGGATATTGATCAATTGTTTTAGGAGGAAGTCTTCCTCTGACCTTATTATCATTCTATATGTGGTCAGTGTACTCGCATTAACTCCTGTTCTGTATCGTATGATTTCGATGACAATATGGGAAGCGTATGTCACGGTATGTTGTTGGGGATTTGGACACTCCGGTCCTTTCCCCGCAGGGTCACTCTACTTTATCAATTTCTATTTCAGACGATCAAGATTAGGGTGATGTATCTGTGATGTCTTCCAACAGTGTGCCTCCGTCGTCACAATTAATGAAGGGCTAGCGGAAAAGTGCTCATGTAATACGCCAATTGCCTAAGAGGACCCTAGTAGGTTTGACGGCCTTTGACGTCCGCTAGCTCGCCCGGTGTAGCGTCCATTCACCGAATGGTTCGGCAGCCGGGTTCGTCCGTTGCGGTCTAGAAGGAATTTTGGGGTGATGCGAGCACTATAAAATTAACTTAATGCACACCCAGTGACGGCGGATCGGAGGGAGAACGAAGGAAGCCTTTTAGTCCGGTTCATAGCTCGTTCCGGTCCATCCGGACGGCAAGCGAGAGAGGCCCCTCTCTCGTTCAACAACATCTGGCCCCAGATGTTGTGGTACAAATGTGTCGTTAGCGGAGCATACGTCCGTCGCTCGGGACGCTCCGTTGTATAGGCAGTCCGCTGAGACTGCTAAGGCTTCCTCTTCTCGTCAGCGCACACGACCGCACCTTGGCTGCGTGACCGCCGATATATTACCAGCTTCGCCGATCAAGGATTCTTCGGCGACCAGGTCACACCATCCGGCAGCCAGGGATTCGAGACCGATGGACTCCGGACGTTCGCATAGGAAGTATGCGGGAGCCATCTGATGCGGAGCTGCCCTCGGCGAAGCACCGATAGACTGCGCCTCCGCAGGTCTCGACGCCGGACATTCTTGTGCACATAGCACAGCTTATCGCAGCATCCCAGCAGCCGACAGAAACGGTGTCGGATCGAGAATTATCCGACAGCGCTGGGTCGGTAGCCGGGGACTCTAGGCCTGCAGACTCCGGACGTTCGCATAGGAAGTGTGCGGGAGTCAACGTACACGGAGCTTCCAGCGGCAATGCATCGTAAGTCCGCTACTGCACAGGCCTCGGGAACGGACGTGCTTTCCTTAATAGCACAGTTTATCGCAGCATCCCAGCATCAATTGAATCTGTCGCATATATTTTATCCGACGATGCTGGGTCGGGACGCTCCGCGGAAGCGGGTACGGACGTCCGAAAGTTTCATCCGGTCCGACGGGATACCGAAAGGGATTCGGTGGATTTCAAGCTTTCCCTTTCGGAACAACATATGCTGCGATGCCGGATAAGAAACTGATAGCGTCGGTGGACTTAGAAATTTTTGGTTCGGTTCAGGGACATCGTCCCTCAGTTCCGACATAGTCCAATAATGTCACACAAACTTTCGAATTATTGAACGACGCTATATATATTATTATTTTATGCTTGCTATCCAAGCATTTCTGGTTTCTTGTTCGAAGAGTTATGGAGATGTCTTTAAAAAGTGTGCCTCTGTCGTCATAGTTAATGAAGAGTTAGCGGCAATAAGTGCTCATGGAATATGTCTATCGCTTACGGAATGACATTCGCTAGCTCACCCGGTGTAGCGTACATTCATCGAATGGTTCGGCTGCCGGGTTCGTCCGTTGCGGTCTAGGAAGGAGATTTGGGTGATGCGAGCACTTTAATTACTTTAGTACTCACCCAGTGACGGCAGATTGAGGACAGATCGGAGGAAGCCAACAACATAGGGGACCGCATGTTGTGGTTCAGATATTTTACATTCGGAGCATATGTCCGTTGCTCGGGACGCTCCGTTATATTGACAGTCCGAGAGACTATCTTTAATGCTGCCTCATCCTCACAGCAGGGCACACGACCGCACATTGGCTACGTGACCTCGAGTATCCGATCAGTTTCGGCATTCAGTGATTCCACAGCGAATAGGTCGCGCCATCCGGTAGCCAAGGGACACGAGGCCTATACACTCCATTCGCTCGCATATTGGAAGTATGCACGGGGTAACGATCTCGGAGCTTCCTCCGGCAATGCATCGTAAGACCGCTGCTCCTCAGGCCTCAGTGACGGACGTGCTATCCGAGTTAGCACAGTTGTTTCGCAGCATCCCAGCAATTGACGGTTTCTCGGTCGAATCAGGAATTATCCGACGGCGCTGGGTCGGTGCGGTCCGCGGTTGCATCAAGCTACGGACGACCGAACGCTTTATAGGGTCCGACAGGATGGCGAAAGGGATTCGAAAGATTTCGAGTTTTCCCTTTAGTAGTATCGGAAGATGCCTTTCATATCTTCTGGCATTTCTTCCAGTGATTATTTTTCGGACTTCATTGCTGCAATCTTGGATAAGAGACTTATAGCGTCATTGGACTCGGATTTTTCGATCGGTACAGGGACTTTGTCCCTGACTTACCGACGCAGTCCAATATTGTCATTACAACATGTGTTTTATTTTTCGACGCTATATATTATATATATATATACAAGCCTGCTACTAAGCATGATAGTTTAGTTTCTTGTCCGCGTGGCTCATTTCTGCCATTTTATCTTTTTTACATATAGTTTATTTTGGCAGAGCAGGGCATACCGAGAGTTCATATGCGTCTAGACGGTGTGATTAAAGACTGCATATATTCTTTTTCGCCGTTTATGTCTTTTCCAATTTCAATGTTGGGAACGACATTATGTATAGTAGACTTAACTTAGACGCTTTATTATACGTAATCCGCCTTACTGAGGCGTTATCATTACGTCTTCAAGAAAAGATTTACGGGATATTATTCTCAATGTAATTTCTTTTGAGGGCAGTAGTTTGTTCACGTATAACTCCGCCCTTCAGTGGCTGATTGGAGTTGGTTAGACGTGATGCAGCCCTAGCTACATCCACGCGTGGATAGTAGGTTAAGAACTCTCTCAGAGTCGCTTCGTTCTCGGAGGAGCTTCTCTTCGACGGCAACTTTCCGGCAATCCATGAATTGCTTGATTTATACATTCTCTTGTCTATCTAGTGTTACAAGAGATTCAGACTGGGGCAAACATTCAGTGGTTGACTCAGAGAGTGCCGCCGCAGTTGCCGGACCCTAGTGTGGCTGTTATGACGGTTGCCAGTCAAACAGATTGGGATATATACTGATCCCTACGGATTCGAAGTGCCAGGGTCTTTGGGTTCCGCAGTCTTTTAGCTATCAGTTTAACTTCCGCGGAATAATGTTTTTTAGGCTTGCTTTATGTCATTGCATGAACATTATTCAGAAATGCATGCCCAAATTCCTGTCCTTTAATTCGACAGTAGTGGCGTATCTCCGGAACCAGGGAGGCACTCTTTCGTTTCCGTTATTCAATTTAATGGAAAGAATCCGTCTGTTGGTTATAGTACACCAAGTTCAGTTTTGGTCCGTCATATTCGGGGTCGTCTGATTGTTTTATCGCACTCCCGTTCTCTTACGGGTCGCTTGTTGCTGTCAGAATGGACTCTCAACAAACAAGTATTTAATCAGATTTGCTATCTATGGGAGCGCCCAATGATGTTTTATTATGACACAGCTTGCTAATCAATTGCAGACGTATGTGTTGGCTTGTCCAGATCTCTGAGCTAATACTGTTAACGCTCTATTGATCTATAGGACGCAATGATAGGATAGGCGTATCCTCCGGCGCTGTTGTTTTAGCAGGTATTGCTAAGATAAACAACCACAATACATTTCTGTTGATAGCATCTCTATCTTCACAGAGATCATGAGTAATTTACTCTCTTGTCTACTGTGGATCTTAACGTGAAATCTTCCTCTATGTGAGGATCTTTTTTCACTGGGTAAATCGTGTCATCTTTATCACAACCAGCAAGGTCGCAACCTTCATGTATTCCATTGTGTGGTCCGTATTGCATTGTAAGCACTGTACTGGACGAGCTTTGGACGCGATTTCTTACTATAGGAGATCCTCTTCTTCGCTATTCTATGCGACTAAAGTGGAGGCTCTTCCGTCGTGGTGTAGGGATCATTATGTTCATATGGTTGATCCCTCCATACTACGCATTGCTAGTTTTTAGTATACTTGTTTCACAAGATCTACTGCAGCCTGTTGTTATTTAGGTTATAGGTTTATGTTACCTCATACCTATGCACTCTACGATAGTTTACAATTGAGTCTTTTGTCTCTTTATCTAAGTCAGTTAGTAACTTTTTGATAAATAGACTTAGAATCTTTAGATTAAATTCCTATACGGATTTTAACTTTGGTTCTTATTTAGCTAAGTAATCATTTGAGCCTCTGGAAACAGTAGTTTTCAAATTCTGACCTTTTAGACAGTAATTCTGTTGGTTTCTCTTTTACTGTAGAGTCAGTGAGTTTCATGCACTATCGATGGATGATTTTCACTTTCATAGTTTCGGAATCAATACTTCCGTTACTATTTAGGTTGGATTGTTGCATAAGAGTTAGGCTCCTATTATCCGGAACCTATTATTTTAAGGTCCTTCCGTCTTCGTATGGGCATAGGCCTTTACTCTTTCCGGGTACAGTTTATGTATTTATAAACAGATATCTGTTTATTACAAGGGCGTAAGCTTCTTCTGTCTTTGATGTCTAGTAGAAGGACGTTACGCTCCATTTTATTGTTAATCGATTCTATTAACTAGCGTACTGCTTATGGTATATCATTGGCTTAGCAGTTGTGCTTAAGATTTCGGCTCATGAAGTAAGAGTTCTTCTACTTCTTGGGCTTACATTAATAGTGTTGCTATTATAGATTTTTGAAGGCTGCTCATTGCGCTCAGCCATCCATTCATGAATTTTATCTCAGAAATATCGAGTCCATTTCTGGAGGCCTCTATTGTTAGGTCTATTATCTACTGCTCAGAATGTCATTCACTTAACAGTTGCTACTATAGCTAGGTAGGCTGTCTGTTTCGGCAGTGTCTCCGTTCGGCTGCCCTCTTCGCTCTGGGCTATTTGACCCAGGGCAAGAAAAAGGGGGGGGGGGGGGGGAGGGTGTTCCCTTGGGTCACCTGTTTTTACTATGAAAACAAGGGGATACCTCCTCCGGAGTTAGTAATTCTGAGCTGTTATTGGGATGGTTGTTTAGTGAGAAGTTTAAGTTTATAAAATTCATTCAAGTCTTAGTTTTTAAAGTATAGCTTTTGAATATTGCATATGTCAACGGACATGATTATGCAATTCTCACACACTTTTAGGAGTATAAGAGTCTCTATTCTCTAGACTTACTTTATTATTGGCTTACTTTAAAAATTATTAGTATAAGGATTATTGGATATTAATAGAGTACATGGATGTATGAAGCTCAATTTTTGGAAGGTGTTGTATCTTTCTAATTTATCATAAATAAGAAAGATACATGTAAGGCCTATTACTTCTTTTCCCTACAGGGGATGACTCTATTTTATTTTATTGAGCGTATTCCATTTTGCTCTATGTCCTTGGCCCTCCAGCCTTTTTACTATTCAGCTATGTCTGGGTCATTGGTACAGTATAAAAATGTTAAAAAATTTATAGTAATTTATATATTTTTTATACTTACCAATGACCCAGACGGGGATGGCCCTCCCAGGAGTTGGGAACTCTTGCCTCCCCGCTGAGTACATAGCGCTTACCAGGCACTGGTTATTAGAATGATAAATGGCGCCAATTTCGGAACGTCCTTGACACTGCGCATGCGCAGTGGGGGCGAGGTGTGGAGGGCCTTTCAGGACATGTTTTCTTTAGTTTTAGATGCAAATTTTGGGGATTGGGGGGCAAAATTTGTGTTTGGCCCTATATTTTAAGAGTTAGCACCAGCTATGTCTGGGTCATTGGTAAGTATAAAAAATATATAAATTACTATAAATTTTTTAACATTCCCTTATTTTTTAAGGAGTTGCTAACCTCTCAACCTTGTTTTGGTATTTAATATATAATTATTGTGCCTATTTCGGTAATTATCAGTTCGTTTCAAAATAGACTGCCCGGTTTCTAATGGTTCCTGCTTGAAGTGACAGTGGAATAAAAGGAACACTCTTACGGTATGGAAATTTTATTGATATTGGTAACGGAAAAAAATTTGAGAATCAGCAACAATAAATATGAATTTAACTATTCTGAAATTTGATTTAAAAATAATTAATAAGAAAAAACGATACAAAGATATTTTACACTAATTGGTTTACAGAAAATAAAAACAGTGGTACTTATCAATTATTGAATTAGTCCAAAGTACAGTTTGACAGAATCCAGTAATCCAGTGGTGAAGAATCTTGTGAAGAAAGTTACCAGCTGGTAGTATTAAATCCAAGAATGTCTCTTCAGAAACAGTAAAATTTTCACTTAGAAATTTCAGCAGTCTCCAATAAAATATAATAAAATGCTCCGCAAAATTCAAATGGAATAAAAATCCAAAAAGTATTGGCGCTACAAGTAATTTCCAAATAATC
Organism: Pictodentalium vernedei; assembly: GCA_031216915.1. Classification (NCBI taxonomy): domain Eukaryota; kingdom Metazoa; phylum Mollusca; class Scaphopoda; order Dentaliida; family Dentaliidae; genus Pictodentalium; species Pictodentalium vernedei. Next base: position 294,568,015 of record CM062295.1, on the reverse strand, counting down.
CAGTAGAATCCTGGCTTTTCACAAAATGATATTCTGTTTCACAGAAAGTATAAATTCTCTTTTCCAAGACGAATAGTTTCTCTTCAAAATTCTCTTTTGGAATCAATCTTCCAAATTCACAAAGAAGCACTGCTTCTACAATAAATGCACTGTTCTGAAACAATCTCCAATGGAAACAACTGAAGTGAGTCTTTCTGAAATGGCTTTTTAAAAATGAGTTTCTGAATTCTGTTGACAAACCTTTATTTAGTACCCAGAAAGAATGTCCCAGAAGAGGAAGTTTCTGCACAGTTCTATTAGTTTCTAGGTGATTCTGTCATAATTCAGGTAAACAAGGTCCTTGACCTACTTCAACAATCAACAGCTATATGTACAATAGGTTAGTGCAACAAAGATGTAAACAAAGGTCACTCAGTGCATATGAGTCAGACCAGTCAGAATATGCAGAAAAATATCAATCTCTATATAATATGGGGGTTATATAACAAACACAAATCATATTTCTTGTGATTTTGATAACTATTATTGAAGTAAGTCGTGGTATACGAATCACTTTTATTGGTAACTCACTCTCCAAAGTTTTCACATTATCTCTCCTAATATCGACTGTAGAGGTTCGTTTTTGACATTGATTTTGCCCAAACACAGAAATTGGACGAAGTGAGTGGTGCCAAGTCGAAGGTATTGCCAATTTCACTTCGCCCTCTTGGCTGATCCCTGCGTTGATTCCATCTCTGCCAAGACAGGCGATTGGTGTTTTTGAAGGGAGACAGCTGCATAATTAATGGGATTTGAAAACTTGCAATATTGCTTCTTGGGATTCGTTGTGTACACAAAATACACATGGGATAACACGTATTGATTATAAAAACTTTGTATTGGGAATGCAGCATTAACATGACACTTGACAGTTTATACCTGACAGGTCTGCAGTACTGAGCGATTCCATAAAGTAAGTTCACATAGTATACAAACAATTTGCAATAAGTTTTAATAACTTTCAATAGTTACCTGCCATCCATTTAACAGGATATGTTCTCTTTTAATTTAACAACTTCATTGTTGACAAGAAAACAGAACTGCGAATTCTGAATATATAATTAACCAGTATGCAGACGACAGCACCTTATTTCTTGACGATGATCAAAAATCACTCAACGCAGCCTTAAATATTGTTGACGAGTTTTCTCATCAGGTCTAAAACTGAATTTTGACAAAACTTATATAGTATGGATCGGTTCTCGTAAGGGTTGCGGTGTGGAACTAAAAACGGACAAACTGATAAAATGGAATCACGGTGAAGATTTTACCATTTTGAAAATAAAATACAATTTAAGTAATACAAACAACCTGGATAAAAATTTTATAGAAAAATTAGAAAAAATGCACAAACTATTAAATGATTGGTCGTTAAGAAATCTTACCCTTGTTGGAAAAGCTACGGTGTTAAAAACTCTTGCTCTTCCAATTATCATACACTCTCTCACAGTCCTTCCCATCCCACCCGATTGGATTATCGCTAAACTCCAGAAAAGGGTTTTCACATTCCTTTGGTCACAGAAGAAAGACAAAATCAAACGCTCTACCATGATAAACACAGTGGAGAAAGGTGGTCTCAAAATCCTGCACATTAAAACCCTATGTAATTCATTAAAAATTATTTGGGTTAAGAAGCTTTTAGACCCGGAAAATTCATCACAGTGGAAAACACTGGCACTTGATAACTTTGAAAAATTTGGATTCAACAATGTTTGGCATTTTTCAAAAGACGGTCTACAAAAATTAGTGGAATCAATGCCCCCATTCTGGCGAAATGTTGTAATTTCGTGGTCACTCCTTCAAGACTATTCTATATCAACATATAAGGATATTTTATCACAACCAATATTTTATAATAAAAGTATCAAATTAAATAATGCATGCTGTCATTTAGAAAAATGGTTTGCAGCTGGTGTGTTTTTTATAAACGATATTGTAGATTCTAACAGAAATTTCTTCACACATGGAGCATTTAAAACCAAATACATCTTAGATATCCCGTTCACTACATATTTGGGATTGATAAATTCAATACCCCAAAACTGGAAAAAAATAATCCAAGAATGTACACAAAAAATTGATGTTGTGGAGAATGCATTAGTATCCCGCTTAAAGTCTACTGCCAAAGTTAATAAAGATTTTTACGGCCTTTTCCTGAACAAGATAGCTGTACCTGCAAGAAAATCCAAAGCAAAATGGAGCGATGAGCTTAGATATGATATAAGCACAGACGAATGGCAATATGTATACAAGACAACATTTACTTCTACCAGCGACACATATTTACAGACACTACAGTTCAAAATAAATCACCGTATATTATACACCAATTCTAAACTATTTCGTAGTGGTCTTTCAGAAACTCGGCTCTGCCGCTTTTGTTTTAATTCAAAAGAATCAATAACACATCTCTTTTACGATTGTTCACATTCAAAAACAGTTTTACTTCAACTCATAGAAAAGGTTAATACTGTTTGTAATTCAAATGTCCAGGTCAGCCCTAAGGAAGTAATATTAGGAATGCAAACAGAAGCTCAGTTATCCGACATACTGTGTACATGTTTACAAATTTTTAAAAAATATATATTTTCATGTAGTCTTGAAAACCGGCTACCCAACTACACCGCGTATACAGAAGTTTTAAAGAATTACAGAACTATCGATATATACTCACTCTATTTATACTCGTTGGCAAGGCAAACAAAATCAAACTGAGATGGGAGACAATATCTAAAATATTTAGCTAAATTTAAGTGTCTTCTATAACCACACAAGCCCATGTTGAATTTTGATCGGAAGAATTCTTTACACATTGTATTTTTGTTTTGTATATATATATATATATATAATGTGTGTGTTTGATGTAATTTACTGTGAAAACTGTAAATAAAAAAAAGAAAAAAAAAAAAGTTTTAATAACTTTCAATAGTTACCTGCCATCTATTTAACAGGATATGTTCTCTTTTAATTTAACAACTTCATTGTTGACAAGAAAACAGAACTGCGAATGCGCAGTGTTATCTCTGAGCATGTGACAGTTTCAGAGAATGTGCCAGAAAGTCAGCTTATTAACATAAATTACCCGTCATTTTACCCTTGTGAACATTGAGGTTTCAAAGCTCAATAAATTTTATGTTTACTTCCAATCTAATTTACTACGCGTGGAACACAGATGATTTTGGGTCAGAGATAATTTGTATTACTTATACACCATACATTGTCAGGTAACTTTCAATACCTATTTGGTCGAATATGAGTGAGCCTGAGGCTTTGCCCGGTTGATTAAATTTAGTTAACGATTCTTGAATTGCAAGTGTGAATTCTTACATAAGACTTTTTAATTTTTCATATTCCTTCTGGTGGTGGTTCTGTAGATACTGTTTAATATATAAGAAATTTGCTACCACTATTTTGGGGGATGTGTTGTCAATCCTCTCGAAGAAAGCATAAACGGCACAGCATTTACCTTTGCCCGACATCTTAGCCTTTGGCATGCAGAACGCATGTGATTGAGAGGTCATAAACTTACCAATTCTGGAAAGATTTTTGAAACCAAAAGTCTTGTTTTTATACGCCCGTTTTGAAAATAACGGTTGTATTATGGTATACTGCTGTCCGTCCGTCTGTCCACACGTCATACAATAACTCGAAAACGCTTCAAGCAATTTTTGTGATTTTTTGGTGGAAAGGATATGTTGATGGAAGGAAGCTCCCTTTAGATTTTTGTCACTGTCCGATTTGTCATTCCAGAGTTATGGAACTTTATTCGTCAAAATATAGGCAATTTTCCACATGTCGGACAATAACTTGAAAATGCTTTGAGCAATTTTCATGATCTTTTGGTAGCAAGTGTATGTTGATGGTAGGAATCTCCCTTTCTATTAGTGTCACCGTCCGATATGTCATTCCAGAGTTATGGGACTTTATTCATCAAAATATAAGTAATTTTCCACATGTTGAACAACAACTTGAAAATGCTTAGAGCAATTTTCATGATTTTTTGGTTGCAAGTATATGTTCATAGAAGGAATCTCCCTTTTGATTTGTGTCGCTGTCCGATTTGTCATTCCAGAGTTATGGGACTTCATTCGTCAAAATATAGGCAATTTTCCACATGCCAGACTTTGAGCAATTTTCATGTTTTTTGGGTGGCAAGTATATGTTGATGGAAGCACTCTCCCTTTCTAGTTGTGTCGCTGTCCGATATGTCATTCCAGAGTTATGGGACTTTATTCATCAAAATATAAGCAATTTTCCACATGTCGAACAATAGCTTGAAAATGCTTACAGCAATTGTCACGATTTTTTAGTTGCAAGTATATGTTGATAGAAGGAATCTCCCTTTCTGTTTGTGTCGCTGTCTGATTTGTCATTCCAGAGTTATGGGGACTTTATTCTTCAAAATATAGGGAATTTTCCACATGTCGGACTATCGCCAATTTTCCACATATCGGACAATGACTTGAGAACGCTTAGAGCAATTTTCATGATATTTTGGTTGCAAGTATATATTGATAGAAGGAATCTCCCTTCTGATTTGTGTCACCATCGGAATTGTCACGCCAGATTTATAGGACTTTATTTGTCAAAATATAGGCAATTTTCCGCATGTCGGACAATAACTTGAAAATGCTTTGAGTACTTTTCATGATTTTTTAGTTGCAAGTATATGTTGATAACTGGAATCTCCCTTTCGATTTGTGTCACTGTCAGATTTATCATTCCAGAGTTATGGGGGTGCGGTGGTGGTGTGGTAACCGGTCCGGTTCTTGTCAGATCTCCGAAGTTCAGCATCATCGAGCATGGTTCGTAGTTGGATGGGTCACCATTTCTGCAACTGATTCGTGTTCGAGGCCGTGTTGTGCCCTCGGTCAAGGCACTTAGCCCCGATTGCCCAAATGGGGGTCATTTACCATTTTTAGCTCAACTTTGGGGAAGCCAAATTTGAGGTATCATCATGGCCCGTCGTCAGTCTGTCCGTCCATCTGTCGCGCCATACACATGGCTCGTCGGGCTAGAAGCCATATTTATGAACCGATCTTTACGAAACTTCTTGGGTACCTTTGTTATCAACGTGAGACGAGTGTTTTGGGGTCCGGTCTGAAATTCAAGATGGCCGCTGGGAGCCATTTTGTACAAAATTAGGTGCAATCAGATTTTTGCACAGAACTTCGATATGAAAGCTCTGATTTGAATAATTTTTTTATGAATGTTTAGTATCATGGGATACATCACATTTAATACAGGTTTTTTTCTCGTGTGTAAATTATGCAAATTGGGCTAACTTTGATTTATTTAGTGTTACTTTCAGCAATGTAAGTGCAAATGCCAATACAGCTCGGGCTAGAGACCGTATTTATGAACCGATATTTACGAAACTTCTTGGGTACCTTTGTTATCACCGTGGGATGAGAATGAGTGTTTTTTGGGTCTGGTCTGAAATTCAAGATGGCCGCTGGCAGCCATTTTGTACAAAATTAGGTGCAATCAGATTTTTGCACAGAACTTCCATATGAAGCGCTGATTTGAATAATTTTTTGTGTGAATGTTTAGTACCATGGGATACATCACATATAATACGGGTTTTTTTCTTGTGCATAAATTATGCCAATTAGACTAACTTTGATCCATTTAATGTTACTTTCAGCACTGTAACTGCAAATGCCAATACGGCTTGGGCTAGAGGCCGTATTTATGAACCGATCTTTACGAAACTTCTTGGGTACCTTTGTTATTATCGTGGGACGAGAATGAGTCGTTTTGGGTGCGGTCCAAAATTCAAGATGGCCACCAGCAGCCATTTTGTACTTTATTTAGCGCAGTCAGTTTTTTGGAGAGAACTTCTGTATGAAAGTTCTGATTTGAATAAATTTTTGTATGAATGTTTAGTAACATGGAATACATCACATATAATACAGGTTTTTTTCTCGTGCAAAAATTATGCAAATTAGATGAACTTTGATTTAATCTGTGCAACTTATACACAGTAAGTGCACATGTCACAGCTTGGGCTAGAGTATGTATTTATGATCCGATCTTCACGGAACTTCTTGGGTACCTTTGTTATCACCTTGGGATGAGAACGAGTGTTGCTGGGTGCGGTCCAGAATTCGAGATGGCTGCCAGTGGCCATTTTGTACCAAAATTAGGTTCAATCAGTTTTTTGTACACAACTTCTATACGGCTCAAGCTAGAGGCTGTATTTATGAACCGATCTTTACAAAACTATTTGGGTACCTTTGTTATCACCGTGGGACGAGAATGAGTGTTATTGGGTGCAGTCCAAAATTCAAGATGGCCGCCAGTAGCCATTTTGTAAAAAAATTAACGCAATCAGTTTTTTGTACAGAACTTCTGTATGATAGCTCTGATTTGAATAAATTTTTGTATGAATGTTTAGTAACATAGAATACATCACATACAGGTTTTTTTTCTTGTTCAGAAATTATGCACATTAGATGAACTTTGATTTATTCAGTACTACTTATACACTGTAAGTGCACATGTCAATACGGCTAGGGCTGGAGGCTGTATTTATGAACCGATCTTCACGAAACTTCTTGGGTACCTTTGTTATTACCTTGGGACGAGAACGAGTGTTTTGGGGTGCGGTCCGAAATTCAAGATGGCTGCTGGCGGCCATTTTGTACCAAAATTAGTGCAATCAGTTTTTTTGTACAGAACTTCTGTATGAAAGTTCTGATTTGAATAAATTTCTGTATGAATGTTTAGTAACATGGAATACATCACATATAATATAGGTTTTTTACTCGAGCAGAAATCATGCAAATTCGATGAACTTTAATTTATTCAGTGCTACTTATACACAGTAAGTGCATGTGTCAATACGGCTTGGGCTAGAGGCTGTATTTATGAACCGATCTTCATGAAACTTCTCGGGTACCTTTGTTATCACCTTGGGACGAGAACGAGTGTTTTGGGGTGCGGTTCGAAATTCAAGATTGCTGCTGGCGGCCATTTTGTACCAAAATTAGTGCAATCAGTTTTTTGTACAGAACTTCTGTATGAAAGTTCTGATTTGAATAAATTTCTGTTTGAATGTTTAGTAACATGGAATGCATCACATATAATACAGGTTTTTTTCTCGAGCAGAAATTATGCAAATTAGATGAACTTTAATTTATTCAGTGTTACTTTTACACAGTAAGTGCATGTGTCAATACAGCTTGGGCTAGAGGCTGTATTTATGAACCGATCTTCACAAAACTTCTTGGGTACCTTTGTTATCATCTTGGGATGAGAACAAGTGTTTCTTGGTGGGGTGCAAACTTCAAGATGTCTGCCAGTGGCCATTTTGTACCGAAATTAGGACCAATCAGTTTTTTGTACACAACTTCTATACGGCTCCGGCTAGAGGCTGCATGTATGAACCAATCTTTACGAAACTTTTTGGGTACTTTTGTTATGACCGTGGAACGAGAACAAATGTTTTGAGTGCGGTCCAAAATTCAAGATGGCCGCCAGCAGCCTTTTTGTACCAAAATTAGTGCAATCAGTTTTTTGTACAGAACTTCTGTATGAAAGTTCTGATTTGAATAAATTTTTGTATGAATGTTTAGTAACATGGAATACATCACATATAATACAGGTTTGTTTCTCGTGCAGAAATTATGCAAATTAGATGAACTTTGATTTATTCAGTGCTACTTATACACAGTAAGTGCACACGTCAATATGGCACAGGCTAGAGTCTGTATTTATGAACTGATCTTCACGAAACTTCTTGGGGTACCTTTGTTATTACCTTGTGACAGGAACAAGCATTGTTGGGTGCCTCTGTTATCACTGTGCTATGAGAACAAATATCTTTGGGTTCAGTCAAACCCTCTCTGGGACTCAAAGATTTGTTTTCTAATTTAGCATCTAACTGTCACCCCACTTCTACAATACTTTACCTATATATTTGTTACAGGCTACGGTCAGCATTTATGTACAGACCGTTAAAATACTTTACATGTTAGCATCTAACTGTCACCCCACTTCTACAATACTTTACCTATATATTTGTTACAGGCTACGGTCAGCATTTATGTACAGACCGTTAAAATACTTTACATGTACCTTTGTTATCAGGGCATTACCTAGATGTTTGTCATTGGTGTGTCACATACTATACATGTACATGTCTTAACCCTTTACCTAACATGAAAAGCAGACGACACTTGCAAAAATAATTCTTGAATAACTAAATTTTTTCATTTTATGTCTCAAAAACATAGGTTATGACCCCTCGTTGGAACGAGCTCGACGAGCTCGTTCCAACGAGGGGGTCATAACCTATGTTTTTGAGACAAAAAATGAAAATATTTTGAAAATTAATTGGCGATTTTTGAGAATAGCGCTGGCCGGTTTTGGCCGTTACGTTGGGTAAAGGGTTAAACAAGTTGAGCTACAGTGTCATTGACACTTTCATTTCTTGAAGTTATGATCTCTTTCAACATAAGATATATACATGAAATTCAAATAATTTATTTCCAAATTAATGAACACAGTATGTTGTTGGTTATGATTATTGTACAAGAATATAAAAATAGAACCTGACAAGTACACATGTATACTCATATTGTGTGCTTCCCTCTTGTAATTAATAACAGGCAAATCATGCGCTCATGGCGCAGCTGTTTATTTTGTTAAGGCGACGGTTCAGTTTTGGTTTTAAAAAAAAAAGAACCGATAAACCGCCCAGCCCAAGTGCAACATGTACTCACGCCATAGTAAAAAGCCAACGTCATATTTAAGGAGTTGGGATTTTTACCTTTCTCTAGCTGAAAGGTTGTACAGTTATGTGTGGTTTTCCATAAAAGAGATCAGTCAGCAACACTGAGTTCATTATGGGTGATTTTAATCAAAATATGTGGGAGCACTGTGGCTCAGTGGTAGACTGTTGGTCTTCTATGTTGGAGGTCCCGAGTTCGATCCCCATCTGGGATGACCCGCATTGTGTCCTTGGGCAAGGCACTTTATCCTGGTTGCCCACATGGGGGCATGATGATGCCGTGTACTAAGGCGTACTGCACATCGGTGGTGCACATGTCTTCAGCCGCTGTAACCCTGCTTGAGCGGAGCTTGAACAGAGTTAGAATGTTGAGGAGCTGACAGTTGCTTGTCGATGCTCAGTGGTTCTCTCCGGGTACTCAGGCTTCCTCCACCCGTAAAACTGTTGCGGTCATGATTAGCCATGGCGCATGACTATGTGACCTCAAACACCAATAAATAATAATAAAAATATGAATATTATTGCTGCCTTGAGTGCTGCAAGATGTGTGTGAAAGCATTGCAGGTGGCACCTTGTTGAACTGAAGGGACGTTATGAAGAAATGACAATCAGCCCCAGGCCTTTAAATTCATTTATTTTGGGAACACCTTGTTGCCCTAATTTAGGCACATTAAAAATATAAATTACAGTCTAATACTGTTATGTTTTATTGCCAAGCCTTTCTTTGTGTTTCTATGGCCAGATTATGAAGGAAGCTGTTCTCTAATGTAGAAGAGGCAGAGAGAATTTATATATTTTTCTTGATGTCTTCACACCTTCTCTAATTTGGGCACACCTGTAAACAGTGTGAAATTGGGGTAATCTGAAGGCCTTATCAGCCCTGTGTAGGCCCTAGAGCTGAGAGGGTTTGATTTTTCAGATTTCGGTTCGGATTCATGAAAAATCCTCTTTTTTGGTTCAGTTTTTCTGTGTGTTAAGAACAGATAGCAAATAACACTTCAGTCTCCTTAACCCTTTACCCAACAAATTGGCCACATCCGCCCACGTAATATGCAAATTCAGCAGCTGAAAAAAATATTATTCTTCACCCAAACCATATCATGTAACCCCTATTTGGAACGAGATCATTGAGATCGTTCCAATGAGGGGTCGCATGATATGGTTTTGTTGAAATTTTTTGAAAAGTTTAAAAAAATGATATTTAAAATAATAAATGTTGATATCGTCTTCGTTGGGTAAAGGGTTAACTTTAAAAAATCTGTAATAGACACCATACACCACAAAGCCATCATCTGTGGTGGGTTCAACCTAACTTCCCTTTGATTATTCTAAGGGGTTCTGGGGGATCAGTTGCTGACCCTATTCAATCAGAAAAAAACATAAATCAGTGTAACAAATGAATAAAGTCCTCGTCATGACTAGCCATTGTGCATAAGTATATGACCATAAACACCAATAAATAAATAGAATAAAGTCCATCTAGGGATGGATCCAGGAATTTTTTGTTGGCACCTGTTTTTCAATTGAGGGTGTCACCAAATAAATTGAGATGTCTTAATACAGATGATAAGACCACTGCATGTGTCTTGAAGTGCTTTTTATGCGCCCGACCCTCTTGGGGGCATTATCTTTTTAGCATGTCTGTCTGTCCATCCATCCATCCATTAATTTTTATATTCCATCCAATAACTAAAGAACCGCTTATTTGATCAAATCACAATTTTAGGGGTTACTTGTGGATGACCAGATAATTCATCCTTTTGATTTTGGTCAAGCTAGCCAGTTCAATATGGCCACCATGGCATTATGACACTGTTGGGGGGCATATGCCACGCTTTGTATAGCTCTTGTTTTCAACTGCATGTGTAAAGATTTCTACTAAATATTGGAAATAATTGCTTCAATCTGGTAGATTCAAAGTTAATTGATATATTCCAGCTGGAATTTGGGGACATTTGGGCTCCAAAGTTTGGGGGCCCATAACCTGTAATTGGTATCAAACCGGCTCTGGTTCTGTCCCTGAGTCCATCAAATCTGTGTTGTGTTCTCATTGTCATTTTTTATTCCTTATTGATTTGTCCACCGGTCAAGTCAATGAGGGAGAAAATGTGACAATCAGAGCACAACAAATTAGCCCCAGACATGTCAATCGGTACTGGGACAAAATTATTTTATGCGGAAATTCCTAATTGAATGAGGGTGAACAGACTGATAATCCTGTATGGCACACTTGCATGACATACTTTCAACTTATTTGTGAATAAACATATCAAAACACTCAAAAGGTGCATGTTCTGTCTGCACAACAACCTTGATAAGGTCATCCAATTTGACTTTTCAAACATGGCATCAAAGACAATGAAAGCGTGATCATTGGCTACTTCAAAGAAATTATTCTGTGGCGACATCAAAGTAATCATAAAGCACCATTTTCGTGTTTTATGATTACTTTGATGTCGCTGCAGAATAATTGTACGATGTCATGTTTGTGTTTGCGATCTTCGGGACTGTCGGTTTAAATGCAAATTTCTCCCATCTGCGTGTGATGTGTCACCCAATTGTTGATTTATCCCGGTACCGGTTTCAGCGGGGCAGGCTCTGTTCTATCTTGGTACTGGTTATGTTGGTACCGGCGGTACTTTGACATGCCTGATTAACCCCTTGGCGAGGTAGGCTAAGTGATGAGAGTCCATATTGGTTTTTAGTCCATTTCCCTATCTTAAGATTGTTTGGCCAGTTTATACACACAGTAAAATAGTTTGGCTGGTTTTTGCTGGGTCTTGTGATATGGTTTTCAGTTTGCCGCTAAAAAGGAACCAAACCAGAAAAAAAAACAGTCCTGGTAGGCCCTATCAGTTGAAACACAGAGTTTTTTTTTCAGGCCCGTTCTTTGTTAAAAAAGTGAAGCCTTTAATACATTGTAAAGGAATGTAACTGAATACCATAGATTTTACTGAAAATATCAGAAAGTGAGGTTGACTCAAAAAGTTAGCTGTCTATATATAATTAGCGTGTAGGACTGGTATTGTCAGTAAAAGAAGGGAGAAATTTTCATTGCAGATACATGTAACATGTCACTTAGTTTTCCTGGTAAAATAGGTCTTCAATGATTAATCGTGATATGCATGAATCGCAATACATTGCTCACGATTCAATATGTATCAATGTTCACTATGTATTGCGATACAATAAATATAAATAATATCAGGCAAATTATTTTCGTAGATTTTGAAAGGTGAAACCCGGTTTTTTGCTTACCAACGTAGATCGTGCTGAATATGCCATCAACACAGAATTATTCAGTTTACTAAAAATTGGTGATGTCCTTCCTATTTAAATAATCCATTATATCTTGTTTGACAGAGCTCCGAGAGCTCTGTCAAACAAAATATAAGGGATCTAAATGTTTGAACCGGTTTTCTGAGAGGAAAAAAAACCCCACCAGAAAACGGGTCATAAAATAACTTGAAATTAATGAATGCCAATGGTTATCACTTTGAGAAGTTACATATTGTTTGAAGAGTGCATTCACAATTTTGTAATAAAAGGATGCTACTGGAAAAGAATACGTTTAGTTCAAAATATTGGATACAGTTCAGCCTATAACAAAGTATACCATTTGGCGATATTCTTTTGTTAATAATGCCATATTAGCGCCTTATTTTTAGTGATATTCCTATAGCATTAACGTGATATTTTCGACATGCTGTGGTGAATATTGCAAGACAAATGCATGTGTGGCACGATATTTACACAACTATTGTTCGTAATTTTTTCGGATGAAAATAAGAGGAGTGAATACTTTAATGCAAAGTTTTTTATGTTAAACGAACTGATGTGGACGATGTATTCGTTGATGTCGGTGCAAATAAAGGTCAGGTTTCCCTTGGCCAACCGGGCGGTGGCATTGCAGTAACCGGTTCTCATCAGATCACCGAAGTTAAGCAACGTTGAGCCCAGTTAGTCCTTGGATGGGTGACCTGTCTGAGTGATCGACTCGGACTCCAGCGTTGTGTCCTTGGTCAAGTCACTTTACCCGATAGTCCACATGAGGGCATGATGATGCCGTGTACTACGACGTACTGTACGACGATTGGAGCGCATGTCTTCAATCAATCTAACCCTGCCTGTGCTGCAGTGCAGAGTTACGATGTTGTGGAGCTGGCAGCTGCTCGACGTTGCTCGGTGGTTCTCTCTGGCTACTTCACCTGTGTGTGATATATTTTGGACACATTTTAAAATATCGATTATAAATTTTAACAATTTTTGCAGTACTAACATGTTTGTTTGCATTAAATTCCACAGTGAAAAATATCCTTCATAATCCTTCGTAATATTCTAAAATTATCCAGAATTATGTACACATAAGCAAGAATACGTCCACCCAGCAGTACGAACTGATGAGCTGACTGTAAAATACTGTGTTCAATTTCAGGATTGTTTTTTTAGCTTCATGCTTATTAAAGCATGTCTTTGTGTACTTGTTTGTTTTGTAATTGCATTAAAATGATCGTTGTTACATGTAACAGTTATTTGAGTGTTTATGTTTGTTTAGCATTGATATGACTTCACTAATTCTTTGTGCTTTCTTTAGCAGAAAGAATTACTGTTAATAATTAATCATGTGTTGTTTTTAAATATGTACCTTTGTACTATTTATACATATGTAACTTGTTCTTTGAGGCTTTGTCATCTTAGCACATTCAACCGGCCAAATAATGACCAACTGATGCATTTTTCCTATAAAAACATCATGATATTCAGATACGAATGTGATGCAAATATCACCCCAGTAGTGCATTATTAGCGCGACCAGGTTTCCACTTTATTGTAGGCTGCACTGTTGTTGTAGTTGCATGTCATGGGAGATCAAGTGTATCGTGATACATATCGTATCGTGCAGATTGAATTGTGATACATATCGTTTCGTAAGAGAAGTGTATCGTTGCAGCCCTATGGTAAAGTGAATGAAATTTGAAACAATTTCCGTTTTCATTATTTTAGGAATATGGCAACAGCTGAAAAAATCAAAGCACTATTTGGTGATTTAGGTAAACCAACTCTGAGAGGTGTGAGAAAGTGTTTTAAATGTGGGACTTACAATGGAACAAGAGGAATAAGCTGTAAGAATAAGTCATGTAATGCAGTGTTCAAAGAAAAAGACAAGAAAAAGGGACATAGTGCAGAAGCTGTTAAAATTATCACTGGATCAACAGTGCAAGTATTTTCTGTTCGGCTCCGTGACCGAGGACCTGACTATCGTGGATTTGTACAGTTACCACTTGTGCAAGATGTGGATGGAAACCCAACAACAATCATAGATGCATCTGTTCTTGCTCAAGCAGCAAGGTGTTTTGTTGACAGTTGTAGTCGTAGCATGCAGTTCACTCCACTGGAAGATTTACCCTGTTGTTCTCATATCAAGGCTGCTATTGATTGTCCATCAGAAGCTACACCTTTGACTTTGAAAAACTCTGTGTTGAACTCACTGAATGTTTCCAATGAAACCAAACAGGCAATTTGGCTATTGGCAACAGAAACAACCGGCCCACTTGTACAGAGAGTAACTAAAAATATAATGGTTGTGAAGTGTAAAGCCAATCCCAAACAACCATTGGGATTTTTACATTTTGCTTTTTTCGAGACCACAAGAAACAGGTCATCACCTGATCATAGATTCCAGTGTAGTTGTAAAGCATTCAAGGTAATTTTTATACAAATAGACCCTTGTATTTAAACATCTGTTGGGCTGAAATTATTGTGTGTACAACTTGTAGGGTTCTGTACCAATTTTAACGTAGCAACACAAACTTGATCACTTGCAAGTAAACATTCATGCACTTCAGATGTTTTGGTAAAACAATATTTTAGCCAAATTATCTCTTGAACTCCAGTGGACAAGTCAATAAGGGAGTGGACATGGCAATGAGATGACGGCCTATTCGTCCCTTTGCCAGATAGAACAGGTGGCGAGAGTCCATAGTTGTTGCTAGTCAAGTTCCCTCCCAGTAAAATAGTTTGATCAGTTTATGCACAAACACAGTCAAACCGTTTGGCTGGATTCTGCTTGATCTTGCAGTTTGGTTTTCCGGTTTGCTGGAAAAACCAGAACCAAACCAGAAAACTCCAAAACTGCCCAGCCCTCGTGTGATTCTGTGATTCAGTGACTCCATGAATCAGCGTATTTCCAACCAGAAATTGATATGCTGTTTAACTATAAATTTTCTGTTGCATGGGCTGCTGGCTACCTGTCGAGGGATAGTTCGGCTTGTTAGTAACTTGTATGCTATTGATATGATATATGGTTTTATGTTTCATTGCCGGCAATTAACATGATTTTTCTATCAAGCACTGCCAGTCTAAGTAGAACCAGTTTTATCCAACTCCAAATTCAAATTATGTTATTATTTTTCTCCTTGTATTTCAATAAATGCTAATTATTTTTTCCAACAAGCTCTGTTTCACTGGTAAAATAGGACCCAGTCACTAATGCTTAGGGTGTGAGTCCTCTAAAATAGGCAACATGGGGTATAAACGATTGAAAGACCTTGACTTTATCTCCATGTTGTGGTCATGATTAGCCATTGTGCAGAAGTATGTGACCTTAAACACCAATAAATAATAATATATAATTCTTTTTTCCAGAATTTCAAGACAACTCCTGGCTCCATCAAGGAAGAGGCTCAAAAAAGATGTGTCCATTTTTATGCCTGTATATGTGCTTTTGCCAGTGATGACAAATTAGCTGAAGAATTTGATTATTATATAAACCTTGATAATGAAGGTAGATTATTCTTTGATGATCGTTCTCTCTGTACCATTAATTTCCCAATTTACAAGTCTTATTAGAGTGTGGAAGTGTCTGACCATCCATCGATACATAAATCCATCTGTCTATTGACAATTGTAAAAGAGAATAAGTGAGGTCAGGGTTCCTGTTACTCCATGAATGTTTTTAAAGTTTTGGAATTTAGAAACACTTGGCCAAGGACCTGGAAAGTCCTTGAGTATTAGAACCTTCCTTGAAACTCTTAACCCTTTGGACCAGGAAGGTATATTCCACTCCAGTTCAGAGCCATCAACTGATAGAGTCTAAATTCGTTACTTGGGGAGACCTGTCAATATTTTCAGCATGAAGCCTTGTGGCTGGATGTTGAAAATCTTGATAAATCTAGCACACACATTCAATGAGTAACCATCTCCTTTATGAGTTCAGGTTGTATCATGATCCTGGCCCGGAAAAGTGGTCTTTCAGAGAATTTTAAAAATAATTTTCTAGGCTCTGAAATGGCAAACAACAAAATACAGAAAAGTTTGGGAAAAGTCATGAAATTTTGTAAAAATTCTGTAATAATTGAGGGTGTAGTTGAAATTTTTTTTTGCAATATGGACAGGGGTCGATTTAATTTTTAAAAATTGTATAGCAGTTAACTAACTTGGATAAATTTTGGTTAGCAATCCCTATTATTTACATGTTTTTCTCATGTGAAATTGATTAGCTACAGTTGAAAATTGATTCGAAAATCGCTATGCGAATCCAGTTAAATCGAGCCCTGAATATGGATGCATAAAAGTGCTCTTCTGACTGTATAATTTTTTAGCTCACCTGACTGAAAGTCTGGGTGAGCTTTATTGATCACTTTTCGTCCGTCGTAAAGATGGTGTTTGCGACTTCTCCAAAATTGCTGGACCGATTTCAGTTAAATTTGAGGTGATTGTTCTGACATCACGTTTTGTTTTTGTTCAAATCAACTTGCCCAGGCCCATAAGGTGGGGGAAAATGCTCCCAAATTTAAAAAAAAATATTTTTTTCAAACAAAGTTTATGAAGCAACATTTGCCTTTGTAATGGGAAGGGCAAGCTTTTTGGCCGCGGCCAAAATTTTTAATTTCTGAACTGATGAGCCAATTTGAACCAAATTTGGTCTGTGGTACTATTGAGTCATAAGTACAAGATTCATGCAAAAAAAAAAAAAAATTCCATGACCCCATGAGCTAAAAAGAGAAATATTTTCAAAAGCCAATATTTCCCAAACTGCATGGAACAAAGATCGGTTATTTGGTATGAAGCATCCTTAGGACCAATAGAAAAGAGTGGTAAAAACATTGCCATCGGTTATGTCAAAGTGTACTGAGTCAGCATATTTGCAAACACAAAAAAAATCCTTGTTTCCAGAAACACTGATCAGAATCTTTTGGTATTTGGTATACAACATCAATAGCATGGTCAGATACCATTTTTAGCTCACCTACTTCTATTAGAAGTGGTGAGCTATTGTCGTGACCTCGGGCGTCGGTGTCTACGTCTGGCGTGTCCAATAGTGTAAGATTTAATGTTAAGGTTAATTTCTCAAAGATCAGTGGGCTCAGGCCTTTGATATTGCATATGTAGGTTGTAGGGGACTATCAGAACAGTATTTAACCCTGATACTACGACTTTTTTCCAAATTTCACCTAAAATTTTCTGCCAAACTTGTAAGAATTTGCGTTTAGGTGTTGTAAGAATTTGCGTTAAAGTCAGCTTTTGTGCAGATTGTGCTGCTTTAACTTCTCATTACTGTTGATTTTCATATTTCAGTAACAACTGTAGGTATTAACCCTACTGTATGCAGAAATTTAACGGAAATTTTCTTTTTTTTCAGTCAAAATTTTCATGTTTTTCTCAGACTTAGTAAATTTTAAGGGTTAACACTTCGTAAACTTTGTGTTTAGGTGAGTTGTGTTTCTATGCGTCTTTCCAGGCGATTAATATTCTACACTTGGGTTACTGAACTCCATTGCAGGAATATTTAACCCTCATTACATGCATATTTGAGGAATTTGAGGCTGATTTTCTGCCAAAACTTGTTGAAAGAATTAGTGTTTAGGTGTTGTAAGAATTTGCGTTAAAGTCAGCTTTTGTGCAGATTGTGGTGCCTTCACCTCTCATTAATGTTTATTTTCTCATTTCAATAACTACTTTAGGTATTAACCCTACTGTACGCAGAATTTTAACTGATTTCTTTTCTTTTTTTTAGTCACAATGTTCACGTTTTTCTCTGACTTACTCAATTTTAAGTTCTAAAAGTTTGTGTTAAGGTGAGTTCTGTTTCTATGTGTCTTTCCAGGCAATTGATATTGTACACATGGGTTACTGAACTACATTGCGGTAATGTTGCGCCCTCATTACATGCATATTTGAGGAATTTGAGGGGGATTTTTGGGACTTATATTCACTTTCTTTAAAAAAAAATGTTTTCAACTTTTTTTTTTTATTTAATACTTTCTCATACTTGTTACTAGTAACATTAAGGCTTATTTTAGTTGTTGATGTGATGTATTTTTGTTGGGACTTACAGTCACTTTCTTGAACGAATGTTTTTCCGCAACTCCTCTTTAACCAACGAATGTACTTCAATTACAATTTCAGTGGTTCTTCATTACATAATGCCATTTTGCACCTCCTATTTTATTTTTTGATCTGATGTATTTTTATTAGCTCACCTACTTCTATTACAAGTGGTGAGCTTATATGATGACCATGGGTGTCAGCGCCGGCGTCCGGCATGTCCAATATTGTAAGATTTAATGTTAAGGTTATTTTTTCAAAGATCACTGGCCTCAGGCCTTTCATATTGCATATGTACGTTGTAGGCGACTATCAGCACATTATTTAACCCTGATACTATGACTTTCTTTCAAATTTCACCTACAATTTTCAGCCAAAACTTGTTGTAAGAATTTGCGTTTAGGTGTTGTAAGAATTTGCGTTAAAGTCAGCTTTTGTGCAGATTGTGCTGCTTTAACTTCTCATTACTGTTGATTTTCATATTTCAATAACAACTGTATGTATTAACCCGACTGTATGCAGAAATTTAACTGCAATTTCTTCTTCTTTCAGTAAAAATTTCCATGCTTTTCTTGAACTTAGTCATTTTAAGTTCTTAAAGTTTCTGTTTAGGTGACTTGTGTTTCTATGTGTCTTTCCAGCCGATTGATGTTCTTGGGTTACTGAACTCCATTGCAGTAATATTTAACCCTCGTTACGTGCATATTTGAGGAATTTGAGCCTGATTTTCTGCCAAGACTTGTAAGAATTTGTGTTTAGGTTTAAGATTTTGCGTTAAAGTCATCTTTTGTGCACATTGTGGTGCCTTCACTTATCATTACTCTTTATTTTTGTCTTTTCAAAAACTACTTTAGGTATTAACCCTACTGTAAGCAGAATTATAACTGATTTTTTTTTTTATATCCAATGATTCTTTGTTGAATTGATATATAATAAATGCAGAAATATAGACTTTCCAAAGCCATCACATAAACCACATTAATCATTTGATGCCTAGTTAATGATTTATATTAACTAAATATTAGGCATGTTACATTGGAACAACATTATCAAGCACGAATGTAGGTGAGTGTTGGGATGTAACATCCCTTTTGTTTAGTATATTCAATATAGTCCAGGTAGGGACTCACAGTTAATTGTATAAACATGTAATTTAGCTCAGTTCCAAAGCTTTCGGGCATTGCCCTTCTTCAGTGGATTAATTACACAGTTTTACATCCTATCTGTTTTGCGTCCTTTCTACTAAACACAAGATATTTACAGTATTGACGTTAGTTGGAAAACGTCATATGTGAAGCGTCATTTCTTACCACGATACATTTGACGTTGCTTCAGCCCTGTTTATTTTTGCTTTGAAAAAGTTTACACCTCATAAAAGAAAACAAGTGGATAATGCGATTAGGGACAGACAGCGACAGGGGCTTCAATGCAAAAATAAACAGGACTGAAGCAACGTCAAATGTATCGTGGTAAGAAATGACGCTTCACATATGACGTTTTCCAACTAACGTCAATACTGTAAATATCTTGTGTTTAGTAGAAAGGACGCAAAACAGATAGGATGTAAAACTGTGTCATTAATCCACTGAAGAAGGGCAATGCCCGAAAGCTTTGGAACTGAGCTAAATTACATGTATATACAATCCCTCTTGTTGTTACTTGGACTCAATACAGGAGTCTGAATTTTAACTTGGTTCAATATGAGAATTTCTTTTTAAAGAATCTTCATCTCCAGAACCAGCAGTCCGAATCTTTTAATATTTGGTGTGCAACATCATCACAGGGGTCAAATTCACACTGTTCAAATCAAGCCTCCCGGTTAATATTTGGGCTCACTATGGGGGCCTGAATGTTAACTTAGTGCAACCTGAGGAATAATCTTCAAAAATCTTCTTCTTCAGATTCCCCAGTCATAATCTTTAGATATTTGATACACAGCAGCCTTTGGGAGGTCAGATCTTAGTTTGTTCAAACAAAGTCCTTTTGTTAATATTTGGCTCTCTATTGGAGCCTATATTTTAACTTAGTCTAATATGAGGAATAATCTTTAAAACTCTTTTTCTCTAGAACCACCAGTCAACATCTTTTGATATATGGTATACAGAATCCATACAGGTGTCAGATTCAAATTGTCCCAATCAAGCCTATCGGTTAATAATTGGGCTCTCTGTGGGAGCCCAAATTTTAACTTGGTGCAATATGGGGAATAATCTTTTAAAATCTTCCTCAGATCTACCTGTCAGAATCTTATGATGTTCAGTATACAGCATCATAGGGAGATCTCTGTTTGTTCAAACCAAGTCCCTGTGTTAATATTTGGGCTCACTCTTAGAGACCGAATTTTAACTTCATTCAATCTTAGGGATAATCTTCAAAAGTCCTTTTCTCCAGAATCACTAGTCATAATATTTTGTTAAATGGTATACAAAATCCCCACAAGTATGTTCAGATCAAGCACATAGGTTAATAATTGGGCTCTCTTTGGGAACCTGAATTTTAAATTGGGGAATAGCTATGGGGAATAATCTTAAAAATATTTCTTCTTCAGAACCACCAGTCGGAATCTTTTGATGTTTGATATACAGCATCCTTATTGGGGCCAGATTCAAAGTTGTTCAAATCAAGTCCCTCGATTAATATTTTGGCCTCTTCCTGGAGCCCAGATTTTAAAAATCAAGTCCCTGGGTTAATATTTGGGTTCTTTTAGTCCAATATGAGGAAAAATCTTTCAGGCTTGTGGAAAGAAATCGGAAACACTTAGTTTAGACTCGGCCAAGTGGATGAATGTGCACATATCATCAGTTCATCATAATTTACACACAGTGAGTAAAAATAATCTTCTATTGCAGCATTAGTTTCTCCAAACAGACAGATAATTACAGTATATCAGACAACAGATGGGAACATATCATCTGACCCGACTACTCTTGAAGTTGTTGTCACAGATGATGACATAATTGGTCCATCAACAACAAAAAAGAAAAAAAAAGATGATTCTATAGGTACATGTAGGTAGAAAATATTTCCATGTTTTTCTGGCAGCAATATTAATTTTGTTCTTTTCTGGATAAACTATATTTTTATCCTTTTTATTCAATTATTTGATACGTATATCCTCCAAAACTTGATTTCCTTGTCAGTCCCTGCCAAATATGTAGGAACAGTTGTGTTAGTTACAAGCTGTAATTTGTTTTGTCAATGTATCTTACAATTTATTGGAGAGTGTCAGAAGGCAACACTCTCTGCCAACAGACACACTCCATCGACTTGCAAAAAACTACTCCATGACACATACATTAGAACCTGTCTTGAGAGACCACCCCTTTTTGCCAGGCAAAAGTGGTCTCTCAAAACAAGTGGTATCTCAAAACAGGTGGTCTCTTATGACAGGTCTATTGCAAAGTAAAACAACTAAATGGTACAAGGTCATAGTGGTCACTCAAGACAGGTGGTCTCTCAAGACAGTGGTCTCTCAAAACTGGTTTTACTGAAGTCAAGAAAATTATCAATTCACTGTAGTCCTGAACCCTTTAATGACTTATAACTGGTGAAATTAGTAAGCCATTTGGGTATCAGTGGTTAGAGCATTGAACTTTAAACCGTAAGGTTTATGGTTTAATTTCTGACCTGTGGTAACTGCATTGTGTCCTTTGGCAAGACAATTAATCCCATTTAACAATGGGTAGCCATGGTGGCACTGTGCACCAAGGCATACTGCATGCCGATGGTGCACTTGTCTTCAACCTTTGCTAACTCTGCATGTACAGAGTTAATAAGTGGGAAGTCTGACAGTTGTTTGCCACTGCTGTGCAGTTCTCTCTGTGTATTTCAGCTTCCATCTTTCGTTAAACTGTCCAACATGACATGATCCTGGTTGTTGGAGGCTTCATTATACTCCAAATAAACAAACAAACTGAGCCATCTGAAAATACTGTTGCAATAGGTCCTACCCAATTAGATATTACTTCCTGAGATAACTCGAAATACATTTGGCCTTTTTATCTCAGCTGTCTGAAAGTTGGTGTAAGAGCTATGCTGATCACTCTTCCCTCTTTGTTCATCATCCATTTGTCAGTTCATCGTCCATTGTAAAGGTAGTGCTTGAGTTTTCTCCCAAACCGCTGGATGGATTCCAGTAATATTTGTGTGAGTGATGTGTGGGGTGGGCCATTTAACCCTTAAAGCCCTATTTCCGACTTTTAAGACCTCATGAGTAGGTCCTGCTGAAATAAACATCACGGGACCAATATTACAGTTGCCGAGGACTGGTCATAATCCACGCGTGGGAAGTGATGTCCACACATGCATTTACCAGGTAATAAAAATTGTCATCGGCAAAATTTTAATATTTTTATACTATAACCCAATGGCTCAGACTAGCTTGTGCTAACTCAAAAATATCTAAGGCCAAGCACAAATTTTGCCCCCCCTCCCCAATCCCCAAAATTTGCATGCAAAACCGAAAATTAAAAGTCCTATCTGGCCCTCCATACATATACTCCCTGCGCATGCGCAGATGTCAGGAAGTGACCGGAATTGGTGCAAACATCATTCTTTGTTTGGCCCTCTGTCAGATAACAAACTGACATCTGTGCTTTTAAATCTCAGTTTTAATGATGCCAGACACAAATCAATGGCGAATTTGGTGGATCCAAGGACACAACTGGATGATGGAAGGAAGAAACGGTGGTTTGAAACGTTCAGGGCTGTAACTTTATAATTTTTAGCTCAACTTTGACGAAAGTCAAATTTGAGCTTATGCCATGGCCAGTCGTCCATCAACAATTCAATACGGCTCGGGCAAGAGGCCGTATTTATGAACCGATCTTTACGAAACTTCTTGGGTACCTTTGTTATGACCGTGGGACAAGAATGAGTGTTTTTGGGTCCGATCCGAAATTCAAGTTGGCTGCTGGCAGCCATTTTGTACAAAATTAGGTGGAATCAGATTTTTGTGCAGAACTTCCATATGAAAGCTCTGATTTGAATAATTTTTTGTGTGAATGTTTAGTACCATGGGATACATCACATATAATACAGGTTTTTTTCTCGTGCAGAAATTAGATGAACTTTTTTTCAGTGCAACTTACACACAGTAAGTACACATGTCAATACAGCTTGGGCTAGAGTCTGTATTTATGAACCGATCTTCACGAAACTTCTTGGGTACCTTTGTTATCACCTTGGGATGAGAACGAGTGTTTCTGGGTGCGGTCCAAAATTCAAGATGGCTGCCAGTGGCCATTTTGTACCGAAATTAGGTCTAATCAGTTTTTTGTACACAACTTCTATACGGCTCAGGCTAGAGGCCGTATTTATGAACCGATCTTTACGAAACTTCTTGGGTACCTTTGTTATCACCGTGGGATGAGTGTTTATGGGTGTGGTCCGAAATTCAAGTTGGCCACCAGCAGCCATCTTGTACCAAAATTAGTGCAATCAGTTTTTTGTACAGAACTTCTGTATGAAAGTTCTGATTTGAATAAATTTTTGTATGAATGTTTAGTAACATGGAATACATCACATATAGTAAGGTTTTTTTCTTGTGCAGAAATTATGCAAATTAGATGAACTTTGATTTATTCAGTGCTACTTACACACAGTAAGTACTCATGTCAATATGGCTCGGGCTAGAGTCTGTATTTATGAACCGATCTTCACGAAACTTCTTGGGTACCTTTGTTATCACCTTGGGACGAGAACAAGTGTTTCTGTGTGCGGTCCAAAATTCAAGATGGTTGCCAGTGGACATTTTGTACCGAAATTAGGTTCAATCAGTTTTTTGTCACAACTTCTATACGGCTCGTATTTATGAACTGATCTTCACGAAACTTCTTGGGTACCTTTGTTATCACCTTGGGACAGGAACGAGTGTGTTTTGGGTTGCCTTTGTTATCACTGTGCTATGAGAACAAATATTTTGGGGTTCAGTCAGACCCACTCTGGGACTCAATGATTTCTTTTGTAGTTTAGCATCTGACTGTCACCCACCTTTACGATACTTTACCTGTACATTTGTTACAGGCTACGGTCAGTATTTATGTACAGACTGTTACAATACTTTATATGTACCTTTGTTATCAGGTCATTACCTAGATGTTTGTCATTGCTGTGTCACATACTATACATGTTCATGTCTTAACAAGTTAAGCTACAGTGTCATTGACACTTTCTTTATAAAAATTATTTCATGTTCCCCATTTTCGGGACATGGGCTTGACGTCATCATTCTTGCTAATGATTTTTCCACTGTTTGTTAAGTGTTCCTTCCCTATCCTTCCTTGAAGCCCCCAGTTAAACTCTCAAGCTTTTTGGCTTGTTTTATTGAATTTTTTTTTATAAATTTCTTGGGAGTTTGACGTGTTACACAGAATGATTATTCTGTATATCCCCATGGTTACGTCCTCACCCTAAGGGTGTTTAGGCATTTTTGGTCATGCATCCGATGTATCGTTTTTTCTTCTGATGAAGATCTTGCTTTACATCAGATAGTTCAAATTCTGTTACTGACTTCGGGCCTTTTTTATTATGCTTGGAGTCTTGTTTCCGGTTTTTCTACTGACGTTGTTTACATTGACAATGCTCTATTAATATATGTAGTTTCCTATTTATTATCATGGTAGGACTGTTGTGAGATACATTAAATATTCTGGTAGTGTAGCAATTAATTTTTTGGATAATAAAATAATTTTTGTCCACACTTGGTCTCTATCGGGATACATTTGGGCTCATCGTTCCCTTTGGGGACTTGGGCTCTTGTCAAAATTTTTCGAAAATTTTTTTTTGTGTAAATTATTTTTCGATTTATATTTTGAATGTTATTTATTATGTATCTTTTTCTAATATTTAATTTGGAGTTGGTGGGAGTACGATCGACTTTATTTTGCTTCATTATTAAAATGTATTGCTCAAAATGCAAGGCAAGGAAGCCTTTCCTCTGATTTACATGTTGGTTGCCTTGCTTGTATTCGATATACTCCCACTAATTCTTGCTCAACTTGTGTCGGATGGGATGACAAACGTTGGAGACGGGTGTCTCGGTACGTTGTTAGCGGCGAGAGGCCACTGCTGGTCCTCTTGCCACAGAGTCATTCTCGTTTCTTACTTTCTATTTCAGAGGAACAAAGACATTGTGATGTTTATGTGATGCCTAGAGACAGTGTGCTGCCATCGTCACATTCATATGATCAAACAGAGCTAGCGGCAAAGGTGCTCATGAACATTGGACAGGGCTATAAACCACAAACCAGTTGTTTCAGTTCCCTGTCGCCAGCTAGCTCGATCGGTGAAGCGTTACTCTGTCCGTGGGTACTTTGACACCGGGTGTGTCTGTTGCAGTGTAAGAGGTGGATTGGGTAGAGCGAGCACCTTAAAATATAAACAGGCTCACCCAGCGACGACGGAACAGAAGAAGAAGCCGGCAAGTACATTGGGAAGCTCGGCGAGGTCTGAAAGGACCACAAGCGAGAGAGCCCCCTCTGTTTCCCAACAACATCTGGGGCCAGATGTGGTGATTAAGAATTTGCGTCAGTCGGAGCATACATCCACGCCTTCTGTCCGGGATGCTCCATTCAGTTCACAGCCGGCGTTGGCTACAGTTTTGGCTTCTGCATCGGCATCTTCCAAGCACACACAGCCGCACCTTAGCTACATGACTTCAGATATCCAGTCTACATCGCCAAGAAGGGACCACTCATTGTCAGGAAGTCGGACCATCCGGTAGCTAAGGGGATGAGGCCTCATTTATCGGGACGTCTGGAGAAAAGAGCCGCCTCGGACACACTGTCCCGGGAGCAGCCGGCGGCCAGGAAACAGAAGGCCACTGCTCCTCAGGCCTCCGTAACAGACTTGCTTTCGTAGATTGCGCAGCTCATCGCAGCATCCCAGCAAGTGCAGAAGCAGCCGACGGTAGGGCTGGGGGGTTTATCAGTTCGGTTCGTTTTTTTTTTAAAACCGAAACCGAACCGCCGCCTTAACAAAAAACTGAGACTTTCGGTTTCAACAAATTTCCCAGAATTGGTTAAGTTTATGAGCACTCAATCACTTGCTTTCCGCACGCCAAAGGCTTAAATGTCAGGCAAAGGTAAATGCTGTGCCATTTATGCTTACTTCGAGAGGACTGACAACAACAACCCCCCCCCACCCCCACCCCCACCCCCCACAAATAGTGGTAGCAAATTTCTTGTATCTTAAACAATATCTACAGAACCACCAGCAGATGGAATATGAAAAATTAAAAAGTCGTACGTAAAAATCCACACATGCAATTCAAGAATTGTTAAGTAAATTTACTGAACCGGGCATATTCGACCAAAGAGGTATTGCAAGTTACCTGACAATATATGGTGTAAAAGTATTATAAATTACCTTTGACCCAAAATCATCTGCGTACGGCACGTTGTAAATTAGATTGGAGGTAAACATAAAATTTATTGAGTTTTAAAACGTCAAAGTTCACATGGGAAAAATGACGAGTAAATTATGTTAATTAACCGACTACTGGCACGTTCTCTGAAGTCACATGCTCAGAGATAATGCTGCGCATTGGCAGTTATGTTTTTTGTCAACAATAAAATGGTTAAATTAAAATAGAACACATCCTGTTAAATGGATGGCAGGTAACTATTGAAAGTTTTTTTTAAACTTATTGGGAATTGTTTGTATACTATTTGAACTTACTTAAGGAATCGCGCAGTACTGTGCAGGTCTTTCAGGTACACATGCTGCACTCCCAATATGAAGATGTGATAATCAACATGTGTTTTCCCATGACCATGTGTATTTTGTAAACACAACAAATCCTAAGATACAATATTGCAAACTTTTTTTCAAATCCCATTATGCAGCCGTCTCCCTTCAAAGACATCAATCGCCTGTCTTGACTGAGATGAAATCAACGCAGGGATCAGCCAAGAGGGCAAAGTAAAGTTGGTAATATCTTCACCTTGGCACCCCTCATTTCGCCCAATTTCTAGGTTTGGGCAAAATAAAAGTAAAAAACGAACCTCTACAGTCGAAATTAGGAGAGACATTTTGAAAACATTGGAGTGAGTTACAAATAAAAGTGATTCGTATATCACGACTTACTTCAATAATAGTTATCAAAATCAGAAGAAATATGATTTGTGTTCCTCTTATTCCACTGTCATTTGAAGCAGGAACCATCAAGAAACACGGGCACGTCTATTTTCAAGCGATGTGATAATTACCGAAATAAGCACAACAATTGCATATTATCCACCAAAAGAAGGGTGAGTGCCTAGCGACTCCATAAAAATAAGGAAATGTTGATTTTTGCTAAAAGGTAGCTTTTCTTGTGAATTTCTGCATCTTGTCTTGACAAGGCCCCAAATCTCACTGACAGAACAAGGCCGATCCCACCAGTGGTGGAGCCATGGTTTGAAATCCTGTGGACCATGCCGGTGAAGAGGTCTTTTTGGGGTGGGGGATGGGGGTGGGGGATTTCAGGACTGAGGGTACTGTACTTGTACTGAGGGCAGGAAATCAAAAAAGAATCTTTTCAAATTTAGGGATGGGAGAAGCAAGTGGGAGTTTGAGTGGGGGGGCGGGGGGGGGGGGGGGGTGGGGGGGGTGGAGGGGGGAACTGGTCTCCCTAGATACCTCATGGCTCCAGCACTGTTGCCCACTACAGTAGCTCAACACAATATGTCCATTAGCTGTGAAGAGTAGTGAACACTGAGTAACCCGAATGACTCAACATGCTATATGAGCCTCATGACTTGGATGACAAATACAGACACATTTTATATGTACATTACCCTCTAAAATGTGGATTTCTACAATATATTTTGAAAAACCGAAAACCAAACCGAAAACCGAGTTTTTGTACAAAACCGAACCGAAATGCAAATTTCAAAACCGCCCAGCCCTAGCCGCCGACAGTCTCAGAACCTGAGCTGTCGGATGGTGCTGGGTCGGTACAGTCATCTGCAAGTTCAGATGCCACTGACGATGTATTTCAACTGATTCAGTCAGATGGTGAAAGGGATACGGAAGAGGATTACTCTTCCCTTTCGGAACAACACATGGTTGCGATGGATTTAATCCATCAACACTACCCTGAATTTGTTCCAGCGAATCAGAATGCTGCGACTACTAGGAAGAAACCGCTGACGTCGTTGGAGGCTGACTTTATCTGGACAAAGGAGGGGGTTCTGTCTTTTCTGGTTCAGTCTAGTCAGGTGTTGCAGGCCTTCGGCCATTTAGACGATGCCATATTCAAACATTCCAGTGGGAAGAAGAAAGGCGGTTTCTTGTCATCATCTTCCGTAAATTTACCGTTTGTTGGACTACATTCATTTAAAACGGTCAGGGAAGATGTACAGACAGTTACTCTGTGTTTGGATGAGCAGGCTGAAGACCTAGTCATGTCCTTGCCTTCGTCATTCACTATTGGCTCGGACACAATTGAGATGGCAGTTTCTTCAATCAGAGCGAATTTAGACTCATTGTCTTAGGCAGATCACCTTCAAGAGGTGTGGTGCAACGTCTCAATGGAAAGGAATTTGAGGGCGTTCATACCTCTTTAAGAGTCCTTTCCAGGGCTATTATGTTTACCACATATAACTCTGCCTTAACAGTGGGTAATTCGGAGTTAATCAGACGTGACGGAGCCCTTGCCTCGTCACCTTTAATAAATGACAAGGTGAAAAACTCTCTTTGGGTCGCTCCGGTAATCCAGACACTAAATTTTTGTCGATAAGCTTTCATTGGTTTATGACCAAGCTACAAAGAAAGCGTCAATACTCTGCTCCTCTAATCGACCCGCAGCAGCAGAAAAGAGTAAGGGAGGACGTCCTAGACAAAAATCGTCTAAAGGGGACTCCTCGTGAGGGTATAGGATACCCTCCTATAATTACTCTAGGGATTGTCAATACAGCGACCCGGGAAGGGGGCGTAGTTCTGATCGAGACTAAGATCGGCGGGTCGAGGCTCTTCGAGAAGTGGACGTGGTTTCTCCTCCCGTAAGCCTCGCAGGTACTACAGGTGATGGTCAGGACCTCTATTGCTTGGCAGTTGGCAGAAGGTTATCAAGATTCGCATCAAACTGGATAACTATTATGGAAGACCAGTAGGTGAGAAGTGTGGTCTCAGACGGCCTACGGCTATCTTTCCGAGTGAAACCACCACTAATATGATGTCCGCAATGAGGAAAATATGCGTCAAATCTTTGCATAAGAGAGTCTCTCCAATTGGAGGTAAAGGCTCTCTTGGCAAAGGAAGCAATAGAGGTCGTCGGGAACCAAAATTCTCTAGGATTCTACAGTCACCTATTCCTCGTATCGAAGCCAGACAGCTCGTTCTGACTGGTAATAGACTTGAGCTGGATAACAAGTTTATCATGGCTCTGAAAGTATATTTATGGTAATCATGCAGTCGGTAAAAGTGAGCATTCGAGGGATCGACTATGCGGCAAGCATAGATCTAAGGATCCATACTTTCATGTCCTGGTATATCTGACATTCAGAAAGTACCTACGGTTTGCCGTTCAAGGGATAGTATATCAGTTCCGAACGATGTGCTTCGGTCTGAATCTAGCGCCCTGGGCATTCACTCGAATAATGAACTCGGTAATGTCTCACTTCCGAGCTCATTCGTCTGCGGTAACATCGGCTTACTTGGAGGACATTCTTCAGAGATACGGCATCAACTACTCTTCAGAACGATGTTTATAGTCTGCTTCTCTTGCTCCGACATCTCGGCTTCATCGTAACGAGAAGAAGTCGGATCAAGTGCCATCCAAGTCATTCATTCACTTGGGAATGAGCTTCAAGACTCACAACAATCTGGTTCATCTATTCTTTACCCAGAACTGGAGTGTGAAGATGAATTCGCTCGAGACCAGTATTGTTTTAACATATCTAGTAAACAAAAGGTCCAGATTTTGGGCAGATATTCAGTGACTAACTCGGGGAGTTCTGCTGCAGCTGCCGGCTTTCATGATTATAGCAGATGCGAGTCAACAGGTTGGGGCGCAACAATGAGCGCGACAGACTCGAAATGCCAGTGTCGTTGGGACCCTCGGTTCCTGTAGAAACACATAAACATCAAAGAGATGTCAATTTGGTTAGCGCTACAACAAGGTTTCATTATAGCGGACGCGCATGTTCAGATATTGTCGTACAACTCGACAGTGCTAGCGTACATCAGGAACCAGGGTGGCACCCATTCTTTTCCGTTATGCCAACTAACTGAAAAGTTTTTCCTATTACGTCATGTATCGTCACGTTCATCTTTCTATCCGTCATATACCTGGTCGTCTGAACGTACTAGCAGACTCGCTCCTTGGAAAGGTCTCCTGTTGCAATTGGAATGGACGCTCAACAAGTGAGTATTTGGACAGTTTTGCTATCAGTGGGATCGCCGCATGATAGATCCGTTTGCGATGCACCGGAACAATCAGTTACCGTCGTTTGTGTTGCCATGCCCAGACCATTGAGTGCATGCAGTAGATGCCCTGCCGATCTCATGGGGATAGATGATAGGATACGCGTATCCTCCAATTCATTTGATTCAGTAGATCATGTTTAAGATCAAACAGTCTCATTGTGAATCCTAATGGTAGCACCTCTGTCGTTACAGAAACCTTGGATCAGTTTTCTCAAGTGTCTGTTTTGGGACGCTCCCCAGAAGCTTCCTCCACAAGAGGACTTTCTTTATCAGGGGAAGTTTTTGTTCTTCACGTCCTTCTCCACCCATAGTGGCATAATAGAATTGGTTAGATGTGAGGGAACCATTGCGGTTCCTATATTATTTGATGACTAACACAGGAACGATTTAGTAATGCGGGTGAGGAGATTTCGATAGGACTTCGAATCCCTCCCCCCACATACTGCCAATGTGTTTAGAGGCAATTACCGGGCAAGACGTAGTTTTCTTTCTGCAAGCCTCGTATAGTTTAATACATACATACTATGCATTTCTTCACTTTTCGATTGGCGGCTGGGTCGTGTTCTGTGGCAACCTCATGGGCACATCCGCTTTTTAGTTGGATTAGTTTCCAGTGACTATTTGTTGATTTGTTATATACGAGTGCATATTTCATCATAATTAAATTGCTAGTCTTTGGATACCTCGGGGGGGGGGGGGGGGGGGAGGGGGTGCAGTGGCTCAGTTGGTAGAGGTGCAGGCTGCAAGCCGAGAGGTCCTCGGGTCGAATCCCACCTGCAGCAACCACGCTGTGTCTTTGGGCAAGACACTTCACCCCATTGCCCACGTGGGGGCACGGTGACGTTGTGTACTATGGCGTACTGCACGTCGATGGTGCACCTGTCTTCAACCAATGCTAACCCTGCTTGTGTGGAGTTGGTATGTTGGGGAGCTGACAATTTCTCGCCATTGCTTGGCGGTTCTCTCCGGGTACTCTGGCTTCCTTCACCCGTAAAACTGTCACGGTCATGGTTAGCCATTGTGCAGAAATATGTGACCTTAAACACCAATAAATAAAATAAATAAATTGGATACCTCGGAGGCTGCATAACCAGTTTACTGGTATTCAGATGATTACATGCTGGATTTTAATACTCTCGCGCATTATAATTATTAGGCTGACGCTTTATTGTATATTATGGACCTTTGAAAGTATGAATTATTTCGGGGGCTGTCCATGTCGGAGCCTGTTAATCATACCAACTTCCATTTCTAGATCCAGGTTTCTATTAATGTACGTACTCAAATTGTAGATTCACACGTGTATACGGTCATAGATATCGGATAGTACATGTTGGAGAGTGTTGTTACTGGAATTTATTGTACACCTGAATGGGGTCACCTGTGGGTTACCTCGGAAGTGTGTTTTCTCTCCAGAGATCGTTCAATGTGGTTCGATTGGACATGTGTATGTTATATATTATATCACCGGCTCTCGACGTATCTGTGTACGCCATCTGCGGTGTACGTTATATTGAGGGCAATATTAATTACCAGGATCATCGCTATAGCCTTAACTTCTGAAGTGGCATTAAGCATCATTTATTAATTATAAATTAATACCTGAGTGCCTGTTTGACGAGTATTTATATTTGTTTTTTGGTACCGCTCTTATTGATTCCAGAGCGCTCCCCTCTTTCTTTTGAAGATTCCTTCAAAGGAAAGGGGGGGAGGGATTTTTACCTCTCCTCTGGCTTGATAGGTATGTAACTATGAAGGAAGCTGTTTTGTCCATATTTATATCCTACATACAGCTGGAGTTTTATTGTGTATGCAGGGTTTGTGTTTTGTCGCGGCCGATCGGCACCGGCCCCGAGATCGGCCGCGAGAAGGTTGTCGTGGAGGCCATTTTTCCGGCCGCGATCGATCCGCGAACTACAATCTAAACTAACCCATCTGCCGCGAATATGCAGTCCTTCGATTTTAGCGTGCGCTGGCGCACGCAGTGCGCAGGTAAATGCCGATGGTAGCACGTTATGTTGGGCGCACGTAGCCGTTCAAAAAGTAGCGCTTGCAAATAAAAATAGACAGTCAAAATGTCCGAGGCCAACATTATCTACCCCAAATCACAGGCCCTCATGGTTTGATCAGTTTTAAACACTGGCTTTTTTCAAATGTAAACAACACTTTCAAAGGAAGTATCCCTTACACCTGCGCAGTAAGGTTACTTCAGGAAAACATCTGTCAAATATTGAACATCGAGCATCGTTAACACCCACTACAATTGTCAGTCTCCAACACTTGCACGGAAAATACGCCCACTCAATCACCAAACATCTCGGCACTCACCAGTTTCACCTGTCAATAATTTTGCAGTCTGCTCACACACCTACCAATTTCCAATATCAGGGACAAAACGTCTCCAACTGCTGTAAATAACCGGATTTCATACATTTATTTTGCCAAGAAGAAAATTTCTTTCACAACCTGTCTTAGAAAATCGTGAATCGGAAATTTTTCCTGATAGATTAAAAATTACCGCAACTCATTTGAAGGAGCGAATCAATTGCAAAAAGCCAAAAATATTTTTGGAAAATCCGAAACACACAAAATCAAATCTTTGCGGTTTTTATCGCCCAACTCGAATGCCCATAATTAATAATATGCGTTTCATTTTGACATACGTTCATATTTTCTGTTTTCGAATAAAGTTCTGTTATTCATTTGAATTGATACCCATTAATTTACTATGAACCATACAAAACCAGTTTTGAAGTGGAAACCATTTGTAACCACCATAGAGTCATTTTCTTTGACTTTGGAAAATTGGCCCTGAATAGGCCCCGACCCTCTGATCCCAGGGCCAATTTTTGGGCCTCGACCATTTTCTAAATCACGAACCCTGTGTATGGCGTATGTTTGTGGGGGATTTTCTCTCATTCTCAGATACGCCATCCTAATTTTTGGGGCTTAGTCCGAACATGCCTTAAAAATTAGGAACTTGTTACACCCTAATTAGCATAGTCTTCATGCTTAAAATAAGGAATTACTTAAATTGGGCTCCTTATTTAGGATATGTCTCCTCTATTACTGTATAGAGAGACATAAATGTAATTCCTAATAATTTTAATTTCCTTTCATCTTGGATTACAGGATTGGAACTATGTTGATCTACTAATTCGAAAGTCCTAGGCCCTCCACCTTTTTACGATTCAGCTAGTCTGGGCCATTGGGTTATAGTATAAAAATATTATAAATTGATAGTAATTTGTATATTTTTTATACTTACCCCAGACGAAGATGACCCTCCCATGAGTGGGCACTCACACCTCTATTATGTAGTACTCTTTTCTACAAAAAATGATGTTGGCGCCAATTCCGGTCACTTCCTGACGTCTGCGCATGCGCAGAGAGTAAATGTATGGAGGGCCTGATAGGACTTTTAATTTTCGGTTTTGCATGCAAATTTTGGGATTACAAATTACTATGAATTTATAATTTATCAAGCACTGGGTTGTACGGGGTGATTCATTAATTGAATTTTTGCTTATTATCCTTTAATTAGTGTTTGGAATCTAATATTATTATGTCCGTGTAAATATTGCCCACCAGTGGAAAGTGACCAGTCCACGGCAGCCGTACTGTATCTATAACATGCCACCAGTCTTATCACTACTGTAGGAAACTGAAAGATAGCTTCTGGAAATTGTGATTCAGGCTCTTGAAAGTCCAGGGAAAGTATTTGAATTTTAAATTGACATAGCCTTCAAACCCTGAATTCATTGATAAACAAGCTGAAAGTATCAAATGGTCGATTTTGTAAATTTACCTAGCTGCTATGGTGTTTGTCAGAACTTTAGATTCCTCCAATTTGGCCCAATGGGGAGAATCAGGAAGCCAGAAGACTGACCACTGTTCAACCCCGTGTAAGAAAGTTTTGAAATTCAACATTGAAAAATGTAATTATATCCTGGATTCAAGAGATGAAATATAATTGAAAACAGGTAAATGTGGGACAAGCTCTGTTTTATTGGTAAAATAGGACCCAGTCGCCAATGCTTGGAGTGAAAGTCCTTTAAAATGGGCAAAATGGGTATAAACGATTTACTAAACTTTACTTTATCTCCTTGTTGTGGTAGCCATTGTGCCGAACTATGTGACCTTAAACACCAATAAATAAATAAAAGTTTTATCATTTCCACCCTTCTATAAGCAGTTCAAAACTGAGATTAACCCTCTAAACACTAATGTCATAATATCAAAATTGTAAGTGGCAAAACTTTCCCATAATACAACCAGTATGCCAAGTGGTATAGTTTTAACAGGAAAAGCAGCGACTCAGTTAATAGGGTTCCAGTGTATTTATTTAACAGAGGTCCACTATATTTTGTTATTCTCAAAAAAGCCAGTTACATAATCTTGTGAATTGTAAAGGTTATCAACAAAAAACTCACTCCAAGGATTCTTCTGTGCACTTTGGGAAAGGGTCTAGGGCCCATATCTTTGGGAACATTTGCATCCCGGGGACTACGAATGGTAATTTGTTTTGGGGGAAAAGAAGCACACAAATCATAAGTTTTTACCTTCAAATTGAAGCTCAGGCCCGTCAGACTGAGGAGGGCAACTGCCCTTGGCCACTATCACTTGACTGAATGGAAAGGAAAATTCTTTGAATGCAAATCGCCTGCCTATTGTGTGGGTGACAGAATGGGGTCGTCTATTTTTTTCACCGGAGAGAAAACGTGGTTCTCATGCACAAAACTATAGAGTAATACTATACAGTGAAGTAAATGCATGCTTTTTTGATACAGACTATAACACATTCCCAATTTTACCCAATTACGTGAGCCGATTTCTGTGCATGTGCATACAACGTGTAAAATGTAAACAATGGCTGTCGTTACTATAAAGAGAAATCGAGTTAAATACTAAACGTTTCTTTGAAATTCAGTGTTGCTTATATTTTAATGTATAATCCCACATTTAAGTTTGATACTAAACATGTCATGTCTCCAGTCTGTATACAGTCTATAGTATAGATATAATAATATGATATGATTTGTGATAGAAGTTATACACATGTGAATGATACAATTCTATTGCTACCAATACTAGAATAGCCATCAGAAGCCCTTCTTAGCTCGGTTAAGGCAGGTCAAAATAGCTCTCCTGGGCCTAATTAAGGAGGGCAATTATGGACCTCCTTCAATTTTAGAAATTGACAGGTCTGAAAGGTAGTACATGTATACCACATGTAGTAAGATTTTTTATGCCCCCGACTTGAAAAGTCGAAGGGTTATCTAGTGGAGAGCTCCTTCCATCAGTTTATCCATCTGTTTGTCCATCTGCCCATCTGTATGTCCACCTGTACCAACATTTTCCCTTGTATCTCAGCCACTGCTACTCCGATTTGAATGATATATGGTATTGTGATAGAGCATCATGGGGGATCAATCAATACCTGTGTAGCATGAGTTCTTCCACACATTTTTTCCAGAGTTATGGCCCTTTTTCACTGTTTCGACTTGGAAATTTTTTTGCAGTTGGGGGCATTAGCAGCGCTTTGCAATGAAAGCCTCTTGTTAGAAACAGTCACAGGAAATCATGTTCAATCCAGTCTTTGTAATCTCTGTTAAACTGGTCTTACACTACATGTATAACGCTTCAAGGCCTGGAGATACTTTTCTTTTGTTGCTACACTTTGACAGTCTAAATTCTATGGCTTTGCAGATGTGTCTAGGCAAGCTTTAGCTGCCTGTATAGGCAGCTGGAGCTTGCCTAGAAACAACTGACAAGGTTCTTGGAATGTAACTTGCAAATGTATCTGAAGACAGCCTGTTGGGGCACCTGTTTTGTTGGAGTGAAAAGTGCTCAGAGGTGGAATTAGGCCTTTAACCCTTCACCTAACACAAAAAGCAGTCGACACTTGCAAATAAAATACTTGAATAACTAATTCTTTTCTTTTTTTATCACAAAAACATGGCTTATGACCCCTCATTAAAACGAGCTCAACGAGCTCGTTCCAATGAGGGGTCATAAGCTATGTTTTTTGTGATAAAAAATGAAAAAATAATGAAAATTGGATAGTATTTTTGTGAATAGTGCTGGCCGGTTTGGGTAAAGAGTTAAGTGTTAAAGAAGAATCTGTTTGCTCTTAAATTAGGGGATAACTATGTTGTATTTGATTGTTTGGGGCCGTAAACGATGGTTTTGCTGTCGCAAATTGAGGTTTGCCGGCGACGCGTTAGCAGAGCCGGTAAAACAGATATTTGCGACAGTAAAACCATCGTTTATGGCCCCAAACAATCAAATACAACATAGTTATCCCCATTCTAATATAATTCGGCTGAAAACGGAGATAGTATTTGATCTCCCAACTATAAAACAACGCCTTGTTGAAGACAACAATTTAAAACTAAAAATAGGTCTTGGTGACGTCATTTGGGAGTTCCGAACTAAATCACGAAATATATTTTACGCTGCCACAATACAAATAATTCCAAAAGTTTTAGTCATTTTATCTCCAATAACAAAATATATTTATCATGTTTAAATGTTTGTGACAATCTGAAAACAAAATACGCCGGCTGCTTTCTCTGTTTAAAGTTTAGGATTCACCTTGTGATGTTTCAGTCGGAGTCGGAAAGCACTCGAGGATTTACTGTTAAAGTTAAAAAATTTGAGATCTTTGATTGGAAGACCATGTTTAACCGTAATGATTACTAATGGTTACAGAACAATTGTTCATTTCAAAATGTTTCTAGGACGTGATGTCTTGTGGAATTGAGCTACTGCTATTGACATAATTGTTTGCAAAACGAATAGTTCAGCTCTCTACCGAGAAAGCATTTCTGTAGCTGTAGTCTGTACATGTGGTGCCACGAATGCAGGTAACAAATTAGAAAATGAAAGGACCGCTTGCACTTGAAGTCGATGTTATAACATCGCTAGCGGATCTGTCAGAAATATTTGGCCTTGAACAATTAAAATTATTATTTCCAGTTGTCGGAATTTGGTTTTCTATTTCGCACGTCCATAAATTCTTCATCGTACGAAAAATTGCTATTTATAAATTATATTTTAATATCACTTACTGGTTCCACACGGTTGCTGTTAAGCCCGTCAAAATCAGTTTTTTCAACACTCGTTTCATTACTCACAGTCTCTGCCAAACCCCTATTCCACATCAATATTAAACTTTCCAACATCAACCACATTAAATACAGTTAATTGCAAGAAAGATAGAGAACGTTTTTTACAGCAAGTCATTGCGTTCACGGCGTTTGTTTACATTGGATACGGTAGTCAATGACTCCAAGTGGAACGAAAATAGAACGCCCACGAATACATCTTGACTTCCTGAAATAGTTTTCGACAACACAAAATTTGCGACAGGTTACGCCGATTTTACTGTCGCAAATTTTATTTATTAACCAATCAAATTTCGAGATTTATAGTAATTGTATTAGAATTCAGATATTTTCTACACTTCTTTGGTAATTATTGGTTTTGTGAGGGCTTATGACTACCCAGTTCAGCCGACAGAAACGGTGTCGGATCGAGATTTATCCGACGGCACTGGGTCGGTACGCTCTGCCGAAGCATCGGGGGCGGACGACCGGGAACATCATGAGGTCCGACCGGATGGTGAAAGGGATACGGATGACTTGGAGCTATCCCTTTCGGAACAACATAAAGCTGCCGTGGACTTCATCCGGCACTTTCTCTCTCAAGTTGTTCCGTCGGGCCAGACTGCTGCGGTTCCGGACAAGAGGATTATAGCATCATTGGACTCTGAATTTTTTGAGCGGTTCAGGGACATCGCTCCCGAGTTTCCGTCGCAGTCCAATAATGTTGCAAGAACATTTGAATTATTGAACGACGCTATATTTAAACTTGCTTCCAAGACGGGGAAAGCAGGTTTCTTGTCCGCTAATACTCTCAACCTGCCTTTCATTAATGCAAGGAATAAATTCGATACGGCAGGACAGGGTATACCGAGAGTTCCTCTGCGTATGGACGACGAGGCGGAAGACTTAGAGCTATCATTACCGTCGTCGGCTTCTATTCCAACCGCGGTGTTGGAAACAGCTATTGCATCTAACAGAGCCAATTTAGATGCCTTATCTTACGCAGATCACCTTACTAAGGCGTTATCACTGCGCCTTCAAGGGAAAGAGTTTCAGGATATACAATCCTCTTTAAGACTTCTTTCAAGGGCAGTAGCTTATTCCACGTGTAACTCCGCCCTTTCAGTGGCAAATCTGGAGTTGGTTAGACGTGACGCAGCCCTAGCTACATCCACACTAGTGGATACTAAGGTGAAGAACTCTCTTAGAGTCGCTTCGGTCTCCGGAGAACTTCTCT
Source organism: Pictodentalium vernedei (assembly GCA_031216915.1). Classification (NCBI taxonomy): domain Eukaryota; kingdom Metazoa; phylum Mollusca; class Scaphopoda; order Dentaliida; family Dentaliidae; genus Pictodentalium; species Pictodentalium vernedei. The sequence continues at coordinate 294,529,155 of CM062295.1, read as the reverse complement.
TTGACGGCAAGCTTTCTGCTATTTATGATAAAATTACAAAGAAAGCTAAGGATTCTCTGTTGTTCAAATCTGCTCCTAAGAAGTCGGATACAGCAGACACGAATAAGACAGGCACTTCTGGGTCTAATGCGCCCAAGAGAGGTTCCTATAGAGGTTCCGGTGCGTCCTCTTGGTCTTATTCGAGAGACCTCAGGGTAGCGACTCTCGTTCGGGACGTCCTTCAGGCCGGGACAATCAGTCGGACGCCCCGAGGTCGACGGGGCGAGGTGCGGGCCGTGGAGGACGTTGTTTCTCCTACCGCAGGCCTCGCAGGTCCAGGAGGTGATGGCTTAAACCTCTATCGCGTACCGGTTGGCGGAAGGTTGTCGAGCTTTTCTCAAGAATGGGCGTCGATTACGGACGACCCTTGGGTGAGAGGAGTGACTTCGGAAGGTCTAAAGATATCCTTCAAACGAAAGCCTCCATTAACTCGAAGTCCAAAGTGGACTCATCTTCCGTCAAATCCGCAGAAAAGAGACGCTCTGTTATCAGAGGTGCAGTCTCTTTTAATGAAGAACGCGGTAGAGGTCGTAGAAAACCAGGAATCTCCGGGATTCTACAGCCATCTGTTTCTGGTTCCGAAGCCAGACGGCTCGTTCCGTCCAGTCATAGATTTGAGCTGGATAAACAAGCTGATCGTCGCTCCGAAGTTTTATATGGAGACGATTCGATCGGTCAGAGCGAGTATTCGGGTGAACGATTATGCAACGAGCATAGATCTCAAAGATGCGTACTTTCACGTCATGGTACATCCGACATTCCGAAAGTACCTACGCTTCGCAGTCCTAGGAGTGGTGTATCAATTCCGGGCGATGTGCTTCGGATTGAATCTAGCACCCTGGGCTTTCACTCGGGTAATGAACTCGGTAATGATCTATTTCCGGGCTCATTCGTCTGCGGTAACGTCGGCCTACCTGGACGACATTCTTCAGAGGTACGGCAACGAGTTAACGCTTCAGAACGATGTTCAGAATCTTCTTCTATTGCTCCGACGTCTCGGTTTTATAGTAAACGAGGAGAAGTCGGATCTGGTGCCGTCCAAGTCATTCACTCATCTGGGAATGAGCTTCGAGACACACAACAATCTCGTTCGTCTGCCGTTAACCAGAGCGAAATTAGTCAGTTGTTACGCTCGCTATTGTCTGCACGCAGACAAAGTCTCGGCGAGAGAATTTATGAGACTGATAGGTCTGTGCGGAGCCGCCGCGGATCTCATTCCGATGGGGCGGTTACTCACACGTCCTCTTCAAATTTTCTTGACTCAGAATTGGAGTGTGAAAATTCATTCGCTCGATGTAGGTGTTCTCTTGTCAGATCAAGTGAAACAAGAGATTCAGACTTGGGCAAACATTCAGTGGTTAACTCAGGGAGTTCCGCTGCAGTTGCCGGATCCGAGTTTTACCATTATGACGGATGCCAGTCAAACAGGTTGGGGTGCATCATTAATCCCAACGGATTCGAGATGCCAGGGTCTTTGGGATCCGCAATTCCTGTGCAAGCACATAAACATCAAGGAATGATGTCAATTTGGCTTGTGTTACGTCAATGGATGGACATTATTCACAATGCTCATGTCCAAATGCTATCCGACAATACGACAGTAGTGGCGTATATACGGGATCAGGGAGGCACTCATTCAGTTCCGTTGTTCAATCTAACGGAAAGAATCCTTCTGTTTGCGCTAGAACATCACGTTCTTCTTTCGGTCCGTCACATACCGGGTCGTCTGAATGTGCTAGCAGACTCCCTTTCACGTAAGGGTCGCTTGTTGCCGTCGGAGTGGACTATCAACAAACAAGTATTCAATCAGATTTGCTACCAATGGGAACGGCCAATGATAGACTTATTTGCGACACATCTCAACAATCAGTTGCAGACGTATGTGTCTCCGTGTCCGGATCCAAGAGCATTTGCAGTAGACGCTCTGTCGATCCCTTGGGACGGAATGATAGGATATGCGTATCCTCCAGCGCCGTTAATTCAACAAGTATTGCTAAAGATAAAACAATCTCAATGCAAGATTCTGTTGGTAGCATCTCTGTCACCACAGAGACCGGGGATAAATCTACTCAGGTGTCTGTTGTGGGACCTACCGCGAAAGCTTCCTCCACGGGAGGATCTTCTTTCGCAGGGGAAATCGCGCCAACTCCATCACAACCCGCAAGGTCTCAACCTTCACGTTTTTTCCGTTGTGCGGTCCTTCTTGCATGGCAAACACTTTACAGGACGAGCAGTGGACGCGATTTCTAACTGTAGGAGGACCTCCTCTTCGCTAAACTATGCGGCTAAGTGGAAGGTTTTTCGTCGTTGGTGTAGGGATCATTCTGTAGATATATTCGATCCCTCTATACCAGACATTGCAAACTTTCTAGTATACTTGTTTGACGAAATCAAACTGCAGCCTGTTACTATAAAGGGTTATAGATCTATGTTATCTGATACCTATGCACATCATGATAGTTTACAAATTGGATCTAATGTCTCTTTATCTAAGTTGGTTAGAAACTTTTCGATAAATAGACCCAGAACTCTTAGATTAATTCCTAAGTGGAATTTAGCTTGGGTTCTTCTTAAATTGAAGGAAAAGCCATTTGAACCTCTTGGGACAGTAGATTTCAAATTCTTATCTTATAAGACAGCTTTTCTCTTAGCTTTCTCTTCTGCTAGAAGAGTCAGTGAGCTTCATGCACTGTCGGTGGATGATTCTCACTATCGTAGTGTTGGGAACACTATCACCTTCACTACTAATGTTGGTTTTTTAGCTAAGAATCAGGCTCCTAATAAATATCCGGAACCTATTGTTATTAAGGCTCTTCCGTCTTCCTGTTAGAGCATTACGTATCTATAAACAGAGATCTCAGTTTATCAGAAAGGGACGGAAACGTTTCTTTCTGTCTTTGATGCCTAATAAAAAGGACATTTCGGTCCATTCTATTGCTAGATGGATTCAATTAACTATCCGTACTGCTTATGAAAATTTATCTTCTTCTCAGCAGTCTGTGCTTAAGATTTCTGCTCATGAAGTAAGAGCTCTTTCTACTTCCTGGGCTTATGCTAATAGTGTTGCTATTACAGATTTAATGAAGGCTGCTTATTGGTCTCAGCCATCCACATTTACGAATTTTTATCTCAGAAATATTGAGTCCATTTCTGGAGACCTGCATTGTTTAGGTCCGTTATCTGTTGCTCAGAATGTCGTCCACTAAACAGTTGCAACTATAGTTATGCAGGCTTTCTGTTCCGGCAGTGACTCCGTCCGGCTGCCCTCTTCGCTCTGGGCTATTTGACCCAGGGCAAGGGGAAGGGGGGGGGGGGGCGGGTGTTCCCTTAGGTCACCTGCTTTATAGTGAAAAGTAAGGGAATGCCTCCTCCAAGTCAGTATTTCTGAGTCGCTTCCGGGATGGTTTTAAAGTGTAATATTAATGTTAAAATTCATTCATGTCTTATTTTTAAAGTGTAGCTCGGTGTGAAGCATTTGTATATGTCAAGTGTCAAACGGGCTTTAATATACAATACTCGGACACTTTTAAATGACTATAAAGAGTCTCAATTCTCTGGACTACTTTATTTATTGGCTTGCTTTAAAAATAATTAGTATAAGGGATATACTGGATGTTAATAGAGAACATGAATGTTATTGTGGTCAATTATTAAGGGTAGTGTATCTTTCTAATTTAATATTAAATAAGAAAGATACATGTAAAGCCTAATACTCCTTTTCTCCTTAAGGGGTTACCTCTTTACTATATAGTTGAACTTATTGGATTTTCCTCTATGTCCTAGGCCCTCCAGCCTGTTTACTATTCAGCTAAGTCTGGGCCATTGGTACAGTATAAAAATGTTAAGAAATTTATAGTAATTTATATATTTTTTATACTTACCAATGACCCAGACGGGGATGGCCCTCCCTGGAGTTGGGAACTCTTGCCTCCCCGCTGAGTACATAGCGCTGACCAGGCACTGCCAGTAAGAATGATAATTGGCGCCAATTTCGGGACGTCTGCGTCACTGTGCATGCGCAGTAGAGGCGTAGTATGGAGGTCCTTTAGGACATGATTTCTTTTTGTTTTGGATGCAAATTTTGGGGATTGGGGGGCAAAATTTGTGTTTGGCCCTGGTTTTGTTAGAGTTAGCACCAGCTAAGTCTGGGTCATTGGTAAGTATAAAAAATATATAAATTACTATAAATTTCTTAACTTTTGAGAAATTTGACGTTCTTATTGGGAAAAATCATTACCAAATGACATTTGGAAACAGTCCCATATTTGGCCCATGTATACACCAAAAAGAATCCCTGTCTGTACCTACTGCACCTCACCTGTACGTCTAGTGGTTGACAATGATTGTTTGCTAGCAAAGCCTTGGCTAGGCAGCCAAGGCTTAAGGAAAAACCATTTCCAGGATAATGCATCATTACATAGTTTCATGTTTGAACATTACCCTGAGTAATCTCTGTGGGAACCCTGGGAATTGAAGTTGTGCAATAGGACCCACTCACCAATGCCGGGTGTGGAATTCCTCTAAAATGGACAGCATGGGTAGAAACGGTTAGCTAGACTTGACTTTAAATCCATGTTCCACTCTTGATTAGCCATTGTGCAGAAATAGGTGATAAGTAAAAAATAAATAAACACCATGAATAAACTAACCCATGTGCAGTATGGTTTAATGTAAAATCATGTAATATTCGGAAACAAAACAACAGAAAAGTACATTTGAATAAATATACAAATTATATACAAATTTTTTCATTCAAACCTATGCTACGCAAATGATCTTGCTGATTCATATGTTTCGATTTATTCTCATCCAAAGCATTATTTTCAAATACTTGTTATTATGCACCTCCTCATAGGGTTTGTAAATTTTGTTTACATTAATGCGGTTGCTTTGGGGGAATGATGTTGCATAACCGTATAAGGCACACTGTAATGTGTATTTGAGATTTTTGTGGAAAATTTCTTAATAATTGCACACTTGAGCAATGTTTTTAAAGCCACAAAGTTTGTCAAATGTAGTGCAGAAACAAGTAATCAATGCCGACTGGATTTTCATTATGAATCAATGGCAAAAATACCAATTGATAGTCACCCCCTTCTACCAACCACAACAAATCATTGCCCATACATGAAAGTCATGTAGTTACCAGCAAACAAGCTTTATTCAGTCATAATTTAGTAAGTGAAATACCCACGGATGGAGAAAAATTTAGGAATAATACATACCACCAAATGAACTGGAAGAATTTGTACCCAATAATTAACTATTTATAAAATACATGTGCTGGTGTATTGTAAACAGAACATTTCCGGGAATTGTGAAACATGACAACCAAGGGAAACCGAAACCAGCTTTTTAAAACTGCCTGTAATTCCAGGAACTGCTGCAGTGATAAGAGGAAACTGCATGTAAGGCCATGTGCTTTGTTAAAAATAAACAACTAAGATTAATGGATTGACCACTGTCTCATTTATTGTATTGAGCTTGAATTTGTGTCACTTTGTTTTGATATTGATTATCACTCAACCTTCTGACATCAATTCACTTGATGAAAACTTACATTAGAGAATCAAAACATTACCAAGAATAAATTAGGTTGTTTAATCAAAACAGAAGCAGGACACTTGGCGCATTTCCATTACAAATTTTCACTGGAATAACAACACTGGCCGGCTGCTGATTTGTTGGGGTTCTTTTGTAGACGTGTTCTAGGCTTTATTCTTGACACATGACTGAAGTGACAAGACAGATGAAAATACATTGCGCATGAGTACTGGAAATTTCTTTTATTGATATTCAAAAATGGGTGATAATGAATTAGGAGAACAACTCTGAACAATGATTTATTTGAATAAAATAACTCTCACTGTGTTACAATTATATCTCGTATAGTATTTCAAAACACAGACGATCCTAACACATTTTTAGCTCAACTTTGACGTAGTAAAATTTGAGGTTATGTCATGGCCCTTTGATTTATTCTGTGTTACTTATACACAGTAAGTGCACATGTCAATATGGCTCGGGCTAGAGGCTGTATTTATGAACCAATCTTCATGAAACTTCTTGGGTACCTTTGTTATCACCTTGGGACTAGAATGAGTGTTTTTGGTGCAGTCCAAAATGCAAGATGGCTGCCAGAGACCATTTTATACCGAAATTAGGTGCAATCAGTTTTTTGTACAGAACTTTATATGAGGGTTCTGATTTGAATAAATTTTTGTATGAATGTTTAGTAACATGGAATACATCACATATAATACAGGTTTTTTTTCTTGTACATATATTATGCAAATTAGATGAACTTTGATTTATTCAGTGCCTCTTTTACACAGTTAGTACACATGTCAATACGACTCAGGCTAGAGGCTGTATTTAAGAACCGATCTTCACGAAACTTCTTTGTTATCACTTTGGGACGAGAACGAGTGTCTTTGGGTGCGATCCGAAATTTCATGATCGCCACAAGCAGCCAATTAGACAAACTTTGATTTATTCAGTGCTTCTTATACACAGTAAGTGCACATTTCAATACAGCTCTGGCTAGAGGCATTTAACTGTCACCCACCTTTGCAATACTTTACCCGTACATTTGTTACAGGCTACGGTCAGTATTTATGTACAGACCTTTACAATTCTTTACATGAACCTTTGTTATCAGGTCATTACCTAGATGTGTGTCATTGCTGTGTCACATACTATACACATACATGCCTTACCAAGTTGAGCTACAATGTCATTGACACTTTCATTTTCTAGAAATTTGATCATGAAACGATGACTGCCAAAATTTTACAGATTCTTCAGACTCAAAATTGCTGGAAGAATAATTTTACAACACAGACTGCGGTTCATTGGTTTATTATGTCAGCTTAATAGCTGTTTGATTGCCGTTGTATATTCATAATGTGTGAGAAGACATTTAGCAGTTGATTCTGGCATATTGTACAGATTTCCACCTAAAAGAATGCAAAGTTAGAAGCTGAAAGTCACCAGTATTTTATCAAGTTGGGTGTAACGATTGGTGCTGCCTGCCCCTATAATATAATTTTGAGGTGGTGGGTGTCGACTAGTTCATTAGTTGTCGACTGATGGCTGCAAGTCATCGACTGATGGCTGCTGGTCGACTACAAAATTCCCTAATTGTTTCAACACTAGTTAAATGTACACGTGGAACTTTTGTGACTGAAGAATAAGAAATCTACAAAAAAAAAGGAAAGAGTAAAAGATTAGTTTTATATATTCTTTAGCCCTCCAGATACTGCACTTGCAATTTGCCTTCAGCACCTGTGTGCATTTGTTTATAATTCTTAGCTCAACTTTGGCGAAGCCAAATTTGAGCTTATGCCATGGCCAGTCGTCCGTCTGTCCGCCAACAATTCAATACGGCTCGGGCTAGAGGCCGTATTTATGAACCGATCTTTACGAAACTTCTTGGGTACCTTTGTTATGACCGTGGAACGAGAACGAGTGTTTTTGGGTCCGATTCGAAATTCAAGTTGGCCGCTGGTGGCCATTTTGTACAGACTTAGGTGAAATCAGATTTTTGCGCAGAACTTCCATATGAAAGCGCTGATATTAATAATTTTTTGTATGAATGTTTAGTACCATGTGATACATCACATATAATACGGGTTTTTTTCTCGTACATAAATTATGCAAATTAGACTAACTTTGATGTATTTAGTGTTACTTTCAGCACTGTAAGTGCAAATGCCAATACGGCTCGAGCTAGAGGCCATATTTATAAACCGATCTTTACAAAACTTCTTGGGTACCTTTGGTATCAGCGTGGGACGAAAACGAGTGTTTTGGGGTGTGGTCCGAAATTCAAGATGGCCGATGGCAGCCATTTTGTACAAAATTAGGTGCAATCAGATTTTTGCACAGAACTTCCATATGAAAGCGCTGATTTGAAAAATTTTGTGTGTGAATGTTCAGTACCATGGGATACATGACATATAATACAGGTTTTTTTCTCGTACAGAAATTATGCAAATCAGATGAACTTTGATTTTTTCAGTGCTGCTTACACACAGTAAGTACAAAATGTCAATACGGCTCGGGCTAGAGGCTGTATTTATCAACCGATCTTCACGAAACTTCTTGGGTACCTCTGTTATCACCTTGGGACGAGAACTAGTGTTTCTGAGTGCGGTCCAAAATTCAAGATGGCTGCCAGTGGCCATTTTGTACCGAAATTAGGTCTAATCAGTTTTTAGCTGCGACTAGCAGCTCTATAAGTGGCAATGTCGGTCTGTCTGTCGGTCTGTCTATCGGTCTGTCTGTGACCAACGAGTTTCAAAACTCAATAACTTTTGAAATACTTGATGGAAAGACGTTATATTTGGCATGTATGTGTATCTTATTGATGTCTAGCCACTGTTCAATGCATGTGTTGCTCCAAATATTTTTCTTGGAGTTATGGCCCTTGATGAACTTAGAATTTGTCGATCTGTCGGTCGATTTGTCGGTCTGTCTGTGACCAACGAGTTTCAAAACTCAATAACTTTTGAAATACTTGATGGAATGACTTCATATTTGGCATGTAAGTGTATCTTATTGATGTCTAGCCACTGTTCAATGCATGTGTTGTTCCAAATATTTTTCTTGGAGTTATGGCCCTTGATGAACTTAGAATTTTGTGAGATTGCACCACCCGTCGCAGCTACGGCGTCGATGTCGCGATTTTTTGTACACAACTTCTATACGGCTCAGGCTAGAGACCGTATTTATGAACCGATCTTGACGAAACTTCTTGGGTACCTTTGTTATCACCGTGGGATGAGAACGAGTGTTTTTGGGTGTGGACCGAAATTCAAAATGGCCACCACAGCCATTTTGTACCAAAATTAGTGCAATCAGTCTTTTGTACAGAACTTCTGTATGAAAGATCTGATTTGAATAAATTTTTGTATGAATGTTTAGTAAAATGGAATACATCACATACAGTACTGGTTTTTTTCTCGTGCAGATATTATGCAAATTAGATGAATTTTTATTTATTTAGCGCTACTTATACACTGTAAGTGCACACGTCAATACGTCTCGGGCTAGGGGCTGTATTTATCAACCGATCTTCACAAAACTTCTTGGGTACCTTTGTTATCACCTTGGGATGAGAACGAGTGTTTCTGAGTGCGGTCCAAAATTCAAGATGGCTGCCAGTGGCCATTTTGTATCGAAATTAGGTCCAATCAGTTTTTTGTCACAACTTCTATACAGGTCATATTTATGAACTGATCTTCACGAAACTTCTTGGGTACCTTTGTTTTCACCTTGGGAAAGGAATGAATGTGTTTTGGGGTGCCTTTGTTATCACTGTGCTATGAGAACAAATATTTTGGGGTTCAGTCAGACCCACTCTGGGACTCAAAGATTTCTTTTCTAGTTTAGCATCTGACTGTCACCCACCTTTACAATACTTTACCTATACATTTGTTACAGGCTACGGCCAGTATTTATGAACAGACCGTTACAATACTTTATATGTACCTTTGTTATCAGGTCATTACCTAGATGTTTGTCATTGCTGTGTCACATACTATACATGTACATGTCTTGACAAGTTGAGCTATAGTGTCATTGACACTTTCATTTATTATTATTTTTTCAGCACAGGCATCTAGTGCTCTTTTAACTCTTCAGCAAGAGACCGTCTCACCAAAGAAATCAGCTAGTCCTGTAAAACAGCCTCCACCTGTCTCACAAAAACCACTACAGAATTCCAAAATCAAGCCCTTAGGTAAAGTATTGTATCAAGTATTATCATCATCACCGCAGGATTTCATTCCATACAAACCTGGTCTTGGAAAAACTCATTACCTTTCAGAAAGAATGGTGCTATGGTGGCCCCAATATTCTTTTTATAATCTGTGCTAAGTTTCTTTTTCAAAGTTGTTTAACTGACTAACATGGTAAAGTATTTGGGAGTGCCCAGTTTTGTTGTATATTTTAACCTTTAAGAGCCTAGTTGATAACTTTTTAATGCAAAGGAACAGGTGTCCCAACATGCATTGTTTGGGTAAACTCAAAACCTGTTTTCTAAATACCTTGTCTGTTGTTTCTAGGCAAGTTTTGGCTGCCTCTGTAGACGGCCAAGACTTGACTAGAAATAACTGCAAAGCCACAAGAGGTAGACTTTCAATAATAATAATAACACTTTGGCCGGCTGCGACAAGTTCTCGGATGAGAAGGCCTTGGTGACCCCTGTACTCCCAACTGCCTCCCTATTCCCATGCTTCTTCTATCCTCTCAACACTCGGAGACGAACTGCTTGATAACATCCCTTGCCTCATTCTTCCCAATCTCTCCGATTAGCATATTAACCCTCTCCTTTGAGTCTCCCACTAACCACATGTCCTTCATTCTCCCATCCCACTTCTCCATTATACTCCCAGTGAATCTTATTATGTTAGACTGGTATTTTGGGCATTGTACAAGAAAGTTTTCCAGGGTCTCCACCATGCCGAAATTACACATCTGGCACTCCTTTTCACTGTTTTCCCCAAATTTTCCCCTCAACTCCAGGGACCGTGACCTCAGCTTGAACAACAGTGACCCCCCAAAGGTGCCATCAAGGTACTCTTCAAAACCAGGCTTCTCTTTATCACACAGGCCACCCAAAGACCTCTTTGATTTGACCCCCTCTCGCCAATTACGGTTACAATCCTCCATGACCCTTTCTCTGACGATTTTTTTACTCTAGTGTGCCCCAAGGTCTAGATCCGAGTTCTCCAATGAGTAGTTATCAACTAGCTCCCTCACTTCGACCATCCACCCTGTCTTGATATTTGAGGTGAAAATTCTCAGGAACATTCCTCCATGACCCTTTCTCTGACGATTTTTAGCTCACCTGAGCGAAGCTCAAGGGGAGCTTTACTAATCACTTTCTGTCCGGCGTCCGTCGTCCGTCCGGCGTTAACTTTACATTATCGACTTCTCCTCCTAAACCACTAGCCCAATTTTATTCAAATGTTGTCTAAATGTTTATTACCTAATGCCAATTCAGATTTGTTCAAATGAAGTTGCCCCTCCTCCTGGGTGGTGCCACGCCCCCAAGGGGCACCAAAATCTTTGTAAATCTTCTTCTCATGAACCAGCAGTAGCAGAGACTTGATATTTGGTGTGCAGCTTCCTTTTGAGGTGTAGACTCAGATTTGTTCAAGAGAAGTTTGTGGGGCTATACTTGGCGTTGTTATGAGAGGGGCAAAATTTTTTGCCCCGCCCAAAATTTCTATTTTCCAAACCGAGAGGCTGATTTGAACCAAATTTTATGTGAGGGCTTATTGGGTCATGAGTACTTGATTTATGCCAAAACAAATTTTCCCGCAGCCCCGTGGGAACCGCAGGAGCTAAAAATAGAAAAAATTTAAAACGCCCATATCTCTAAAACTGCACGGCACTGAGAATTTTTATTTGGTGTGCAGCTTCCTTAGGACCAACAGAAAGGATTGGTAAAAAAAAATTGCCATCGGTTTTATCATAGGGTACAGTTTCGGGACTTTGAAAAAGTGCTGAGTCAGCACTTTTTAACACTGTAGGCAATGGGAAAAACATTAAAAAATCTTCTTCTCCAGATCCAGCAGGCAGAATCTTTTGATATTTGGTATGCAACATTGTAGGGTGGATCTGATTCAAGTTTGTTCAAATCGGCCCCCTGGGTTCATATTTGGGCTCAGTATAGGAGCCCGATTTCGAACTTAGTGCATTTCAGGCAAATTTCTTAAAAAATCATCTTCTCCAGATCCAGCAGGCAGAATCTTTTGATATTTGGTATGCAACATTGTGGGGTGGATCTGATTCAAGTTTGTTCAAATCGGCCCCCTGGGTTTATATTTGGGCTCAGTATAGGAGCCCAAATTTGAACTTACTGCATTTCAGGCAAATTTCTTTGAAAATCTTCTTCTCCAGATCCAGCAGGCAGAATCTTTTGATATTTGGTATGCAACATTGTAGGGTGGATCTGATTCAAGTTTGTTCAAATTGGCTCCCTAGATTCATATTTGGGCTCACTATAGGAGCTCGAATTCGAATTTAGTGCATTTCAGGCAAATTTCTTAAAAAATCTTCTTCTCCAGATCCAGCAGGCAGAATCTTTTGATATTTGGTATGCAATGTTGTGGGGTAGATCTGATTCAAGTTTGTTCAAATCGGCCCCCTGGATACATATTTGGGCTTACTATAGAAGCCCGAATTCGAACTTAGTGCTTTTCAGGCAAATTTCTTAAAAAATCTTCTTCTCCAGATCCAGCAGGCAGAATCTTTTCATATTTGGTAAGCAACATTGTGGGGTGGATCTGATTCAAGATTGTTCAAATCGGCCCCCTGGGTTAATATGGGCTCAGTATAGGAGCCCGATTTCGAACTTAGTGCATTTCAGGCAAATTTCTTAAAAAATCTTCTTCTCCAGATCCAGCAGGCAGAATCTTTTGATATTTGGTATGCAACATTGTAGGGTGGATCTGATTCAAGTTTGTTCAAATCGGCCCCCTGGGTTCATATTTGGGCTCAGTATAGGCGCCCGATTTCGAACTTAGTGCATTTAGGCAAATTTCTTAAAAAATCTTCTTCTCCAGATCCAGAAGGCAGAATCTTTTGATATTTGGTATGCAACATTGTGGGGTGGATCTGATTCAAGTTTGTTCAAATCAGCTTTCTAGATTCATATTTGGGCTCACTATAGAAGCTCGAATTTGAACTTAGTGCATTTCATGCAAATTTCTTAAAAAATCTTCTTCTCCAGATCCAGCAGGCAGAATCTTTTCATATTTGGTAAGCAACATTGCGGGGTGGATCTGATTCAAGTTTGTTCAAATCGGCCCCCTGGGTTTATATTTGGGCTCAGTATAGGAGCCCAAATTTGAACTTAGTGCATTTCAAGCAAATTTATTAAAAAATCTTCTTCTCCAGATCCAGCAGGCAGAATCTTTTGATATTTGGTATGCAACATTGTGGGGTGGATCTGATTCAAGTTTGTTCAAATCGGCTTCCTAGATTCATATTTGGGCTCACTATAGAAGCTCGAATTCGAACTTAGTGCATTTCAGGCAAATTTCTTAAAAAATTTTCTTCTCCAGATCCAGCAGGCAGAATCTTTTGATATTTGGTATGCAACATTGTGGGATGGATCTGATGCAAATTTGTTTAAATCGGCTCCCTAGATTCATATTTGAGCTTACTATAGAAGCTCGAATTCGAACTTAGTGCATTTCAGGCAAATTTCTTAAAAAATTATCTTCTCCAGATCCAGCAGGCAGAATCTTTTGATATTTGGTATGCAACATTGCGGGGTGGATCTGATTCAAGTTTGTTCAAATTGGCCCCCTGGATTCATATTTGGGCTCACTATAGAAGCTCGAATTCAAACTTAGTGCATTTCGGGCAAATTTCTTCAAAAATCTTCTTCTCCAGATCCAGCAGGCAGAATCTTTTGATATTTGGTATGCAACATTGCGGGGTGGATCTGATTCAAGTTTGTTCAAATCGGCCCCCTGGATTCATATTTGGGCTTAATATAGAAGCCCGAATTCGGACTTAGTGCATTTCGGGCAAATTTATTAAAAAATCTTCTTCTCCAGATCCAGCAGGCAGAATCTTTTGATATTTGGTATGCAACATTGTGGGGTGGATCTGATTCAAGTTTGTTCAAATCGGCTTCCTAGATTCATATTTGGGCTCACTATAGAAGCTCGAATTCGAACTTAGTGCATTTCAGGCAAATTTCTTAAAAAATCATCTTCTCCAGATCCAGCAGGCAGAATCTTTTGATATTTGGTATGCAACATTGCGGGGTGGATCTGATTCAAGTTTGTTCAAATCGGCCCCCTGGATTCATATTTGGGCTCACTATAGAAGCTCGAATTCAAACTTAGTGCATTTCGGGCAAATTTCTTCAAAAATCTTCTTCTCCAGATCCAGCAGGCAGAATCTTTTGATATTTGGTATGCGACATTGCGGGGTGGATCTGATTCAAGTTTGTTCAAATCGGCCCCCTGGATTCATATTTGGGCTTAATATAGAAGCCCGAATTCGCACTTAGTGCATTTCGGGCAAATTTATTAAAAAATCTTCTTCTCCAGATCCAGCAGGCAGAATCTTTTGATATTTGGTATGCAACATTGTGGGGTGGATCTGATTCAAGTTTGTTCAAATCGGCTTCCTAGTTTCATATTTGGGCTCACTATAGAAGCTCGAATTCGAACTTAGTGCATTTCAGGCAAATTTCTTAAAAAATCTTCTTCTCCAGATCCAGCTTCAGAATCTTTTCATATTTGGTAAGCAACATTGTGGGGTGGATCTGATTCAAGTTTGTTCAAATCGGCCCCCTGGGTTTATATTTGAGCTCCGTATAGGAGCCCAAATTTTAACTTAGTGCATTTCAGGCATATTTCTTAAAAAATCTTCTTCTCCAGATCCAGCAGGCAGAATCTTTTGATATTTGGTATGCAACATTGTGGGGTGGATCGGATTGTGATTCATGAACGTATTTATTTGTAAAGTTGATAGAATCTTAGACAAAATTTGCAGAAAAGATCTACTATAGAAGGGGTGGTATCCAGGGTGAACCGTTTACCCAAATCTAGCAGTACTAATGCATTATTCACACAAATCTCCGTTCAAATTTTATGACCCCCTCATTGGAACACATGCATTCAGCTCATTCCAACAAAGGTCATATGCCATGTTTTGGAGACAAAGGAATAAAAATTTTAGTTATTCATGAAATTTTTAGGCAACTGTTGTCTGTTATTCACATTGCTTCATGAAATTTCAGTACTTTTAGAAGTTACCTCAGTAATCAAGGGTTAATTCCCCTTAATTAAATGTCGCCTCTAAAAAACAACCACTTTGCATATCTTACCTTTTTACCAGCATAACTGCCAAAACTTGTCAGCATTCTTCGCAAAAATCGCTATTCAAATTTTAATTTTTGTCTCTTAAACATACATGTACTTATCGCTTGTAAATACCCCATTGGAATGAGCTTTTTGAGCTCATTCCAATGAGAGGTCGCACACCATGCTTTTTGAGTCAAAAAAGCAATTTTTTTAGTTATTCCAGAATTTCGTACGTAAAACACAGCTTTATGACTTCACATTAAAATGAGCTCTCTAAGCTTGTTCCAATCAACATTCACGCACTATGTCTTTCACACAAAAAATAAAATTTTCCATTTATTCAGGAATTTTGTTTGCAAGAACACTCTTACCCCCCCCCCCCCCCCCCCCCCCCCCCCCCCCACACTCACACACACACACACAAACACACACACACACACACAAACACAGACACACACATCTAAAAGTTTGTCAGCAAAAAAACAGTTACTTCAATTTTTAAATGCATTATAGGAACAACTTGCCTAATCAAATTTAAATACTTTTGCATCATTCTGTATCTAGAACAAACCATTTACCATATCTTGACGCAAAATTCTCCAGCATCATTCACAAAAAAACACCATTATTTATATATTCACATTTCTGTCTCAAAAATATACCTGATCATCCCATACCCCTATTGGAATAAGCTGTTTGAGCTTGTTCCAATGATGATAAAAAAAACTAATATTTTGGAAAATTTGTGAAAATTTTTGTTTTCTTGCATGCAAATATATACATGTAGCACATGGAAGATATCCACAGTTGGGGAGAGATGTCCAAGGCTATCTCTTCACATTCCTTGTTTGTGCTTCATGCTAAACCAGTTTGTCTGCAGAGATAAATTTGCTTTATTAAAAATCATTGGAGATTGGCCTAAAACTAATTTTAGGTAACAAATGTTGAACTTCAAACAAAATCTATCACTCAACCAGTTAATGTTGATGAGGCATGACATGGTGAAGGTGACCTAAAATACTTCTTAGAGTCACTTTGTCAGGTGAGCGATTAAGGCCACGTGGGGCCTCTTGTTTTACTCTAGTTTGCCCCAAGGTCTAGGTCCGAGTTCTCCAGTGAGTAGTTATCAACTAGCTCCCTCACTTCGACCATCCACCCTGTCTTGATATTTGAGTTGAAAATTCTCAGGAACATTACTTTACACCATCGGCTGTCGGGGAGATTTACCAAATAATTAAGGTAACCGAGTTTCAATAGGTCTATCCTGTCCTTGATCCTCATCCACCCAAGCTCACCCCTGATTGCTTCTAGTGCTGCGGCATTACTCGACCCCATTATCCTTCGGTCTGCCTCATTCTGCAGGATTTCCAAGCTCTTTATGGCTGTCTGGTTTTGGGGTACCACTTCCGTACCGTATGTTATACTTGGCAGACCCACCATTTCCCAAATGGTTTTCCCCACGAAAACCTTATTGAAACTGTTTCTCCCTATAAGTTTCATTTGGTTAAGGATTCGCTTCCCCTTCAGAATCAGTTTATTTGTAACACACTATTAATTGAAAATAGAATATGTTTTCATTTTTGGAATTCACTTTAAAAAATTTCCACAATCCTTTATAAGTATTTCCAATAGTTCCTTGATACAGCAACCCATGTAATCACATGTAACTGACTTACCCAAAGCATTTTTACAGCCTTAGTCATATATATTTTCATGTAGCATGTGATATGGCAGTTACTAATTTTTTATAACCAGAAAGTGTGACTAACCCTGTGCAGTGCACAGGGTTAGTCACACTCTCTGGTTATAATTTTTTTTTTTATTTCCAACTGAATAACTAACCCTGTGCATTGTACAGCCTTAGTGTAAATGTCATCTATATCAACTTTATACCCAATGTAATGGTCAAAACCAGCCAGTACTATTCAAACTCAGCTTAAGAACCCTCGTTGGGTTGGTTTTTAGTGAATTCCAAAAATGAAAACATTCTATTTTCAATTAATAGCTTGTTTTGTGTAGTTTTGGTAGATGCCTCTTCCTGTGATGTTTATATTTACCCCTAAATACTCGTAGTCACCTGTCTCACCTACACTAAGAAGTTTGCTGCTACCTTCCAGAATGCAAAACTCCCCCACTCTCCACCTTCGAGTGGGGTCCACTTTGTGGCCCACAGGTATAACTTTGCTCTTGCTTTCATTAAGTTTGAGTCTCCATTTGCTCCCATATTTCCCAACAATTCCCAGCATTTTCGCTAGCCCCTCTTCGCTTTCTGACACTTGCACCATATCGTCTGCAAAAAATAGCCCTGGGATCTTCAAGTTCCCAACTGCTACCCCCTCGTCGCTATGGAGGAGTTCATCTCCTAAACCTTTGATGTACAATGCAAAAAGAATTGGCGAAAGGATACACCCCTGTTTTAGGCCTATCTCCATAGGCACACGTTTTGTAATGTTTCCCAGGCTAAGTTCACGCTGTACGTCTTTATATAATGCTTACATAATTCCAACAAACTCGCCTCCCAAGCTCAGAGCCTCCAGCTTGCTCCACATACCCTCCCTCCATACTCTATCGTATGTCTTTTTTAACATCCAGAAAGTCCATCATCATCTTTTTCTTTTTTGCTTTCGCGGATTCTATCATTTGGGATTTAGCGTGAAAAGATGGTCAGTGACTCTCCTTCCCTTCCTGAAGCCATTCTGGATTTCTTCCAAAAAACCCTTCTCTTCAATCACCTCATCTAGTCCCCCATACAAGACTTTACAGAAAACTTTTCCAATGTTGCTACTGACAGAGATCCCTCGATAGTTATCCAAAACGTCTTTTTCCCCCTTTTTGTGAATAAATGTCACTTTGCTTTCTCTCCACTCCTTTGTGACCTCTTGATTTTCTATGGCTAAATTGTATAGGGCATTTAGGCTTTCCACGAGTTCCTCTCCCCCTTTTTTGATAAACTCATTAGGAATTTTATCCACCCCTCTCGCTTTTCCATCCCTTAATTTTTAGATCAGCTTTCGCACCTCCTCTGATTTAATTTCGCTGCACACGAAGTTCGATAGATTTTCCCCAACCTGATTCGGACACTCCGGTGGGCTCCCCATGGCCCATCACTTATTGTTTACCTTTTCCCAGTGCTTGACTAGTTCTGATGCGATTTGATCATGCTCGTCTGTAACTCTGCCATCTACTTTAACACTCTGTGGGTTATTTCCTTTGTTACATTTATTCACCAATTTCCAAACTGCGTTCGAACTCGATCCCCCACTCATTCTTATCGTCCTAATAAGACTGCTATTTCACACTCTCCAATTATTGTCTTTAATCTTATTTACTTTATTTTGTGCTTGTTGGTATTCTTCTTTGCTACTGTGGCCTCGTTGCTTTCCGCCCCCTTAAGTTTTCTACTTCTCCTGTATGCAGCACATTTAGCTTTTCTACCCTTTATGGCCCTTTTCAGTTCTTTGTTCACTCTGTACCCAAGTTCCCGTGTTGGCACCCTGATCTTTCCTATACTTTCCTTCCCTGTCTCCACTAGGCTCTCAACTATGGCGTCGGTCATCTTCTGGACACTGCCCCCCTTGTGTACAGTTGCAAGCTTTGGTTTCAGTTTTTCTTCGAACTTCGCCCAGTCAGCATCCTTTTTGAGTTCCCAAATCTCCCTGAAGCTTCCTTTGCTTTTTACTAGGTTTTTGGCCCTGATCGTCACTGTAATCAAGTTGTGATCACTGTGCACCTCCATTTTACCCTCATCATCCACTTCTACCCCTATCACCTCCCTCCATAAATTAATATCTGTGAGAATGTAGTTGATTATTAATTTTCTGTCATTCCTCTCTCCCAGGTCCATTTCCCCTACTCCTTGCGTCCCTGTTCAGAATCTTCAGACCAAGCTCATTTGTGAACTTCAACAGCTTCCTTCCATTCCTGTTGACTTTCTTGTCCACACCCTCTATGACTTCTTCCTTATCACCCATGTGTCCATTAAAGTCACCCATCAGAATTATACCGAGCCCCCTGTTTTCTAGTTCTGTGATATTGGACCTTAGTGTTGAGTATATCGAGTCATTCCACTCGGGTTTGCTTCCCTCCACTGCACAGTACACAATCCCAAGGGCAATACTTTTTGTTTCTCAGATTGCTCTTTACCCATCCAATTTCATTCAATACCTCAGCCGAGGTGTTGACATCTTCCAGGTCTGTGATCAGCGACGGTTTTAAATCCTCATTAATGTACATGCCTACCCTTCCCCCTTTTTCTGGCCTTCCGTTTGCCCTACACCTATCCACACGCACCCTCTTCTTGGTCTACCCGTTACTCGAGTCTTACCCACGTCTCGCTTAAGCCCATGACTTCAAACTCCTCTGCCTCAATCAATGTTGCTATAACCGACTTTCAGGATACCGAGAAACACCATTTCAACATACATATATATAAGAAGTAATGTGCATTAACTTATTTGTTCAGGTTTTAGTTAATGTTGTATCTGAACAGATCCTAAACATTGGAACAGGTAAATCAAAGGAAGCAGCAATTGGAAATACCATTTCTATTTTTATCGCAAACAGGTTTTTGGAATCGTATCAACCTACCTGTGCTGTTTATAGAGAACAATGACAGAGCAGTGAAATATCGACTTGATTTCAATAAAAATAAAATAGATCAGCAATACTGGAGTATATGAACATGTGTTTTAGTTAATTAACATTTAATTTGACAGAGCTCCATGAGGCCAAATAAGTCTATAAACAAAGGAAAATTGGGGAGAGTCAGGGTAATTTCTTGACAGGTTACAAGATTTTTTATTCAGTTAACAGGAGTTTCCTCTAACCTATATTCAATTACCAGATTTGTTTCTGTCATTATTATAATACAAATAATAATGTAATACAAATTATTCTTTTCTATACTCTAGCTAGTAGTGAAAATACAAGTTGAGGGCAAATTTTGGCCATTCCAACAGTTAGAGCTATTGCTCTTTTGACTGAAGAATTTTCAGATATGACTTTTCCTTCAATAACCTTAGAAAGACTGGGCTTACTGGAATGAAGTTGGATGTATCTAAAAAAGTAATGAGTGTATGTGTCATCTTTGAATTGGAAGTACTTTCCTACAATTGATAGAAAAATTATAACATTTTGCGATACAAAGTTTCCATTTGGTAAGTTTTGAGAGACCCCAAGTGCTGAATTAGTGTTTGGTATATTCTTGTGAATAATATAAATGCACATGAAATTGAATAGAATTTGAAATCAGTTTTCCAGTATTTTTACTACACACCTCGCCTTGTATGTCTAGTGGTCTAGTAGAGATTTCCAGCAATGTCTTGCAAGACTCAACTGGAAACCAGTGCCAAATAATTTGACTGTTGTCCACATGACCTCTTCTTGATTGTATGTTGAAGAACGTGTAGACCACACAGTTTTTGAAAGTTGGATCAAGAACTTTGATGATTAATAGTTTCCAATCAGTGGTATTAAAGAAAACTCTATGGTATACAAAGGTTTCCCATCATAGTGAAATGTTATACTTTGAGAGACAGTCACTATCCTTAACTTTTTCCCTGGAGGGTGATTGTCGCTGTCCTGTGATTTTCAAAATGACAGGCCTAAATATTATCCCTATATTTATGGCTAAGAATTTTGACTTGATGAGTTATCTGACCGGTGGGACTTGTGGAATGATGAAATTGTTCAGTAAACTAAGATCTCTGCAGCTGAAAGTTAGTCAATTTTAGCTCATCTGAGCAAAGATCAAGGGAAGCTTTAGTGATCGCTTTGCATCCATCCATCATCCATCTGGCATGAACTTTACATCATTGACTTCTCCTCATAAACTACTGGGCCAAATTGAACCAAATTTGATATGCATGTTCCCTATTATGTGTTAATTCAAGATTGTTCAAATACATTTGCCACATCTGCAGAGGGCTCCACAAGGGGCATAATTCTATTAGCACCCACAAAATTTATTATAATTTTAAAAAATCTCTCCAGAACTATGGGAACCCAAATTTCAACCTGGTGTAATATGAGGAAATTTATTTAAAAATCTTCTTCAGATCTATCAGTCAAAGCCTTGATATTTGGTATACTGCATCTTTGGGGATGGGAAGTCAGCTTGATGTTTGTTAATATCAAGCCTTTGGGCTCCCTATGAGAACTCAAACTTTAACTTAGTGCAATATGAGAAATATTCTTTAAAAATTCTCCTCTTCAGATCCATCAACCAGAATCTTTTCATATTTGGTTTACAGCATCCTTCATGGGGTCAGATTCCAGTTTTGTTTGAATCAAGTCCCTGGGTTCATGTCTGGGCTCCCTATGACAACCTAAAGTTTAACTTGGTGCAATGTAGGGAAATACCGTTAAAAATCATTTTCTTCAGATCCACCAGTCAGAATCTTTTGATATTTGATATGCGTCAACCTTAGGAGGAGGTTCAGATTCCAGTTTGTTAAAAGCAAGTTGCTCAGGTCATATTTGGGATCCCTGTGGGATCCCAAATTTTAATATATAAGGACTATTATTAGTCCCCTACGGGAACCGAAAGGGGACTATAGGATGTCCATTTGTCCGCCTGTCTGTCTGTCTGTTTTTATGTTACCACCTCTCACTCCAACATGCTTTAAGCTACACTTTTCAAATTTAGTACATGGATAAATGGTTCTGAGGGGATGATGCACACTCAAATTTTTTTTTTCAAAATCCAAGATGGCGGAATGGCGGCCATTTTTGTTGTGTTTTTTAAGCTTTTTTTCTCTATATTTTTATACTGTACCAATGACCCAGACATAGCTGGTGCTAACTCTTAAAAATATAGGGCCAAACACAAATTTTGCCCCCCAATCCCTAAAATTTGCATCTAAAACCAAAGAAATCATGTCCTGAATGGCCCTCCATACTTCACCTCTACTGCGCATGCGCAGTGTCAAGGACGTCCCAAAATTGGCGCCATTAATCATTCTTTGTTTGGCCCTTCATCAGTTAACATCTGACTGATCTTTGTGCTTGTAAATCTCAGTTTAAATGATGCCAGACACATAAATATTAGAGAAATGGTGATTCTAAGGAGGATATAGAAGGAGGAGAGGAAAAATGAGTGACAGAAAATAATCAGGGCTGTAACTTAAAATTTTTTAATGAAATTATGTTAAGTTACCTATATTTTTATACTGTACCAATGACCCAGACATAGCTGGTGCTAACTCTTAAAATATAGGGCCAAACACAAATTTTGCCCCCCAATCCCCAAAATTTGCATCTAAAACTAAAGAAAACATGTCCTGAGAGGCCCTCCACACTTCGCCCCCACTGCGCATGCGCAGTGTCAAGGACGTTCCGAAATTGGCGCCATTTATCATTCTAAGTTTGGCCCTTCATCAGTTAACATCTGACTGATCTTTGTGCTTTTAAATCTCAGTTTAAATGATGCCAGACACATAAATATTAGTGAAATGGTGATTCTAAGGAGGATAGAAAAGGAGGAGAGGAAAAGAATGTGTGACAGAATATTATCAGGGCTGTAACTTAAAATTTTTTAATGAAATTATGTTAAGTTACCTATTTTCAAGGCAGCAGCCATTTTGTTGTCATTCTGATTATTTAGTTACACTGTTTTTTCAAGTGTTTTTCCTCTCTCCCTGTCCTTTAAGTTCCCCCTTGCTATTCTCCCATGCTTTTGGCATAATTTCTGTAATTATTATTACTAAAATTTCTTGGGAGTTTAGCTGAATAACAGAATGAATTCTGTTCTTTCCCCATGTTTACGTCTTCACCTACGGGTGGTTAGGCGTTGTGTTCTGCATCTACCATCTGATGTTCTGCAGTTTCTTCCCTGGAAGTCTCTGTTTTGCATCAGATGGTGTATTTTTGGTAACTGATTTCGGGCCTGGGTGCCTGGAGTCTTATTTTAGTGTTTTTACACTCATTGTTTACATTTACAACAGCCCTCTGTGTGAGGGGGGGATTTCTAAATAATAATATCTTTATGTTATTTCAATCATAACTAGATACATTATTATTGTTCGTAAGTGTTGAATAAATTGTTTAAAATATTTTTAAAATTTTTGTCCACACTTAGGCTTGGGATCCATTGGGGCTCAACGTTACTTTTCAGAAACTTGGGCTGTTCTGAAAAAATATTTTTTCAAAATATTTTGATTTCAATTATTTTTTCTATATTAATGGATCATATTATTATTATGTATTTTGATTGCCAGGGGTTAGTGCGAGTACCAGGACTTGTTTTCTTTTCACATTGAAAGGATATTGATCAATTGTTTTAAGAGGAAGTCTTCCTCTGACCTTATTATCATTCTATATGTGGTCAGTGTACTCGCATTAACTCCGGTTCTGTATCGTATGATTTCGATGACAATATGGGAAGCGTATGTCACGGTATGTTGTTGGGGATTTGGACACTCCGGTCCTTTCCCCGCAGGGTCACTCTACTTTATCAATTTCTATTTCAGACGATCAAGATTAGGGTGATGTATCTGTGATGTCTTCCAACAGTGTGCCTCCGTCGTCACAATTAATGAAGGGCTAGCGGAAAAGTGCTCATGTAATACGCCAATTGCCTAAGAGGACCCTAGTAGGTTCGACGGCCTTTGACGTCCGCTAGCTCGCCCGGTGTAGCGTCCATTCACCGAATGGTTCGGCAGCCGGGTTCGTCCGTTGCGGTCTAGAAGGAATTTTGGGGTGATGCGAGCACTATAAAATTAACTTAATGCACACCCAGTGACGGCGGATCGGAGGGAGAACGGAGGAAGCCTTTTAGTCCGGTTCATAGCTCGTTCCGGTCCATCCGGACGGCAAGCGAGAGAGGCCCCTCTCTCGTTCAACAACATCTGGCCCCAGATGTTGTGGTACAAATGTGTCGTTAGCGGAGCATACGTCCGTCGCTCGGGACGCTCCGTTGTATAGGCAGTCCGCTGAGACTGCTAAGGCTTCCTCTTCTCGTCAGCGCACACGACCGCACCTTGGCTGCGTGACCGCCGATATATTACCAGCTTCGCCGATCAAGGATTCTTCGGCGACCAGGTCACACCATCCGGCAGCCAGGGATTCGAGACCGATGGACTCCGGACGTTCGCATAGGAAAAGTATGCGGGAGCCATCTGATGCGGAGCTGCCCTCGGCGAAGCAGCGATAGACTGTGCCTCCGCAGGTCTCGACGCCGGACATTCTTGTGCACATAGCACAGCTTACCGCAGCATCCCAGCAGCCGACAGAAACGGTGTCGGATCGAGAATTATCCGACAGCGCTGGGTCGGTAGCCGGGGACTCGAAGCCTGCAGACTCCGGACGTTCGCATAGGAAGTATGCGGGAGTCAACGTACACGGAGCTTCCAGCGGCAATGCATCGTAAGTCCGCTACTGCACAGGCCTCGGGAACGGACGTGCTTTCCTTAATAGCACAGTTTATCGCAGCATCCCAGCATCAACTGAATCTGTCGCATATATTTTATCCGACGATGCTGGGTCGGGACGCTCCGCGGAAGCGGGTACGGACGTCCGAAAGTTTCATCCGGTCCGACGGGATACCGAAAGGGATTCGGTGGATTTCAAGCTTTCCCTTTCGGAACAACATATGCTGCGATGCCGGATAAGAAACTGATAGCGTCGGTGGACTTAGAAATTTTTGGTTCGGTTCAGGGACATCGTCCCTCAGTTCCGACATAGTCCAATAATGTCACACAAACTTTCGAATTATTGAACGACGCTATATATATTATTATTTTATGCTTGCTATCCAAGCATTTCTGGTTTCTTGTTCGAAGAGTTATGGAGATGTCTTTCAAAAGTGTGCCTCTGTCGTCATAGTTAATGAAGAGTTAGCGGCAATAAGTGCTCATGGAATATGTCTATCGCTTACGGAGTGACATTCGCTAGCTCACCCGGTGTAGCGTACATTCATCGAATGGTTCGGCTGCCGGGTTCGTCCGTTGCGGTCTAGGAAGGAGATTTGGGTGATGCGAGCACTTTAATTACTTTAGTACTCACCCAGTGACGGCAGATTGAGGACAGATCGGAGGAAGCCAACAACATAGGGGACCGCATGTTGTGGTTCAGATATTTTACATTCGGAGCATATGTCCGTTGCTCGGGACGCTCCGTTATATTGACAGTCCGAGAGACTGTCTTTAATGCTTCCTCATCCTCACAGCAGGGCACACGACCGCACATTGGCTACGTGACCTCGAGTATCCGATCAGTTTCGGCATTCAGTGATTCCACAGCGAATAGGTCGCGCCATCCGGTAGCCAAGGGACACGAGGCCTATACACTCCGTTCGCTCGCATATTGGAAGTATGCACGGGGTAACGATCTCGGAGCTTCCTGCGGCAATGCATCGTAAGACCGCTGCTCCTCAGGCCTCAGTGACGGACGTGCTATCCGAGTTAGCACAGTTGTTTCGCAGCATCCCAGCAATTGACGGTTTCTCGGTCGAATCAGGAATTATCCGACGGCGCTGGGTCGGTGCAGTCCGCGGTTGCATCAAGCTACGGACGACCGAACGCTTTATAGGGTCCGACAGGATGGCGAAAGGGATTCGAAAGATTTCGAGTTTTCCCTTTAGTAGTATCGGAAGATGCCTTTCATATCTTCTGGCATTTCTTCCAGTGATTATTTTTCGGACTTCATTGCTGCGATCTTGGATAAGAGACTTATAGCGTCATTGGACTCGGATTTTTTCGATCGGTACAGGGACTTTGTCCCTGACTTACCGACGCAGTCCAATATTGTCATTACAACATCTGTTTTATTTTTCGACGCTATATATTTATATATATATACAAGCCTGCTACTAAGCATGATAGTTTAGTTTCTTGTCCGCGTGGCTCATTTCTGCCATTTTATCTTTTTTACATATAGTTTATTTTGGCAGAGCAGGGCATACCGAGAGTTCATATGCGTCTAGACGGTGTGATTAAAGACTGCATATATTCTTTTTCGCCGTTTATGTCTTTTCCAATTTCAATGTTGGGAACGACATTATGTATAGTAGACTTAACTTAGACGCTTTATTATACGTAATCCGCCTTACTGAGGCGTTATCATTACGTCTTCAAGAAAAGATTTACGGGATATTATTCTCAATGTAATTTCTTTTGAGGGCAGTAGTTTGTTCACGTATAACTCCGCCCTTCAGTGGCTGATTGGAGTTGGTTAGACGTGATGCAGCCCTAGCTACATCCACGCGTGGATAGTAGGTTAAGAACTCTCTCAGAGTCGCTTCGTTCTCGGAGGAGCTTCTCTTCGACGGCAACTTTCCGGCAATCCATGAATTGCTTGATTTATACATTCTCTTGTCTATCTAGTGTTACAAGAGATTCAGACTGGGGCAAACATACGGTGGTTGACTCAGAGAGTGCCGCCGCAGTTGCCGGACCCGAGTGTGGCTGTTATGACGGTTGCCAGTCAATCAGATTGGGATATATACTGATCCCTACGGATTCGAAGTGCCAGGGTCTTTGGGTTCCGCAGTCTTTTAGCTATCAGTTTAACTTCCGCGGAATAATGTTTTTTAGGCTTGCTTTATGTCATTGCATGAACATTATTCAGAAACGCATGCCCAAATTCCTGTCCTTTAATTCGACAGTAGTGGCGTATCTCCGGAACCAGGGAGGCACTCTTTCGTTTCCGTTATTCAATTTAATGGAAAGAATCCGTCTGTTGGTTATAGTACACCAAGTTCAGTTTTGGTCCGTCATATTCTGGGTCGTCTGATTGTTTTATCGCACTCCCGTTCTCTTACGGGTCGCTTGTTGCTGTCAGAATGGACTCTCAACAAACAAGTATTCAATCAGATTTGCTATCTATGGGAGCGCCCAATGATGTTTTATTTATGACACAGCTTGCTAATCAATTGCAGACGTATGTGTTGGCTTGTCCAGATCTCTGAGCTAATACTGTTAACGCTCTATTGATCTATAGGACGGAATGATAGGATACGCGTATCCTCCGGCGCTGTTGTTTTAGCAGGTATTGCTAAGATAAACAACCACAATACATTTCTGTTGATAGCATCTCTATCTTCACAGAGATCATGAGTAATTTACTCTCTTGTCTACTGTGGATCTTAACGTGAAATCTTCCTCTATGTGAGGATCTTTTTTCACTGGGTAAATCGTGTCATCTTTATCACAACCAGCAAGGTCGCAACCTTCATGTATTCCGTTGTGTGGTCCGTATTGCATTGTAAACACTGTACTGGACGAGCTTTGGACGCGATTTCTTACTATAGGAGATCCTCTTCTTCGCTATTCTATGCGTCTAAAGTGGAGGCTCTTCCGTCGTGGTGTAGGGATCATTATGTTCATATGGTTGATCCCTCCATTCTACTCATTGCTATTTTTTAGTATACTTGTTTCACAAGATCTACTGCAGCCTGTTGTTATTTAGGTTATAGGTTTATGTTACCTCATGCCTATGCACTCTACGATAGTTTACAATTGAGTCTTTTGTCTCTTTATCTAAGTCAGTTAGTAACTTTTTGATAAATAGACTTAGAATCTTTAGATTAAATTCCTATACGGATTTTAACTTCAGGTTCTTATTTAGCTAAGTTATCATTTGAGCCTCTGGAAACAGTAGTTTTCAAATTCTGACCTTTTTAGACAGTAATTTTGTTGGTTTCTCTTTTACTGTAGAGTCAGTGAGTTTCATGCACTATCGATGGATGATTTTCACTTTCATAGTTTCGGAATCAATACTTCCGTTACTATTTAGGTTGGATTGTTGCATAAGAGTTAGGCTCCTATTATCCGGAACCTATTATTTTAAGATCCTTCCGTCTTCGTATGGGCATAGGCCTTTACTCTTTCCGGGTACAGTTTATGTATTTATAAACAGATATCTGTTTATTACAAGGGCGTAAGCTTCTTCTGTCTTTGATGTCTAGTAGAAGGACGTTACGCTCCATTTTATTGTTAATGGATTCTATTAACTAGCGTACTGCTTATGGTATATCATTGGCTTAGCAGTTGTGCTTAAGATTTCGGCTCATGAAGTAAGAGTTCTTCTACTTCTTGGGCTTACATTAATAGTGTTGCTATTATAGATTTTTGAAGGCTGCTCATTGCGCTCAGCCATCCATTCATGAATTTTATCTCAGAAATATCGAGTCCATTTCTGGAGGCCTCTATTGTTAGGTCTATTATCTACTGCTCAGAATGTCATTCACTTAACAGTTGCTACTATAGCTAGGTAGGCTGTCTGTTTCGGCAGTGTCTCCGTTCGGCTGCCCTCTTCGCTCTGGGCTATTTGACCCAGGGCAAGAAAAAGGGGGGGGGGGGAGGGTGTTCCCTTGGGTCACCTGTTTTTACTATGAAAACAAGGGGATACCTCCTCCGGAGTTAGTAATTCTGAGCTGTTATTGGGATGGTTGTTTAGTGAGAAGTTTAAGTTTATAAAATTCATTCAAGTCTTAGTTTTTAAAGTATAGCTTTTGAATATTGCATATGTCAACGGACATGATTATGCAATTCTCACACACTTTTAGGAGTATAAGAGTCTATATTCTCTAGACTTACTTTATTATTGGCTTACTTTAAAAATTATTAGTATAAGGATTATTGGATATTAATAGAGTACATGGATGTATGAAGCTCAATTTTTGGAAGGTGTTGTATCTTTCTAATTTATCATAAATAAGAAAGATACATGTAAGGCCTATTACTTCTTTTCCCTACAGGGGATGACTCTATTTTATTTTATTGAGCGTATTCCATTTTGCTCTATGTCCTTGGCCCTCCAGCCTTTTTACTATTCAGCTATGTCTGGGTCATTGGTACAGTATAAAAATGTTAAAAAATTTATAGTAATTTATATATTTTTTATACTTACCAATGACCCAGACGGGGATGGCCCTCCCAGGAGTTGGGAACTCTTGCCTCCCCGCTGAGTACATAGCGCTTACCAGGCACTGGTTATTAGAATGATAAATGGCGCCAATTTCGGAACGTCCTTGACACTGCGCATGCACAGTGGGGGCGAAGTGTGGAGGGCCTCTCAGGACATGTTTTCTTTAGTTTTAGATGCAAATTTTGGGGATTGGGGGGCAAAATTTGTGTTTGGCCCTATATTTTAAGAGTTAGCACCAGCTATGTCTGGGTCATTGGTAAGTATAAAAAATATATAAATTACTATAAATTTTTTAACTTTCGAGGCAAGAGCCTGTTGTTGTCATTCTTGTTATCAAGTTACACTGCTTGTTCAGTGTTTTCCTCTCTCCCTTTCCTTTAAGTCCCCCCTAGCTATTCTCCCATGCTTTTGGCATATTTTCTGTAATATTATTACTAAAATTTCTTGGGAGTTTTGGCTGGATAACAGAATGAATTCTGTTCTTTTCCCCATGTTTACGTCTTCACCTATGGGTGGTTAGGCATAGTGTTCTGCATCTACCATCTGATGTTCTGCAGTTTCTTCCCTGGAAGTCTCTGTTTTGCATCAGATAGTGTATTATTGGTAACTGATTTCGGGCCAGGGTTATCAGTGCCTGGAGTCTTGTTTCTGGTGTTTTTACACTTCTTGTTTACATTGACAACAGCCCTCTGTGTGAGGGGGGATTTCTTGAAAATAATATCTTGATGTTAGTTTAATCATTACTAGATACATTATTATTGTTCGTAAGTGTTGCATTAATTTTTTAAAATGTTTTTAAAATTTTTGTCCACACTTATGCTTGGGATCCATTGGGGCTCAACATTACTTTTCAGAAACTTGGGCTTTTCTGAAAAAATATTTTTTCAAAATTTTTTGATTTCAATTATTTTTTCTATGTTAATGGATCATGTTATTATGTATTTTGATTGTCAGGGGTTGGTGCGAGTACTAGGACTTTGTTTTCTTTTCACATTGAAAGGATATTGTTCAATTGTAATAAGAGGAAATCTTCCTCTGACTTTCATAATCATTGTATAAATGTAGTCAGTGTACTCTCACTAACTCCTGTTCAGTATGTGTTAATTTCGATGACTACATGGGAAGCGTGTGTCACGGTATGTTAGTGGGGAAATGGCCATTCCGGTCCTTTCCCCGCAGGGTCACTCTAGTTTATCAATCTCTATTTCAGACGATCAAGAACAGGGTGATGTATCCGTGATGTCTTCCAAAAGTGTGCCTCCGTCGTCACAATTAATGAAGAGCTAGAGGAAAAGTGCTCATGAAAATACGTCAATTGCCTAAGAGGTCCCTAGTAGGATGACGTCCGCTAGCTCGCCCGGTGTAGCGTCCATTCATCGAATGGTTCGGCAGCCGGGTTCGTCCGTTGCGGTCCAGAAGGATTTTTGGTTGATGCGAGCACTATAAATCAACCAAATGCACACCCAGTGACGGCGGATTAGAGGAGAGAACGGAGGAAGCCTTTTAGTCCGGTTCCTAGCTCGTCCAGGTCCATCCGGACTGCGAGCGAGAGAGGCCCCTCTCTCGTACAACAACATCTGGCCCCAGATGTTGTGGTACAAAATGTTTCGCATTCGGAGCATACGTCCGCCGCTCGGGACGCTCCGTTATATAGACAGTCCGGAGAGACTGTCAATAAGGCTTCCTCATCCTCATGGTAGCGCACACGACCGCTCTTGGCTATGTGACCTCGGATATCCAGTAACTAAGCCAATCAGAGAATCCTCGGCGACCAGGTCACGCCATCCGATAGCCAGGGACACGAGGCCTGGAGACTCCGGACGTTCGCATAAGAAAGTATGCGGGAGTCAACGTACACGGAGCTTCCAGCGGCAAAGCATCGTAAGACCGCTACTGCACAGGCCTTGGTGACGGACGTGCTATCCCAAATAGCACAACTTATCGCAGCACCCCAGCAAAGACAGAATCTCTGTCGCATCATGTAATATCCGACGACGCTGGGTCGGGACGCTCCGCGGAAGCACGGACGTCCGAAAATTTCATACGGTCCGACGAGATGCCGAAAGGGATTCGGAGGATTTCGAGCTTTCCCTTTCGGAACAACATAAGCTACTGTATATGTCATCCGACTTCATCTTCTAGAGGTTCTTCGTCGGACCAGAATGCTGCGATGCCGGATAAGAAACTGATAGCATCGATGGACACAGAAATTTTTGGTTCGGTTCAGGGACATCGTCCCTCAGTTCCGACACAGTCCAATAATGTCTCAGAAACTTTTGATTTATTGAACGACGCTATATATATTTTTTATATGCTTGCTATTTACAAGCATGTCTGGTTTCTTGTTCGCAAAATTACTGAGATGTTTTTCAAAAGTGTGCCCCTGTTGTCATAGTTAATGAAGAGCTAGCGGCAATTAGTGCTCATGGAATACGTCAATCGCCTAAGAGGTCCCTAGTAGGATCGACGGAGTTGACATTCGCTAGCTCACCCGGTGTAGCGTCCATTCATCGAATGGTTCGGCAGTCGGGTTCGTCCGTTGCGGTCTAGGAAGGAGATTTGGGTGATGTGAGCACTATAATAGACTTTAGTACACACCCAGTGACGACGGATAGAGGAGAGATCAGAGGAAGCCTGTTAGTCCGGTTCCTAGCTCGTCCAGGTCCGTCCGGGCGGCGAACGAGAGAGGTCCCTCTCTCGTACAACATATGGGACCGGATGTTGTGGTACAGACATTTCGCATTCGGAGTATATGTCTGCCGCTCGGGACGCTCCGTTATATAGACAGTCCGAGTGACTGTCGATAATGCTTCCTCATCCTCACAGCAGCGCACACGACCGCACATTGGCTACGTGACCTCGAGTATCCGGCCAGCTTCGTCATTCAGTGATTCCACGGCGAACAGGTCACGCCATCCGGTAGCCAAGGGACACGAGGCCTGTACACTCCGGTCGCTCGCATAATAGAAGTATGCACGGGGTAACGAACACGGAGCTTCCAGCAGCAAGGCATCGTAAGACCGCTTCTCCACAGGCCTCAGTGACGGACGTGCTATCCAAAATAGCACAGCTTATCGCAGCAAACGACAGATTCTCGGTCGGATCAGGAATAATCCGACGGCGCTGGGTCGGTGCGCTCCGCTGTTGCATCAGGTACGGACGACCGAACACTTCATAGGGTCCGACAGGATGGCGAAAGGGATTCGGACGATTTTGAGCTTTCCCTTTCTGAACAACAGAAGCTGCCATACATTTCTTCCGGCATTATCTTCCAGAGGTTGTTCCCTCGGACTACATTGCTGCGATGCTGGATAAGAGACTAATAGCGTCATTGGACACGGAGTTTTGGATCAGTTCAGGGACATTGTCCCTGAGTTGCCGACGCAGTCCAATAATGTCATTAGAACATTCAAATTATTGAACGACGCTATATATAAGCTTGCTACCAAACATGCTAGTCTAGTTTCTTGTCCGCAATGCTCTGTTCTGCCTTTCATCAATTCTAGGAAAATAAATTTTTATTGGCAGAACTGGGCATACCGAGAGTTCCTTTGCGTCCAAGACGGCGAGGCTGAACACTGGGAATTATCTTTTTCGCCGTCTATGTCAATTCCAACCACGACGTTGGAAATGACAATGATGTCTAATAGACTTAACTTAGACGCTTTATCATACGTAGACCACCTTACTGAGGCGTTATCATTACGTCTTCAAGAGAAAGAATTCCAGGATATGATCCTCAATGAGATTTCTTTCAGGGGCAGTAGTTTTCCACGTATAACTCCGCCCTTCAGTGGCAACCTGGAGTTGGTTAGACGTGACGCAGCCCTAGCTACATCCACGCGTGTGGATAGTAAGGTGAAGAACTCTCTCAGAGTCGCTTCGGTCTTGGAGAAGCTTCTCTTTGACGGCAACCTTTCAGCAATCTTTGAATTGCTCGATATACACGTTCTCTTGTCAATCAAGTGTAACAAGAGATTCAGACATGGGCAAACATTCGGTGGTTGACTAGAGAGTTCCACTGTAGTTGCCGGATCCGAGTTTTTCGATTATGACGGATGCCAGTCAAACAGGTTGGGACACAATATTGATCCCAACGGATTCGAAGTGCCAGGGTCTTTGGGTTCCGCAGTTTTTAGGCAAGCACTTAACTTCCAAGAAATGATATTATTTTGGCTTGCACTACGTCATTGGATGAACATTATTCGAAACGCATGTCCAAATCCTGTCCGATAATACGACAGTAGTTGCGTTTATCTGGAACCAGGGAGGCACTCATTCGCTTCCGTTATTGATTTTAACGGAAAGAATCCTTCTGTTTGTTATAGAACACCAAGTTCTGTTTCGGTCCGTCATATTCTGGGTCGTCGGATCGTATTAGCAGACTCCCTTTCACGTAAGGGTCGTTTGTTTCCGTCAGAATGGACTCTCAACAAACAGGTATTCAATCAGATTTGCTACCAATGGGAGCGCCCAGTGATAATTTATTTGCGACACAACTCTCCAATCAATTGCAGACGTATGTGTCACCGTGTCCGGATCCCCGAGCATATGTAGTTAACGCTCTATCGATCTAGTAGGACGGGATGATAGGATATGCATATCCTCCAGCGCTGTTGATTCAGCAAGTATTGCTAGGATTATACATTCACAATACAATTCTGTTGGTAGCATCTCTGTCTCCACAGAGACCGTGGATAAATTTACTTAGATGTCTGCTGTGGGACTTACCGCAGAAACTTCCTCCACGAGAGGATCTTTTTTCGCTGGGGAAATCGTGTCAACTTCATCACAACCCGCAAGGTCTCAACCTTCACGTATTCCGTTGTGCGGTCCTTCTTGCATGGCAAGCATTGTACAGGACGAGCAGTGGACGCGATTTCTAACTGTAGGAGGACCTCCTCTTCGCTATACTATGCGGCTAAAGTGGAGGGTCTTCCGTCGTTGGTGTAGGGATCTTTATGTTGATATTTTTGATCCCTCCATACCAGAGATTGCAAACTTTCTAGTATACTTGTTTGACGAGATCAACTGCAGCCAGTTACTTTTAAAGGTTATAGGTCTATGTTATCTGATACCTATGCACACCATGATAGTTTACAATTGAGCCTAATGTCTCTTTATCTCTATCTAAGTTAGTTTGAAACTTTTCGATAATAGACCTAGAATCCTTAGATTAATTCCTATACGGAATTTAGCTTGGGTTCTTATTAACTAAAGCAACCATTTGAACCTCTTGAGACAGTAGTTTCAAATTCTGGCCTTTTAAGGCAGCAATTCTCTTAGTTTTCTCTTCTGCTGAAGAGTCAGTGAGCTTCATGCACTATCGGTGGACGATTCTCACTTTCGTAGTATCGGAAACTCTATTACCTTTACTACTAATGTTGTATTTTTGGTTAAGAATCAGGCTCCTAATAAATATCCGGAACCTATTGTTTTTAAGGTCCTTCCGTCTTCGAACGGGCATAGGCCTTTACTCTGTCTGGATAGACCTTTATGTATTTATTAACAGATCTCAGTTTATCAGTAAGGACGTAAAGCTTCTTCTGGCTCTGATGCCTAATAGAAAGGTCATTACGGTCCATTTTATTACTAAATGCATTCAATTAACTATCGGTACTGCTTAGGATAATCTATCCTTAACTCAGCAGTCTGTGCTTAAGATTTCGGCTCATGAAGTAAGAGCTCTTCTACATCTTGGGCTTACGTAAATAGTGTTGCTATTATAGATTTAAAGTAGGCTGCATATTGGTCTCAGCCATCCACATTCACAAATTTTTATCTCAGAATATCGAGTCCATTTCTAGAGGCCTGCATTATTTAGGTCCATTATCGGCTGCTCAGAATGACGATCACTTAACAATTGCAACTATAGCTATGTAGGCTTTATGTTCCGGCGGTGAATCCATCCTGCTGCCCTCTTCGCTCTGGGCTATTTGACCCAGGGCAAGAAAAGGGGGGGGGGGGGGGGCGGGTGGGGGGGAGGGTGTTCCCTTGGGTCACCTGTTTTATTATGAAAACAAGGGAATACCTCCTCCGGAGTCAGTAATTCTGAGCTGTTACTGGGATGGTTTTTTAAGTGAAAAGTTATGTTTTAAAATTCATTCATGTCATAGTTTTAAAGTATAGCATTTGAATATGTCACGTGTCAAACGGGCGTTATTATACTATCCTCGGACACTTTTAAAAGAGT
This sequence comes from Pictodentalium vernedei, assembly GCA_031216915.1. Lineage (NCBI taxonomy): Eukaryota > Metazoa > Mollusca > Scaphopoda > Dentaliida > Dentaliidae > Pictodentalium > Pictodentalium vernedei. The sequence goes on along the minus strand of CM062295.1, from coordinate 294,494,217 downwards.
ATAAAGAGTCTCAGTTCTCTGGACTAACTTTATTTATTGGCTTACTTTAAAAATAATTAGTATAAGAATTATACTGGATATTAATAGAGAATATGGATGTTATGATGCTCAATTATAGAAGGTATTGTGTCTTTCTAATTTATCATAAATAAGAAAGATACATGTGAAGCCTAATTCTCCTTTTCTTATACAGGAGATGACTCTATTTTATATAGTTGAGCTTATTGGATTTTCCTCAATGTCCTGGGCCCTCCAGCCTTTTTACTATTCAGCTATGTCTGGGTCATTGGTACAGTATAAAAATCTTAAAAAATTTATAGTAATTTATATATTTTTTATACTTACCAATGACCCAGACGGGGATGGCCCTCCCAGGAGTTGGGAACTCATACCTCCCCGCTGAGGACATAGCGCTTACCAGGCACTGATGGTAAGAATGATTAATGGCGCCAATTTGGGACGTCCTTGACACTGCGCATGCGCAGTAGAGGTGAAGTATGGAGGGCCATTCAGGACATGATTTCTTTGGTTTTAGATGCAAATTTTGGGGATTGGGGGGCAAAATTTGTGTTTGGCCCTATATTTTTAAGAGTTAGCACCAGCTATGTCTGGGTCATTGGTAAGTATAAAAAATATATAAATTACTATAAATTTTTTAAGTTTCATGTTACCACCCCTCCCTCCAACATGGTTCAAGCTACACTTTGCATATTTGGCACATGGATAGAGGGTTGGGAGGGGATGATGCATATTCAGTATTTGTTTTTCAAAATCCAAGATGGCAGCATGGCGGCCATTTTTGTGGTGTTTTTTAAACTTTTTTTTGTCTATTTTATGTTACCACCCCTCACTCCAACATGGTTCAAGCTACACTTTTCATATTTAGCACATGGATAGAGGGTTGTGATGGGATGATGCACGTTCAATATTTTTTTTTAAAACTTCAAGATGGCGCCATGGCAGCCATTTTTGTTGTGTTTTTTAAGTCTTTTTCTCTATTTTATGTTACCCGCCCCTCCTTCAAACATGGTTCAAGCTACACCTTTCATATATGGTACATGGATAAAGGGTTGTGAGGGGATTATGCACACTCAATATTTTTTTTTCAAAATCTAAGATCTGTCTGTGCATCTGTCCGTCTGTCTGTTTTTATGTTACCACCTCTCCTGCCAACATGCTTTAAGCTACACCTTTCATATTTGGTTCGTGGATAAATGGTTCTGAGGGGATGATGCACGCTCACTATTTTTTTTTTTCAAAATCCAAGATGGCGGAATGGCGACCATTTTTGCTGTGTGTTTTTAAGGTTTTTTTTCTATTTTTATGTTACCACCCCTCCCTCCAACATGGTTCAAGCTACACTTCACATATTTAGCACATGGATAGAGAGTTGTAATGGGATGATGCATGTTCAATATTTTTTTTCAAAATTCAAGATGGTGCCATGGCGGCCATTTCTGTTGTGTTTTTTAAGCTTTTTTCTCTATTTTATGTTATGGTATTACCAAAAGTAAGATTTCATCACCTTTCCCTTCATTTAAGGTTATTATAATGATTGGACTGGTCCAGGCAAAAATACTGCACCACCAAGAGCTTGACTCGACCTGTTTTTCACTGGACCGGACCATTACTGGCGATCTTTGTACTTCTTAAACTACTAACCTGAAATGCAGAGATGCTTATATACTCTAGTGTCTTATGTGACAAAAACACCTTATGTCACAAAAGCGCCGTTGGGGACTAATACCACCTCGGTGGTCAAACATTTGTTTAAAAATCATCTTCTTCACATCCACAAGTCAGTTTCTTTTGTTACATAGTATTGATGTCCTTAGTGCGGAGAGATTCAAGTTTGTTCAAATCAAATCCTTGGGCTCTTATTTGGGCTACCTATCAGAGCTCAAATTTTAATTCAGTTCAGTATCAGTCAGGAATATTCTTCAAAGATGTTCTTCAGAGTCACCAGTAGTGTTGAAACGATTACCTATTTTTCAAAGTCGACTAGTTGACGGGAGTAATCGATTCAAAATCGACTGGCCGGATTTTCTGTTGAAAACATAATTGTCTCAGTAAATTAGGTGATAAGAGACTGTTACATGTAAGTTGATAACCCTTTCATTTAATGACTCGTTTGACAGGTGTTTGTTAAAGTTTCCTTGTCAAAGTCATGAACGCAGCTGTTCTCTTTTTTGTATTTTGAGTTTTTTAAAACATCATGCATATTATAGCTTTAACCATTCAGTAAAAAAATTAGGATACCTGGGAAGTGTGTGCCTCCTAGTCCTCTGTCCGTACAGTAGAAAAAGTACCCAATGATGTTAAAACAGAAGTTTCGTTAATTTGTAAAATGTTTGAAGTGTGCCGCCATTCGCCTAGTGCAATTAATTAAAAACACCCGGGTCAAATTTTGTGACGGACAGTTTCCTCACCTTCATATCCGGTGTCCCAGTTTTTTTTGCCCCCCGGTAAAACTTTCCCCCAGGGGGTGAAAAAACCCCTAGATTTTACAGTATTTTTGCCCCCCCCCCCCCAACTAGTTTTTTTTTACACCCCACCCTGATTTTTTTCCCCCCGTCTGAATTTTTTTTTTCTTTTTATGTCCTACTATTTGCTAATATGGTGAGAAAAACAAACGATTTGAGTGTGAAGATTAACACGTCCTGATTAGAACAACAATTATAACATTAGGTTTATCCTGCACCTAATCCATCCAGAAACCAGTTTCTTTAATTTCTCAACATCCTTCTTGTTTTTCCAACAATTTTCATAAAACATCAGCCAGTGTTATAAATAATGCTAACTGCAAGAAATATTTCAGTTCAGTTATTTAAAGGTCTCAATATTCACTTTTAATCCACTCTGCTCCAGTCTTTGGTGAATAAAGGACTTTGAAGTTGTACATCAAGTATTTTTCTTCAATGCTTGCCAGTGATTTGATTAGGTGAAATCAGTGCTTGTAATGCTGCTGAAATCTAAGTTGTAACATTATCGGCATCAAACGACAATGATTGCATTGATATCCACTTCTCAATACAATTTAAAATAGGTCCACCACGAAGCAGAAACGTCTGATGTTTGTAATCATTAACCCTATTGGCATTTTACGACTTCATCTTTGAGTTTCCCGACTAATCGACTGGTGGATTTCAGAGTCGATTTTTCCGAAAATCGAATCGACTTCGACTAGTCGACTAATCGTTTCAACACTAGTCACCAGGCAGAATCTTTTGATTTGTTGTATATAGCATAAGTAGCATTACTACTACATGACTCCTAGATTAAAGTTTGTTCAAAGGGTTATCCTTGACAGATTTTGGTGGGCACCAGAGGAGTTTACAAATTGACTAACACAGAACCCATTGGAGAATTTACTATTTGTTTAAATGAATTTTGCCCATGGGTGACAGAGCTGATTGTGGCAAACTTTAGTTAGATGTAAATGTGTGTACATAAGATTAACATTTGCTCAAATGGGAACCACCAGGCCACTTGAAGCTGGGGTGGGGGAGAGTCCATTGGGCAAAATTATTTTGCTTCAGAATAAAATTTATAGGGTTTTGAGTGATTTATGAAAAAAATGAACTTTCACCCTGTTAGTGAGGAGTTGGAAGAGGTCCACTGGGTACTTTTTAGCTCATCTTGACAAAGTCAAGCTGAGCTAATCTCATCGCTCTCCGTCCGTCGTCTGTCGTCTGGCATCCGGCGTCTGGCGTCCGTCGTCCATCAACACCATGTTTTGGTCTTCTCCTCCAAAGCCACTGGGCCAATTCAAGTGAAAGTTTGTGTGAGTGATGGTTTCAAAGGGGCATTTCATTTTTGTTCAACTCAGCATGCCCAGCCCCACAGGGAGGGAGTGGGGGAAAATGCTCCAAAATATTTTTAAAATCTTCTTCTCAAGAACCAGTGTGTACAATGACTTGATATTTGCTATGGAGCTTCCATATGAGGTGTAGAATCAAGTTTGTTCAAACGAAGTTCGTGAATATTTGGCTTTGTAATAGGAGGGGTAAGATTTTTGGCCCCGCCCAAAATTTCTATATTTTTATACTGTACCAATGACCCAGACATAGCTGGTGCTAACTCTTAAAATATAGGGCCAAACACAAATTTTGCCCCCCAATCCCCAAAATTTGCATCTAAAACTAAAGAAAACATGTCCAGAAAGGCCCTCCACACCTCGCCCCCACTGCGCATGCGCAGTGTCAAGGACGTTCCGAAATTGGCGCCATTTATCATTCTAAGTTTGGCCCTTCATCAGTTAACATCTGACTGATCTTTGTGCTTTTAAATCTCAGTTTAAATGATGCCAGACACATAAATATTAGTGAAATGGTGATTCTAAGGAGGATAGAAAAGGAGGAGAGGAAAAGAATGTGTGACAGAATATTATCAGGGCTGTAACTTAAAATTTTTTAATGAAATTATGTTAAGTTACCTATTTTCAAGGCAGCAGCCATTTTGTTGTCATTCTGATTATTTAGTTACACTGTGTTTTCAAGTGTTTTTCCTCTCTCCCTGTCCTTTAATTCCCCCTTGCTATTCTCCCATGCTTTTGGCATAGTTTCTGTAATTATTATTACTAAAATTTCTTGGGAGTTTTAGCTTAATAACAGAATGAATTCTGTTCTTTCCCCATGTTTACGTCTTCACCTACGGGTGGTTAGGCGTTGTGTTCTGCATCTACCATCTGATGTTCTGCAGTTTCTTCCCTGGAAGTCTCTGTTTTGCATCAGATGGGGTATTTTTGGTAACTGATTTCGGGCCTGGGTGCCTGGAGTCTTATTTTAGTGTTTTTACACTCATTGTTTACATTTACAACAGCCCTCTGTGTGAGGGGGGGATTTCTAAATAATAATATCTTTATGTTATTTTAATCATAACTAGATACATTATTATTGTTCGTAAGTGTTGAATAAATTGTTTAAAATATTTTTAAAATTTTTGTCCACACTTAGGCTTGGGATCCATTGGGGCTCAACGTTACTTTTCAGAAACTTGGGCTGTTCTGAAAAAATATTTTTTCAAAATATTTTGATTTCAATTATTTTTTCTATATTAATGGATCATATTATTATTATGTATTTTGATTGCCAGGGGTTAGTGCGAGTACCAGGACTTGTTTTCTTTTCACATGGAAAGGATATTGATCAATTGTTTTAAGAGGAAGTCTTCCTCTGACCTTATTTTCATTCTATATGTGGTCAGTGTACTCGCATTAACTCCTGTTCTGTATCGTATGATTTCGATGACAATATGGGAAGCGTATGTCACGGTATGTTGTTGGGGATTTGGACACTCCGGTCCTTTCCCCGCAGGGTCACTCTACTTTATCAATTTCTATTTCAGACGATCAAGATTAGGGTGATGTATCTGTGATGTCTTCCAACAGTGTGCCTCCGTCGTCACAATTATGAAGGGCTAGCGGGAAAGTGCTCATGTAATACGCCAATTGCCTAAGAGGACCCTAGTAGGTTCGACGGCCTTTGACGTCCGCTAGCTCGCCCGGTGTAGCGTCCATTCACCGAATGGTTCGGCAGCCGGGTCCGTCCGTTGCGGTCTAGAAGGAATTTTGGGGTGATGCGAGCACTATAAAATTAACTTAATGCACACCCAGTGACGGCGGATCGGAGGGAGAACGGAGGAAGCCTTTTAGTCCGGTTCTTAGCTCGTTCCGGTCCATCCGGACGGCAAGCGAGAGAGGCCCCTCTCTCGTTCAACAACATCTGGCCCCAGATGTTGTGGTACAAATGTGTCGTTAGCGGAGCATACGTCCGTCGCTCGGGACGCTCCGTTGTATAGGCAGTCCGCTGAGACTGCTAAGGCTTCCTCTTCTCGTCAGCGCACACGACCGCACCTTGGCTGCGTGACCGCCGATATATTCCAGCTTCGCCGATCAAGGATTCTTCGGCGACCAGGTCACACCATCCGGCAGCCAGGGATTCGAGACCGATGGACTCCGGACGTTCGCATAGGAAGTATGCGGGAGCCATCTGATGCGGAGCTGCCCTCGGCGAAGCACCGATAGACTGCGCCTCCGCAGGTCTCGACGCCGGACATTCTTGTGCACATAGCACAGCTTATCGCAGCATCCCAGCAGCCGACAGAAACGGCGTCGGATCGAGAATTATCCGACAGCGCTGGGTCGGTAGCCGGGGACACGAGGCCTGCAGACTCCGGACGTTCGCATAGGAAGTGTGCGGGAGTCAACGTACACGGGGCTTCCAGCGGCAATGCATCGTAAGTCCGCTACTGCACAGGCCTCGGGAACGGACGTGCTTTCCTTAATAGCACAGTTTATCGCAGCATCCCAGCATCAACTGAATCTGTCGCATATATTTTATCCGACGATGCTGGGTCGGGACGCTCCGCGGAAGCGGGTACGGACGTCCGAAAGTTTCATCCGGTCCGACGGGATACCGAAAGGGATTCGGTGGATTTCAAGCTTTCCCTTTCGGAACAACATATGCTGCGATGTCGGATAAGAAACTGATAGCGTCGGTGGACTTAGAAATTTTTGGTTCGGTTCAGGGACATCGTCCCTCAGTTCCGACATAGTCTAATAATGTCACACAAACTTTCGAATTATTGAACGACGCTATATATATTATTATTTTATGCTTGCTATCCAAGCATTTCTGGTTTCTTGTTCGAAGAGTTATGGAGATGTCTTCAAAAGTGTGCCTCTGTCGTCATAGTTAATGATGAGTTAGCGGCAATAAGTGCTCATGGAATATGTCTATCGCTTACGGAGTGACATTCGCTAGCTCACCCGGTGTAGCGTACATTCATCGAATGGTTCGGCTGCCGGGTTCGTCCGTTGCGGTCTAGGAAGGAGATTTGGGTGATGCGAGCACTTTAATTACTTTAGTACTCACCCAGTGACGGCAGATTGAGGACGGATCGGAGGAAGCCAACAACATAGGGGACCGCATGTTGTGGTTCAGATATTTTACATTCGGAGCATATGTTCGTTGCTCGGGACGCTCCGTTATATTGACAGTCCGAGAGACTGTCTTTAATGCTTCCTCATCCTCACAGCAGGGCACACGACCGCACATTGGCTACGTGACCTCGAGTATCCGATCAGTTTCGGCATTCAGTGATTCCACAGCGAATAGGTCGCGCCATCCGGTAGCCAAAGGACACGAGGCCTATACACTCCGTTCGCTCGCATATTGGAAGTATGCACGGGGTAACGATCTCGGAGCTTCCTGCGGCAATGCATCGTAAGACCGCTGCTCCTCAGGCCTCAGTGACGGACGTGCTATCCGAGTTAGCACAGTTGTTTCGCAGCATCCCAGCAATTGACGGTTTCTCGGTCGAATCAGGAATTATCCGACGGCGCTGGGTCGGTGCGGTCCGCGGTTGCATCAAGCTACGGACGACCGAACGCTTTATAGGGTCCGACAGGATGGCGAAAGGGATTCGAAAGATTTCGAGTTTTCCCTTTAGTAGTATCGGAAGATGCCTTTCATATCTTCTGGCATTTCTTCCAGTGATTATTGTTCGGACTTCATTGCTGCGATCTTGGATAAGAGACTTATAGCGTCATTGGACTCGGATTTTTCGATCGGTACAGGGACTTTGTCCCTGACTTACCGACGCAGTCCAATATTGTCATTACAACATGTGTTTTATTTTTCGACGCTATATATTATATATATATACAAGCCTGCTACTAAGCATGATAGTTTAGTTTCTTGTCCGCGTGGCTCATTTCTGCCATTTTATCTTTTTTACATATAGTTTATTTTGGCAGAGCAGGGCATACCGAGAGTTCATATGCGTCTAGACGGTGTGATTAAAGACTGCATATATTCTTTTTCGCCGTTTATGTCTTTTCCAACTTCAATGTTGGAAACGACATTATGTATAGTAGACTTAACTTAGACGCTTTATTATACGTAATCCGCCTTACTGAGGCGTTATCATTACGTCTTCAAGAAAAGATTTACGGGATATTATTCTCAATGTAATTTCTTTTGAGGGCAGTAGTTTGTTCACGTATAACTCCGCCCTTCAGTGGCTGATTGGAGTTGGTTAGACGTGATGCAGCCCTAGCTACATCCACGCGTGGATAGTAGGTTAAGAACTCTCTCAGAGTCGCTTCGTTCTCGGAGGAGCTTCTCTTCGACGGCAACTTTCCGGCAATCCATGAATTGCTTGATTTATACATTCTCTTGTCTATCTAGTGTTACAAGAGATTCAGACTGGGGCAAACATTCGGTGGTTGACTCAGAGAGTGCCGCCGCAGTTGCCGGACCCTAGTGTGGCTGTTATGACGGTTGCCAGTCAAACAGATTGGGATATTCTGATCCCTACGGATTCGAAGTGCCAGGGTCTTTGGGTTCCGCAGTCTTTTAGCTATCAGTTTAACTTCCGCGGAATAATGTTTTTTAGGCTTGCTTTATGTCATTGCATGAACATTATTCAGAAACGCATGCCCAAATTCCTGTCCTTTAATTCGACAGTAGTGGCGTATCTCCGGAACCAGGGAGGCACTCTTTCGTTTCCGTTATTCAATTTAATGGAAAGAATCCGTCTGTTGGTTATAGTACACCAAGTTCAGTTTTGGTCCGTCATATTCTGGGTCGTCTGATTGTTTTATCGCACTCCCGTTCTCTTACGGGTCGCTTGTTGCTGTCAGAATGGACTCTCAACAAACAAGTATTTAATCAGATTTGCTATCTATGGGAGCGCCCAATGATGTTTTATTTATGACACAGCTTGCTAATCAATTGCAGACGTATGTGTTGGCTTGTCCAGATCTCTGAGCTAATACTGTTAACGCTCTATTGATCTATAGGACGGAATGATAGGATACGCGTATCCTCCGGCGCTGTTGTTTTAGCAGGTATTGCTAAGATAAACAACCACAATACATTTCTGTTGATAGCATCTCTATCTTCACAGAGATCATGAGTAATTTACTCTCTTGTCTACTGTGGATCTTAACGTGAAATCTTCATCTATGTGAGGATCTTTTTTTCACTGGGTAAATCGTGTCATCTTTATCACAACCAGCAAGGTCGCAACCTTCATGTATTCCGTTGTGTGGTCCGTATTGCATTGTAAGCACTGTACTGGACGAGCTTTGGACGCGATTTCTTACTATAGGAGATCCTCTTCTTCGCTATTCTATGCGACTAAAGTGGAGGCTCTTCCGTCGTGGTGTAGGGATCATTATGTTCATATGGTTGATCCCTCCATACTACGCATTGCTAGTTTTTAGTATACTTGTTTCACAAGATCTACTGCAGCCTGTTGTTATTTAGGTTATAGGTTTATGTTACCTCATACCTATGCACTCTACGATAGTTTACAATTGAGTCTTTTGTCTCTTTATCTAAGTCAGTTAGTAACTTTTTGATAAATAGACTTAGAATCTTTAGATTAAATTCCTATACGGATTTTAACTTCGGTTCTTATTTAGCTATGTAATCATTTGAGCCTCTGGAAACAGTAGTTTTCAAATTCTGACCTTTTAGACAGTAATTCTGTTGGTTTCTCTTTTACTGTAGAGTCAGTGAGTTTCATGCACTATCGATGGATGATTTTCACTTTCATAGTTTCGGAGTCAATACTTCCGTTACTATTTAGGTTGGATTGTTGCATAAGAGTTAGGCTCCTATTTCCGGAACCTATTATTTAAGGTCCTTCCGTCTTCGTATGGGCATAGACCTTTACTCTTTCCGGGTACAGTTTATGTATTTATAAACAGATATCTGTTTATTACAAGGGCGTAAGCTTCTTCTGTCTTTGATGTCTAGTAGAAGGACGTTACGCTCCATTTTATTTTTAATGGATTCTATTAACTAGCGTACTGCTTATGGTATATCATTGGCTTAGCAGTTGTGCTTAAGATTTCGGCTCATGAAGTAAGAGTTCTTCTACTTCTTGGGCTTACATTAATAGTGTTGCTATTATAGATTTTTGAAGGCTGCTCATTGCGCTCAGCCATCCATTCATGAATTTTATCTCAGAAATATCGAGTCCATTTCTGGAGGCCTCTATTGTTAGGTCTATTATCTACTGCTCAGAATATCATTCTCTTAACAGTTGCTACTATAGCTAGGTAGGCTGTCTGTTTCGGCAGTGTCTCCGTTCGGCTGCCCTCTTCGCTCTGGGCTATTTGACCCAGGGCAAGAAAAAGGGGGGGGGGGAGGGTGTTCCCTTGGGTCACCTGTTTTTACTATGAAAACAAGGGGATACCTCCTCCGGAGTTAGTAATTCTGAGCTGTTATTGGGATGGTTGTTTAGTGAGAAGTTTAAGTTTATAAAATTCATTCAAGTCTTAGTTTTTAAAGTATAGCTTTTGAATATTGCATATGTCAACGGACATGATTATGCAATTCTCACACACTTTTAGGAGTATAAGAGTCTCTATTCTCTAGACTTACTTTATTATTGGCTTACTTTAAAAATTATTAGTATAAGGATTATTGGATATTAATAGAGTACATGGATGTATGAAGCTCAATTTTTGGAAGGTGTTGTATCTTTCTAATTTATCATAAATAAGAAAGATACATGTAAGGCCTATTACTTCTTTTCCCTACAGGGGATGACTCTATTTTATTTTATTGAGCGTATTCCATTTTGCTCTATGTCCTTGGCCCTCCAGCCTTTTTACTATTCAGCTATGTCTGGGTCATTGGTACAGTATAAAAATGTTAAAAAATTTATAGTAATTTATATATTTTTTATACTTACCAATGACCCAGACGGGGATGGCCCTCCCAGGAGTTGGGAACTCTTGCCTCCCCGCTGAGTACATAGCGCTTACCAGGCACTGGTTATTAGAATGATAAATGGCGCCAATTTCGGAACGTCCTTGACACTGCGCATGCGCAGTGGGGGCGAGGTGTGGAGGGCCTTTCTGGACATGTTTTCTTTAGTTTTAGATGCAAATTTTGGGGATTGGGGGGCAAAATTTGTGTTTGGCCCTATATTTTAAGAGTTAGCACCAGCTATGTCTGGGTCATTGGTAAGTATAAAAAATATATAAATTACTATAAATTTTTTAACTTTCTGAACCGATGGTCCGGTATGAACCAAATTTGGTTTGTGGTAGTATTGGGTCATAAGTACTTGACCCATGCAAAAAAAAAAATTCCCGCATCCCCATGGGAACCTTGGGAGCTAAAAATAGAAATATTTTCAAACGCCCATATTTCCCAAACCCCATGGAACAGAGAGCTTTTATTTGGTATGAAGTATCCTTATGACCAGTGGAATTGAATGGTAAAAAAAAATTGCCATCGGTTATATTAGGGTGTTCTGTAATGGGCATCGAAAAAATGCTGAGTCAGCATATTTGCAAAAATTTAAAAAAATCTTTTCTCCAGAACCAATCATCAGAATCTTTTTATATTTGGCATACAGCATTCATAGGGGGGTCAGATAAAAGTTTGTTGAAAAAAAGCTCATTGGTTCATATTTGGGCTCTCTACAGGAGCTCGAAGTTTTAACATAGGGTAATATGGGGAATATTCTTTAAAAATCTTCTTCTTCAGAACCACCATTCAGAATCTTTTAATATTTGGTATACATCATTGTTATGAGGGTCAGATTCTAGATTGTTCAAACCAAGTCCCTAGGTTAATATTTGGCCCAAATTTTATCTTTGTTCAATATGGAGGGTAATTTAAAAAAATCTTCTTCTTCAGATCTATCAGTCAGAATGCTTTGATATTTGGTATGCAACATCTCTATGGAGGTCAGATTCAAGTTTGTTCAAATCAGATCCCTAGGTATATATTTGGGCTCACTATGGTAGCCCAAATTTTTACTTAGTGCAATATGATGAAATTTCTTTAAAAATCTTCTTCAGATCCACCAGTCGGAATGTTTTTATATTTGGTATACAACATCTCTAGGGGGGGGGGGGGGGGGGGGGGAGGGGGGTGGGTCAGATTCCAGGTTGTTCAGTTTGAGTGCCTAGGTTAATATTTGGCTCCATATGGGAACAGGAAATTTAACTTAGTACAATATGAGGGAATTTCTTCAAAAATCTTCTTCAGATTCACTTGTCAGAATGCTTCCACATTTGGTATACAACATCTCTAGTCAGATTCAAGTTTGTTCTAATCGGATCCATAGGTTAATATATATAGTAGCCCAAATTTGAACTTAGTGTAATTCGAAGAAATTTCTTTACAATTTCTCTTCTTCAGATCCAACAGTCAGAATGCTTTCATATTCGGTACACAACATCTCTAGGGAAGTCAGATTTAACTGTGTTCAAATCAAGAGCCTGGGTTAATATTTGGGCTCTCTATGGGAGCCGGAATTGGACATTTTGCTGAAGAATTAAAAATTTTGTATTCAGTACCCTCTAGGGGTACTAAGATTAATCCACATAGGTTGTATCAAGGGGCTTCATAGTGGAGCTCTACATTTTACTTATGATCAACTGAAGAAAACGCATGATGCCCAGATTATTTTTGTCACTCCTGAGGGACTGAAGGATTGACAGTGTAGCCTATGGAATGGCTTGCTTAATGTAGACTCATTCTTGGACTCTGTTTAAATTGTGTTCTGTACAAGATGAGCGCTTCAGGCCCCGTGGGGCCTCTTGTTTTTATTTTTATTTTCAAAATGTGTTTTGGGTAATTTTGCACAAACAAAACAAAAAAACACCCAACAGATCCTTCTTCCCCACCAACACTCCCCTAGATAAATGTTGTTAACTCTATTAACATGTAGATGCTAAATGTGACCATAAATCTTCCTTTGAACAATTTAATCAGGTAAGCGATTAAGGCCTTTTGTTAGCTCAACTTGACAAAGTCAAGTTGAGCTATTGCCATCACTTCTCGTCCGTCGGCGTATGTACGTTAGTATGTACGTCCACAATTTCCTTTGGCACACCTCACAGGTCGCATTTATGATCAGATCACTTTGAAACTTGGTATGCTTGTTTGGGGTGACCTCTACATGGGAGCTATCGATTTTCTTCAATTTCCGTCAAAAAATGTTGCGGCGGCCAACGTTCTTAGAACTTAGTTTAGTCAGACCACAATATTTCCCTTAGGCACACCCTACAGGGCACATTTATGATTGGATTGCTTTGAAACCTGGTATGCTTGTTTAGGGTGACCTCTAGATGGGAGCTATCGATTTTCTTCAATTTCCGTCAAAAAATGTTGCCATGGCCAACGTTCTTAGAACTTAGTTTAGTCAGACCTCAGTATTTCCCTTTGGCACACCCTACAGGGCACATTTTTAATTGGATTGCTTTGAAACCTGGTATGCTTGTTTGGGGAGACCTCTAGATGGGAGCTATCTATATTTTTATACTGTACCAATGACCCAGACTTAGCTGGTGCTAACTCTAAAATATTTAGGGCCAAACGCAAATTTTACCCTCCAATCCCCAAAATTTGCATCTAAAACCAAAAATTACATGTCCTATATGGTCCTCCATACTTTTACTCCACTGTGCATACGCAGTGTCAAGGAGGTCTCGAAATTGCCGCCAAAAGTCATTCTTTGTTTGGCCCTCAATACAGATACACTTCACTGTTATTTGTGCTTGTAAATCTCAGTTTTGAAGATGCCAGTCGCATAATTATGAGAGAAATGGTGGATATATGGTGGAAATAGAAGGTGGAGAGGAAAAAACAGTGGAAACAAATGTTCAGGGCTGTAACTTATAATTTTTTTTACGAAATTATTTCATGTTACCTATTTTCGAGGCATGACCTTGTTGTGGTCAGTCTTGCTATGAATGTTTCATTGTTTAATCAATGTTTCCTCTCTCCCTTTCCTTTATTCCCCCCAGCTATTCTCCCATGCTTTTGGCTTATTTTTTGTAATGTTTATTACTAAAATTTCTTGGGAGTTTTGGCTTGGTAACAGAATTATTTTCTGTTTTTTTCCCCATGTTTACGTCCTCACCCTAGGGGTGTTTAGGCGTTTTGGTCTGCATCTACCATTTGATGTTCTAGAGTTTCTTCTCTGGAAGCCTCTGTTTTGCATCATATGGTGTTTATATTGGTAACTGATTTCGGGCTATGTTTGTTTCAGTGCCTGGAGTCATGTTTCCGGTTTGTTGACACTTTTGCTTGTGTTGACAACTGTTACTTCTGACAGTGATTACTTGTCTTCTGCTTAATTTAGTTCATAGCAAGATACATTAATATTGTCCGTGAGTGTTACATTAATTTTTCAAAATGATTAAAAAATTTTGTCCACTCTTAGGCTTTTTTGGGATCCTTTGGGCTCAAGGTTCCCATTGGGAACTTGGGCTCTTCTAAAAAATTGTTCAAAAATTTTTTTCTTGAAAATTATTTTCTTTTCAAATGTTATAATGAATCAATATATTATGTATATTTATTTCAAGGGTTAGTGCGAGTAATATGACGGTGTATATTTTTTCTGGTTGGAAAAAAATATTCTTCATTCGTAATGCGAGGATATCTTCCTCTAATTCACAAGTTCATTGTGTTTCTTATAGTCAATGTAGTCGCATTAATTCTTGCTCTGTGTGTGTTGATTGATATGACAACGTTGGAGACGTGTGTCACGGTATTTTATTAGCGGTAAGGGGTCCATTACGGTCCTCTCTCCGTAGGGTCACTATATATTATCAGTTTCTTTTTCAGAATTCAGAGTGATGTTTCTGTGATGTCTTCAATAAGTGTGTCTCCGTCGTTGCTATATTAGGGCTAGCGGGAAGTGCTCAAGGTAATCGACAATTGCTGAAGAGTTCCCTAGTAGGATCGAAAGCAATTGATCTCCCGCTAGTCCACCCGGTGTCGCGTCCATTCACCAGGAAAGAATGGTACAGCACCCGGGTTAGTCTGTTGCGGTCCAGGGAAGCAGATTGGGTGATGTGAGCACTGTAAAACTTCAGATGTGCACACCCAGCAACGACAGATCCGAGGATAGTATGGAGGAAGCCTGTCAGTCCAGTAGCTAGCTCGTCCAGGTCCCCCGGACCGCGAGCGAGAGAGGCCCCCTCTCTCTTGCATCAACATCTGTGCCGCGATGTTGTTGTATGTTGTTCGCTTAGTCGGAGCTTACGTCCACTCCTCCTGCTTGGGACGCTCCGTTGCATGACAGTCCGACGTGGCTGTTATATTGGCTTCCTCATCCTCATCAACACACACGACCGCACCTTGGCTATGTGACCACAGATTTCCAGGGGCCGTTCGCATATTATATAAATGCAGGATTGGACGTCCCTGGTGCTCCTGCTTCGCCGACCAAGGAATACACGTCGACCAGGTCACTCCATCTGCTAACCAAGGATACGAGACCTTTCCAGTTGGGACGTTCGCATATTACATAAATGCAGGAATGAACGTCCCGGGAGCTTCCAGCGGATGTTTCACGTAGGACCGCGGCTCCGCAGGTCTCATAGGGTAACATGAACTAGGTATTGTTACCGTGATGTCTTCGTAAGTGTGCTTCCGTTGTCACAGTCATATGAAGAGCTAGCGGTAAAGTGCTCATGCAGATACGTCAATTGCCTAAGAGGTCCCAAGTTGGATCGATGGCGTTGGCGTCCGCTAGCTCGCCCGGTGTCGCGACCATTCACCGAATGGCTCAGCACCCGGGTTCGTCCGTTGTGGTCCAGGAAGGAGATTTGGGTGATGTGAGCACTATAAAATACAATGTGCACACCCAGTGACCGACGGATACGAGGATGGTATGGAGGAAGCCTATTAGTTCGGTTCCTAGCTCGTCCAGGTCCATCCAGACTGCGAGCGAGAGAGGTTCCTCTCTCGTATTACAACATCTGGGCCCAGATGTTGTGGTACAAAACGTTCCTCTGTCGGAGCATACGTCCACCGCTTGGGACGCTCCGTTATATAGACAGTCCGGAGAGACTGCTCTTTCGGCTTCCTCATCCTCACGGCAGCACACACGACCGCACCTTGGTTACGTGACCTGTGATATTCAACCAACATCGCCGATCAGGGATTCTATGGCGACCATGTCACGCCAACTGGTAGCCAAGGATACGAGGCCTTCATACTCCGGACGTTTGCATATTAGATGTATGCAGGAGTGAATGTCCAAGGAGCTTCCAGCGGCTAAATCCTATAAGACCGCAGCTCCACAGGCCTCTGTTATGGACATGCTATCGCAGCATCCCAGCAACCGACAGTAACTCTGTCGGATCAGGAATTATCCAAGGAAGCTGGGTTGGTACGTTCCGCTGCAGGTTCAGGCACGGACGACCAAGAATTACAAGTGGTCCGACAGGATGGCAAAAGGGATACAGATGAGTTGTATTTCCCCTTTAAGGAACAACATAATTGCCGTAGAGTGCATCCGGCATTATCATCTGACGTTGTTCCTCTGGACCAAAATGCTGCATTGCCGGATAAGAGACTGATAGCGCCACTGGACACAGAATTCTTAATCGGTTTAGGGACATCATCCCTCAGTTTCCGACATAGTCCAGATATGTCTCACGGACATTTGGTCTGTTGAACGATGCTATATTTATTTAACTTGCTACCTAAATGGGCAGGTCAGGTTTCTTATTGGCAATATGCTCTACATCTGCCTTTCATCAATTCAACAAATATTTTGAAACGGCAGGACAGAGCATTCTGAGAGTTCTCTGCGTCTAGATGACCAGGGCATCACCAAGTATTATTTTTTACTGTCGTCTATGTCAATTCCAACCACGATGTTGGAAATAATAATATTGTCTAGCAGGGTCAGCTTAGACGCATCATCGTACGCAGATCACCTTACCAGAATGTTATCATTATGTCTCAAAAGGAAAAGAATTCTAGGATGATAATATCCTTAAGAGTTCTTTCAAGGGCCACACGTAAAACTCCGTCCTTTAGTGGCAATATGGAGTTGGTTGGACGTGACGCGGCCCTGGCTACATCCACACGTGTAGATAGTAAGGTGAAAAACTCTCTCAGAGTAGCTCCGGTCTCCAGAGAGTTTTCTTCAATGGCAAGCTTTCCGCAGTCTATGATCAGTTAACTAAGAAAGCTATTGACTCTCTGCTATTAAAATCCGCTTCCATATAGTAGGATTCAGCAGAGAAGAGTAGGACAGGCACTTCTGGGACGAATACGTCCAAGGGAAGTTCCTATAGAGGTTCCTATGCGTCCTCTAGGTCTTATTCTAGAGATCATCAGGGTAGCGACTCATATAGGGGTCGTAATTCCGGTCAGACGTCCCTAGGTCAACGGGGCGAGGTGCGGACCGTGGAGGACATGGCTTCTCCTTCCGCAAGCCTCGCAGGACCAGGAGGTAATGGTTTTAACCTCTATCGTGTACTAGTGAGTGGAAGACTGTCGAGTTTCTCAATTATTTGGGAATAGATTACGGACGTCCCTTGGATTCAAGGGGTGATTTCGGAAGGACTAAATTGTTCCTCAAACAAAATCCTCTGTTAACTCGGAGTCCAAGATGGACTCAGCTTCTGCCAAGTCAGTAGGATAGAGGCTCGCTTCCATCAGAAGTCTAGTCTCTTCTGGAATGATCGCGACGGAGATCGTAGAAATCCAGGAATTTCCAGGTTTCTACAACCATCCTTTTCTGGTTCCAAAAACCAGACAGCTCGTTCCGTTCACTTATTATTCGGAACTGGATAAACAAGCTGATCGTGGCTCCAAGTTTATATATGGAGTCCACCCGATCGATCAGAGCGAGTATTCGGGTGTTCGATTATGCTACATGCATAGATCTCAAGATGCATTCTTTCACGTCATGGTACATCAGGCGTCAGAAAGTATCTTCGCTTCCTTATCATAGAAGTCGTATATCAGCTCTGAACAATATGCTTCGGTCTGAATCTAGCCCCCTGGGCCTTCACTCAAATAATGGACTCGGCAATGACTCATTTCCGAGCTTATTCGTCTGCGATAACGTCGGCCTACCTGGACGACATTCATACAGGTACGGCAGTGAGTTAACGCTTCAGAACTATGTGCAGAATCTGATTCTATTGCTCCGACATCTCGGTTTCTTAAGTAAACGAGAAGTCGGATCTGGTATCGTCCAAGTCATTCACCCACCGGGGGATGAGCTTCGTAACACATAACTTTTTCGTTCATCTGCCGTTACCCAGAACGAAATTATTCAGTTGTTATGCTCACTATTGTCTTCGCTCAGACAAAGTCTCAGCGAGAGCTCTTATGAGACTGATACATTTAGGCGGAACTGCAGCGATTTTATTCCGATGGGGCAGTTACGCATTGCTCCTCTCCAAATTTCTTTAATTCAGAATTGGAGGGTGAAGATTCTTTCGCTCGATACGGACATCTTCTTGTCAAATCAAGTGAATAAGAGATTCAGACTTGGGCAAGTTTTCTGGGCTTAACTCAGGTAGTTCCACTGCAATTGCCGGATCCGAGTTTTACAGTCTTGACGGATGCCAGTAAAACAGGTTGGGTCATTTTATTGAGCCCAACGGATTGAAGTGCCAGGGTCTTTTGATTTCGTAGTTCCTTATCAAGCACTCAAACATCAAGTAGGATGTCATTTTGGCTTGCGCTACGTTATTGGATAACGTAATTCAGAATGTTCAAATGCTAATTCTGTCCGACAACTCGATGGTATTAGTGTATTTTCGGAATTAATGGAGGCACTCATTCCATCCTGTTATTCATGTTAACGGAATGAATCTTTCGGTTGCTACTAGAACATCAAGTTCTCCTATCGGTCCGTCATATTCCGGGTCGTCTGAACGTATTAGCGGACTCCCTTCGCGGAGGGGCCATTTGTTGCCGCCAGAATTGGCTTTCAACAAACAAGTTTTCAATCAGATTGCTACCAAGGCGAGCGGCCAATGATCGACTTATTCGCGACACATCTCAACAATCAGTTGCAGATGTATGTGTCATTATGTTTCGATCTTCGAGCGTTTGCAGTAAACGCTCTATCATTCTTGTTAGATGGAATAATAAGATATGCGTATCTTCCAGCGCTGTTGATTCAGCAGATATTGCTCTAGTGTAATTATTTTAATGCAAATTCTGTTGATAGCTTCTCTAGCTCCACAAAGACTGTGGACTAATTTACTCAGGCGTCTGTTGTGGGACATGCCGTGGAAGCTTCCTCCACATTTCGGTCCATTCTATGGTCAGATGGATTCAATGTACAGTCAGTTCTGCTTATGATTATATCTTCATTCAGCAGTCTGTGTTTTAGTTTTAAGCTCATGAAGTAAGAGTTCTTCTGCTTCATGGGCTTAAGCTATTAATATTGTTATTACAGATTTAATGAGGGCTGCATATTGGTGTTAGCCCTCCATTTTCATGATTTTGTATCTGAGAATATTGAGTCCTTTTCTGCAAATCCACATTGTTTAGGTCTGCTATTTTTTACTCAGAATGTCGTCTACTAAACAGTGGCAACTATGTGTGTATATGCTTTCGGTTCTGGCAGTGACTCTGTCCTGCTGCCCTCTTTGCTCTGGAGTATTTGATCCAGGGCAAGGCAAAAGGGGGAGGGGGGCGGCGGGGGTTCCCTTAGGTCACCTGCTTTATAGTGTAAAGCAAGGGAATACCTCCCTTGGACTTAGTAATTCCGTGTCGGTTCCGAAATGATTTTAGGGTTAAGCCTATGTTTACTCATCTGTGTAATATTTTTTAAGTGCTGATTGGTGTGAAGCATTCGTATATATCACATGATTAATTGAGTGTTAACATACAATCCTCGAACACTTTTAAATGAGTATATAGAGTCTCATTTCTCTAGACTCCCCTATTTATTGGCTTTCCTTAAAAAATATTAGTATAAAGGGTTATACTAGATGTTTATAGAGATCATTGATGTTATTGTGCTCAATTATAGAATAGTATTGTGTCTTTCTTTTTTGTTACTAATAAGAAAGATACATGTAAGACTATCTCTCCTTTTCTCCTTAAGGGGATAGGTCTGTTGTAGTTAATTGAGTCTATTGGATTTTCCTTATGTCCTAGGCCCTCCAACCTTTTTACTATTCAGCTGAGTCTGGGTCATTGGTACAGTATAAAAATGTTAAAAAATTTAGAGTAATTTATATATTTTTTATACTTACCAATGACCCAGATGGGGATGGCCCTCCCATGAGTTGGGAACTCATACCTCCCTGCCGAGTACATAACGCTTACCAGGCACTGGTTGTAAAAATGCCTTTTGGCGGCAATTTCGAGACCTCCTTGACACTGTGCATGCGCAGTGGAGTAAAAGTATGGAGGACCATACAGGACATGTAATTTTTGGTTTTAGATGCAAATTTGGGGGATTGGGGGGGTAAAATTTGCGTTTGGCCCTAAATATTTTAGAGTTAGCACCAGCTAAGTCTGGGTCATTGGTAAGTATAAAAAATATATAAATTACTATAAATTTTTTTAACTTCAATTTCCACCAAAAAATGTTGCCACGGCCAATGTTCTTAGAACTTAGTTTAGTCAGAAGACCTCAATATTTCCCTTTGGCACACCCTACAGGGCACATTTATAATCGGATTGCTTGGAAACCTGGCATGCTTGTTTGGGGAGACCTCTAGATGGGAGCTATCGATTTTCTTCCATTTCCGTCAAAAAATGTTGCCACGGCCAATGTTCTTAGAACCTAGTTTAGTCAGACCTCAATATTTCCCTTTGGCACACCCTACAGGGCACATTTATGATCGGATTGCTTTGAAACCTGGCATGCTTGTTTGGGGTTACCTCTAGATGGGAGCTATCAATTTTCTTCGATTTCCGTCAAAAATTGTTGCCACTGGCAATGACCTTCAATGAACTTAGTAAAAACTTAATGCAGTTAAGCATCAATATTTCCCTTTGACACACCCTGCAGGGCACATTTATGATTGTATCGCTTGCAAACTTGGTGAGCTTGTGTGGGGTGACATCTATATGGGAGCTGTCAATTTTCTTCCATTTCTGTCAAAAAATGTTGCCGCTGACCTTTGAACTTAGTCAGACCTCAATATTTCCCTTTAACACGGCCTTCAGGGCACATTTATGATTGGATCACTTTGAAACTTGGTATGTGTGTTCCGTGTGACCTCTAGATGTGAGCTATTGCATTTTTTCATTTTCATAAAAATTTATTGTCGTTATCACCCGCCTTTAAACTTACTGCATTTGTGCATCAACTTATCCCTTTTACACTCTCTGCAGGATATATTTATGAATTTCCATAAAAAAGCTATTGCCACAAGCAATGACTTTCTACTTGGTGCATTTGTGCATTGACATCTTCCTTTGACATGCCTCAGAGGACACATTCATTATCAGGTTGTTTTGAATCTTTGTATGCTTATGCAGGGTGACAAAGATAGGAGCTATTGATTTTCTTTTCATTTCCATCAAGAATTGTTGCTGTTAGCAACAATCTTTAAATTTATTGCATTTGTGCATCAACATTCTTTGACATGGCCTACAGGCCACATTTATCGTAGGATTGCTTTTGAACTTTTTGTGCTCATTAGGCAAGAACTTTAGATAAGAGCTGTTGATAAGCATTCATTTCTGTGAAAAAAGTTGCCATTTACAATAACCCCTGAACATACTGCATTTGTGTATCAACATTCTTCCTTTAGCCTGCCTTACAGTTTACAATTAAAAATGCATGGATTACTCCGACGTTGTGCACACACAATGCTGTTATGTTGAAATTTCATCAAATAACATTGGTACCAGTGATCTTCAATTTTGCCATTTCATTTATAACTTACCAAGTTCAAGATTGTCAAGTTGAGCTACAGTGTCATTAACACTTTCATTATAATTGTTCTTGCTGTTATTTTTTGTAGCCACAAACACACCCATAGAAGAATCATCTCTAGAGTTATCATTTCATCAATGGCTGGCCAGTGTTACAGAAAGAATTAACCAGACAATGCACTATCAGTTTGATGGTAATATAATTCTATTTGCTTATTATATTAAAACTGCCTACAAAAGTAGCGGTAGTTGATTATCCATCATGGATTCATTGAATGCTGAAAAAGTTAGAATTAACATTTAACTGGTTGACTCCTAGAAGCCACTATCAGGGCTTTAAAAAAATGAAGATACCAGAGCAAAAGCAAACATTTTCCTTGCGGGTTTCATGCATCAATTCAAGATGAATACGTGATGAATTATTGCTGGAAATGATCAGTATCCACTCAAAAATGCTAGATATTTTTATACTGTACCAATGTTCCAGACATAGCTGGTGCTAACTCTTAAAAATCTAGGGCCAAACACAAATTTTTGCCCCCCAATCCCCAAAATTTGCATCTAAAACCAAAGAAATCATGTCCTGAATGGCCCTCCATACTTCGCCTCTACTGCGCATGTGCAGTGTCAAGGAGGTCCCGGAATTGGCGCCATTTATCATTCTTTGTTTGGCCCTTCATCAGTTCACATCTGACTGATCTTTGTGCTTGTAAATCTCAGTTTAAATGATGCCAGACACATAAATATTAGAGAAATGGTGGATCTAAGGAGAAAATAGAAGGAGGAGAGGAAAAATGAGTGACAAAAAATAATCAGGGCTGTAACTTAAAATTTTTTAATGAAATTATGTTAAGTTACCTATTTTCGAGGCATGGGCCTGTTGTGGTCATTCTTGCTATAAAGTTACACTGCTTGTTCAGTGTTTTCCTCTCTCCCTTTCCTTTAAGTCCCCCCTTGCTATTCTCCCATGCTTTTGGCATATTTTCTGTAATATTATTACTAAAATTTCTTGGGAGTTTTAGCTGGATAACAGAATGAATTCTGTTCTTTTCCCCATGTTTACGTCCTCACCCATGGGTATTTAGGCGTAGTGTTCTGCATCTACCATCTGATGTTCTGCAGTTTCTTCCCTGGAAGTCTCTGTTTTGCATCAGATAGTGTATTATTGGTAACTGATTTCGGGCCAGAGTTATCAGTGCCTGGAGTCATGTTTCTGGTGTTTTTACACTTCTTGTTTACATTGACAACAGCCTCTGTGGAGGGGGATTTCTTGTCTTTGTGTTAGTTTAATCATAACTGGATACATTATTATTATTCGTAAGTGTTGCATTAATTTTTTTAAATATTTTTAAAATTTTTGTCCACACTTAGGCTTGGGATCCATTGGGGCTCAATTACTTTTCAGAAACTTGGGCTTTTCTGAAAAAATATTTTTTCAAAATTTTTTTTGGGGGATTTCAATTATTTTTTCTATGTTAATGGATCATGTTATTATGTATTTTTGTTTTCAGGGGTTGGTGCGAGTACTAGGACTTTGTATTCTTTTCTCTCAATGAAAGGATATTGTTCAATTGTAATAAGAGGAAATCTTCCTCTGACTTTCATAATCATTGTATAAATGTAGTCAGTGTACTCGCACTAACTCCTGTTCAGTATGTGTTAATTTCGATGACAACATGGGAAGCGTGTCACGGTATGTTAGCAGTATGTTAGCGGGGAAATGGCCATTCCGGTCCTTTCTCCGCAGGGTCACTCGAGTTTATCAATCTCTATCTCAGACGAACAAGAACAGGGTGATGTATCCGTGATGTCTTCCAAAAGTGTGAAGAGCTAGCGGCAAAGTGCTCATGGAAATACGTCAATTGCCTAAGAGGTCCCTAGTAGGATCGACGGCCTTTGACGTCCGCTAGCTCGCCTGGTGTAGCGTCCATTCATCGAATGGTTCGGCAGCCGGGTTCGTCCGTTGTGGTCCAGAAAGGAGTTTTGGGTGATACGAGCACTATAAATCAACCAAGTGCACACCCAGTGACGGCGGATCAGAGGAGAGAACGGAGGAAGCCCCAGATGTTGTGGTACAAAATGTCTCGCATTCGGAGCATACGTCCGCCGCTCAGGACGCTCCGTTATATAAACAGTCCGGAGAGACTGTCAATAAGGCTTCCTCATCCTCATGGCAGCACACACGACCGCATCTTGGCTATGTGACCTCGGATATCCAGCCAACTTCGCCAATCAGAGAATCCACGGCGACCAGGTCACGCCATCCGGTAGCCAGGGACACGAGGCCTGTAGACTCCGGACGTTTGCATAAGAAAAGTATGCAGGAGTCAACGTACACGGAGCTTCCAGCGGCAAGCATCGTAAGACCGCTACTCCACAGGCCTCAGTGACGGACATGCTATCCCAAATAGCACAACTTATCGCAGCATCCCAGCAACGACAGAATCTCTGTCGCATCATGTAATATCCGACGACGCTGGGTCGGTACGCTCTGCTGAAGCATCAGGTACGGACGTCCGTAAACTTCATAGGGACCGACAGGATGGCAAAAGGGATTCGGAGGATTTCGAGCTTTCCCTTTCGGAACAACATAAGCTGCTGTACATGTCATCTGGCTTTATCTTCTAGAGGTTGTTTCATCGGACCAGAATGCTGCGATGCCGGATAAGAGACTGATAGCATCGGTGGACACAAGAATTTTTTGATCGGTTCAGGGACATCGTCCCTCAGTTTCCGACACAGTCCAATAATGTCACAGGAACTTTCGAATTATTGAACGACGCTATATATATATATATGCTTGCTATTAACAAGCAAGTCTGGTTTCTTGTTCGCGAAAGTTACCGTGATGTCTTTCAAGTGTGCTTCTGTCGTCATAGTTAAATGAAGAGCTAGCGGCAATAAGTGCTCATGGAAATATGTCAATCGCCTAAGAGGTCCCTAGTAGGATCGACGGCGTTGACATCCGCTAGCTCGCCCAGTGTAGCGTCCATTCATCGAATGGTTCGGCAGCCGGGTTCGTCCGTTGCGGTCCAGGAAGGAGATTTGGGTGATGCGAGCACTATAATTAGACAAAAGTGCTCACCCAGTGACGACGGATCAGAGTAGAGACCGGAGGAAGCCTATTAGTCCGGTCCCTAGCTCGTCCGGGTCCTTCCGGGCTGCGAGCGAGAGAGGTCCCTCTCTCGTACGACAACTTCTGGGACCAGATGTTGTGGTACAAAACGTTTCGCATTCGGATCATACGTCCACCGCTCGGGACGCTCCGTTATATAGACAGTCCGAGAGACTGTCAATAAGGCTTCCTCATCCTCACAGCAGCGCACACGACCGCACCTTGGCTACGTGACCATGGATATCCAGCCAGCTTCGCCAATCAGGGATTCCATGGCGAACAGGTCACGCCATCCGGTAGCCAAGGGACACGAGGCCTGTAGACTCCGGACACTCGCATAATAGAAGTATGCACGGGTCAATGTACACGGAGCTTCCAGCGTCAAAGCAACATAAGACCGCTTCTCCACAGGCCTCAGTGACGGACGTGCTATCCAAAATAGCACAACTTATCGCAGCATCCCAGTAAACGACAGAATCTCTGTCGGATCAGGAATAATCCGACGACGCTGCGTTGGTACGCTCCGCTGAAGCATCAGGTACGGGCGACCGAGCTCTTCATAGAGTCCGACAGGATGGCGAAAGGGATTTGGAGGATTTCGAGCTTTCCCTTTCGGAACAACAGAAGCTGCCATAGATTTCTTCCGGCATTATCTTCCAGAGGTTGTTCCGTTGGACTAGAATGCTGCAATGTGGGATAAGAAACTAATAGCGTCATTGGACACAGAATTTATTTTTGATCGGTTCAGGGACACAGTCCAATAATGTCACAAGAACATTCGAATTATTGAACGACGCTATATATAAGCTTGCTACCAAAACAGGCAAGGTCTGGTTTCTTGTCCGCAAATGCTCTAATCTGCCTTTCATCAATTCAAGGAATAAATTTGTAACGGCAGGACAGGGCATACCGAGAGTTCCTCTGCGGCTAGACGACGAGGCTGAAGACTTGTAATTGTGTATATCGCCGTCTATGTCAATTCCAACCACGACGTTGGAAATGACAATAATGTCTAACAGTCTTAACTTAGACGCTTTATCATACGCAGACCACCTTACTAAGGCGTTATCATTACGTCTTCAAGGGAAAGAATTCCAGGATATGATCCTCAATGAGATTTCTTTCAAGGGCAGTAGCTTTTCCACGTATAACTCCGCCCTTCAGTGGCAACCTGGAGTTGGTTAGACGTGACGCAGCCCTAGCTACATCCACGCGCGTGGATAGTAAGGTGAAGAACTCTCTCAGAGTCGCTTCGGTCTCGGAGAAGCTTCTCTTCGACGGCAACCTTTCGGCAATCTATGAATTGCTTGATATAGACGTTCTCTTGTCAATCAAGTGTAACAAGAGATTCAGACTTGGGCAGACATTCAGTGGTTGTCTCAGGGACTTCCACTGCAGTTGCCGGATCCGAGTTTTATGATTATGACGGATGCCAATCAAACAGGTTGGGGTACAACATTGATCCCAACGGATTCGAAGTGCCAGGGTCTTTGGGTTCCGCAGTTTCTAGGCAAGCACATAAACATCCAAGAAATGATGTCAGTTTGGCTTGCACTATGTCATTGGATGAACATTATTCAGAAAGCACATGTCCAAATCCTGTCCGACAATACGACAGTAGTTGCGTATATCCGGAACCAGGGAGGCACTCATTCCGTTCCGTTATTCAATTTAACGGAAAGAATCCTTCTGTTTGTTCTAGAACACCAAGTTCTGCTTTCGGTCCGTCATATTCCGGGTCGTCTGAATGTATTAGTAGACTCCCTTTCACGGAAGGGTCGCTTGTTGCCATCAGAATGGACTCTCAACAAACAGGTATTCAATCAGATTTGTTACCAATGGGAGCGGCCAATGATAGACTTATTTGTGACACAACTCAACAATCAATTGCAGACGTATGTGTCACCATGTCTGGATCCCGAGCATATGCAGTAGAAGCTCTATCGATCTCGTGGGACGGAAGGATAGGATATGCGTATCCTCCAGCGCTGTTGATTCAGCAAATATTGCTCAAGATAAACAATCTCAATACAATTCTGTTGGTAGCATCTCTGTCTCCACAGAGACCGTGGATAAATCTACTCAGGTGTCTGCTGTGGGACTTACCGCGAAAACTTCCTCCACGAGAGGATCTTCTTTCGCTGGGGAAATTGTGTCAACTTCATCACAATCCGCAAGGTTTCAACCTTCACGTATTCCGTTGTGCGGTCCTTCTTGCACGGCAAGCATTGTACAGGACGAGCAGTGGACGCGATTTCTAACTGTAGGAGGACCTCCTCTTTGCTATACTATGCGGTTAAGTGGAAGGTCTTTCGTCATGGGTGTAGGGGTCATTTTGTTGATATTTTTGATCACTCCATACCAGACATTGCAAACTTTCTAGTATACTTGTTTGACGAGATCAACTGCAGCCTGTTACTATTAAAGGTTATAGGTCTATGTTATCTGATACCTATGCACACCATGATAGTTTACAATTGAATCTAATGTCTCTTTATCTAAATTAGTTAGAAACTCTTCGATAAATAGACCTAGAACCCTTAGATTAATTCCTAAATGAATTTAGCTTGGGTTCTTCTTAACTAAAAGAAAACCATTTGAGCCTCTTGAGTCAGTAGATTTCAAATTCTGGTCCTATAAGACAGCATTTCTCTTAGCTTTCTCTTCTGCTTGAAGAGTCAGTGAGCTTCATGCACTATCGGTGGACGATTCTCACTATTGTAGTGACGGGAACACTATTACCTTTACTACTAATGTTGGATTTTTGGCTAAGAATCAGGCTCCTAATAATATCCGGAACCTATTGTTATTAACGCCCTTCCGTCTTCAGACGGGCACAGGCCTTTACTCTTTCCGGTTAGAGCTTTATGTATTTATAAACAAGATCTCAGTTTATCAGAAAGGGACGTAAACGCTTCTTTCTGTCTCTTATGCCTAACAGAAAGGACATTACGGTCCATTCTATGGCTTGATGGATTCAATTAACTATCCGTACTGCTTATGATAATCTATCTTCAACTCAGCAGTCTGTGCGTAAGATTTCGGCTCATTAATTAACAGCTCTTTCTGCATCTTAGGCTTATGCAAATAGTGTTGCTATTACAGATTTAATGAAGGCTGCATATTGGTCTCAGCCATCCACATTCACGAATTTTTATCTCAGAAATATTGAGTCCATTTCTGGAGACCTGCTTTGTTTTGGTCCATTATCTGCTGCTCAGAATGTCGTTCACTAAACAGTTGCAACTATAGTTATGCAGGCTTTCTGTTCAGGCAGTGACTCCGTCCTGCTGCCCTTTTCTCTCTGGGCTATTTGACCCAGGGCAAGGGGAAAGGGGGGGGGGGAGGATGTTCCCTTGGGTCACCTGTTTTATAGTGAAAACAAGGGGATACTTCCTCCGGAGTCAGTAATTCTGAGTTGTTACCGGGATGGTTTTAAAGTGAAGTTAATGTTTAAAAAAATTCATTCATGTCATATTTTTAAAGTATAGCATTTGTATATGTCACATGTCAAACGGGAGTTAATACACAATCCTCGAACACTTTTAAAAAGAGTATAAAGAGTCTCAATTCTCTGGACTAACTTTATTTATTGGCTTACTTTAAAAATAATTAGTATAAGGATTATACTGGATGTTAATAGAGAACATGAATGTTATGATGCTCAATTATGGAGGGTGTTGTGTCTTTCTAATTTATCATAAATAAGAAAGATACATGTAAAGCCTAATACTCCTTTTCTCCTCGAGGGGATGACTCTATTTTATATAGTTGAGCTTATTGGATTTTCCTCTATGTCCTAGGCCCTCCAGCCTTTTTACTATTCAGCTATGTCTGGGTCATTGGTACAGTATAAAAATGTTAAAAAATTTATAGTAATTTATATATTTTTATACTGTACCAATGACCCAGACATAGCTGGTGCTAACTCTTAAAATATAGGGCCAAACACAAATTTTGCCCCCCAATCCCCAAAATTTGCATCTAAAACTAAAGAAAACATGTCCTGAAAGGCCCTCCACACTTCGCCCCTACTGCGCATGCGCAGTGTCAAGGACGTTCCGAAATTGGCGCCATTTATCTTTCTAAGTTTGGCCCTTCATCAGTTAACATCTGACTGATCTTTGTGCTTTTAAATCTCAGTTTAAATGATGCCAGACACATAAATATTAGTGAAATGGTGATTCTAAGGAGGATAGAGAAGGAGGAGAGGAAAAGAATGTGTGACAGAATATTATCAGGGCTGTAACTTAAAATTTTTTAATGAAATTATGTTAAGTTACCTATTTTCAAGGCAGCAGCCATTTTGTTGTCATTCTGATTATTTAGTTACACTGTTTTTTCAAGTGTTTTCCTCTCTCCCTGTCCTTTAAGTTCCCCCTTGCTATTCTCCCATGCTTTTGGCATAGTTTCTGTAATTATTATCACTAAAATTTCTTGGGAGTTTTAGCTGAATAACAGAATGAATTCTGTTCTTTCCCCATGTTTACGTCTTCACCTACGGGTGGTTAGGCGTTGTGTTCTGCATCTACCAGCTGATGTTCTGCAGTTTCTTCCCTGGAAGTCTCTGTTTTGCATCAGATAGTGTATTTTTGGTAACTGATTTCGGGCCTGGGTGCCTGGAGTCTTATTTTAGTGTTTTTACACTCATTGTTTACATTTACAACAGCCCTCTGTGTGAGGGGGGGATTTCTAAAAAATAATATCTTTATGTTATTTTAATCATAACTAAAATACATTATTATTGTTCGTAAGTGTTGAATAAATTGTTTAAAATATTTTTAAAATTTTTGTCCACACTTAGGCTTGGGATCCATTGGGGCTCAACGTTACTTTTCAGAAACTTGGGCTGTTCTGAAAAAATATTTTTTCAAAATATTTTGATTTCAATTATTTTTTCTATATTAATGGATCATATTATTATTATGTATTTTGATTGCCAGGGGTTAGTGCGAGTACCAGGACTTGTTTTCTTTTCACATTGAAAGGATATTGATCAATTGTTTTAAGAGGAAGTCTTCCTCTGACTTTATTATCATTCTATATGTGGTCAGTGTACTCGCATTAACTCCTGTTCTGTATCGTATAATTTCGATGACAATATGGGAAGCGTATGTCACGGTATGTTGTTGGGGATTTGGACACTCCGGTCCTTTCCCCGCAGGGTCACTCTACTTTATCAATTTCTATTTCAGACGATCAAGATTAGGGTGATGTATCTGTGATGTCTTCCAACAGTGTGCCTCCGTCGTCACAATTAATGAAGGGCTAGCGGAAAAGTGCTCATGTAATACGCCAATTGCCTAAGAGGACCCTAGTAGGTTCGACGGCCTTTGACGTCCACTAGCTCGCCCGGTGTAGCGTCCATTCACCGAATGGTTCGGCAGCCGGGTTCGTCCGTTGCGGTCTAGAAGGAATTTTGGGGTGATGCGAGCACTATAAAATTAACTTAATGCACACCCAGTGACGGCGGATCGGAGGGAGAACGGAGGAAGCCTTTTAGTCCGGTTCATAGCTCGTTCCGGTCCATCCGGACGGCAAGCGAGAGAGGCCCTCTCTCGTTCAACAACATCTGGCCCCAGATGTTGTGGTACAAAATGTGTCGCTAGCGGAGCATACGTCCGTCGCTCGGGACGCTCCGTTGTATAGGCAGTCCGCTGAGACTGCTAAGGCTTCCTCTTCTCGTCAGCGCACACGACCGCACCTTGGCTGCGTGACCGCCGATATATTACCAGCTTCGCCGATCAAGGATTCTTCGGCGACCAGGTCACACCATCCGGCAACCAGGGATTCGAGACCGATGGACTCCGGACGTTCGCATAGGAAAAGTATGTGGGAGCCATCTGATGCGGAGCTGCCCTCGGCGAAGCAGCGATAGACTGCGCCTCCGCAGGTCTCGACGCCGGACATTCTTGTGCACATAGCACAGCTTATCGCAGCATCCCAGCAGCCGACAGAAACGGTGTCGGATCGAGAATTATCCGACGGCGCTGGGTCGGTAGCCGGGGACTCGAGGCCTGCAGACTCCGGACGTTCGCATAGGAAGTGTGCGGGAGTCAACGTACACGGAGCTTCCGGCGGCAATGCATCGTAAGTCCGCTACTGCACAGGCCTCGGGAACGGACATGCTTTCCTTAATAGCACAGTTTATCGCAGCATCCCAGCATCAACTGAATCTGTCGCATATATTTTATCCGACGATGCTGGGTCGGGACGCTCCGCGGAAGCGGGTACGGACGTCCGAAAGTTTCATCCGGTCCGACGGGATACCGAAAGGGAATCGGAGGATTTCAAGCTTTCCCTTTCGGAACAACATATGCTGCGATGCCGGATAAGAAACTGATAGCGTCGGTGGACTTAGAAATTTTTGGTTCGGTTCAGGGACATCGTCCCTCAGTTCCGACATAGTCCAATAATGTCACACAAACTTTCGAATTATTGAACGACGCTATATATATTATTTTATGCTTGCTATCCAAGCATTTCTGGTTTCTTGTTCGAAGAGTTATGGAGATGTCTTTCAAAAGTGTGCCTCTGTCGTCATAGTTAATGAAGAGTTAGCGGCAATAAGTGCTCATGGAATATGTCTATCGCTTACGGAGTGACATTCGCTAGCTCACCCGGTGTAGCGTACATTCATCGAATGGTTCGGCTGCCGGGTTCGTCCGTTGCGGTCTAGGAAGGAGATTTGGGTGATGCGAGCACTTTAATTACTTTAGTACTCACCCAGTGACGGCAGATTGAGGACAGATCGGAGGAAGCCTGTTTGTCCGGTTCCTGGCTTGTCCAGGTCCGTCCGGGCTGTGAGCGAGAGAGGTTCCTCTCTCGCCCAACAACATAGGGGACCGCATGTTGTGGTTCAGATATTTTACATTCGGAGCATATGTCCGTTGCTCGGGACGCTCCATTATATTGACAGTCCGAGAGACTGTCTTTAATGCTTCCTCATCCTCACAGCAGGGCACACGACCGCACATTGGCTACGTGACCTCGAGTATCCGATCAGTTTCGGCATTCAGTGATTCCACGGCGAATAGGTCGCGCCATCCGGTAGCCAAGGGACACGAGGCCTATACACTCCGTTCGCTCGCATATTGGAAGTATGCACGGGGTAACGATCACGGAGCTTCCAGCGGCAATGCATCGTAAGACCGCTTCTCCTCAGGCCTCAGTGACGGACGTGCTATCCGAGTTAGCACAGTTGTTTCGCAGCATCCCAGCAATTGACAGTTTCTCGGTCGAATCAGGAATTATCCGACGGCGCTGGGTCTGTGCGGTCCGCGGTTGCATCAGCTACGGACGACCGAACGCTTTATAGGGTCCGACAGGATGGCGAAAGGGATTCGAAAGATTTCGAGTTTTCCCTTTAGTAGTATCGGAAGATGCCTTTCATATCTTCTGGCATTATCTTCCAGTGATTATTATTTCGGACTTCATTGCTGCGATCTGGGATAAGAGACTTATAGCGTCATTGGACTCGGATTTTTCGATCGGTACAGGGACATTGTCCCTGACTTACCGACGCAGTCCAATATTGTCATTACAACATGTGTTTTATTTTTCGACGCTATATATATATATATATACAAGCCTGCTACTAAGCATGATAGTTTAGTTTCTTGTCCGCGTTGCTCATTTCTGCCATTTTATCATTTTTACAAATAGTTTATTTTGGCAGAGCAGGGCATACCGAGAGTTCATTTGCGTCTAGACGGTGTGATTAAAGACTGCATATATTCTTTTTCGCCGTTTATGTCTTTTCCAATTTCAATGTTGGGAACGACATTATGTATAGTAGACTTAACTTAGACGCTTTATTATACGTAATCCGCCTTACTGAGGCGTTATCATTACGTCTTCAAGAAAAGATTTACGGGATATTATTCTCAATGTAATTTCTTTTGAGGGCAGTAGTTTGTTCACGTATAACTCCGCCCTTCAGTGGCTGATTGGAGTTGGTTAGACGTGACGCAGCCCTAGCTACATCCACACGCGTGGATAGTAAGGTTAAGAACTCTCTCAGAGTCGCTTCGTTCTCGGAGGAGCTTCTCTTCGACGGCAACTTTCCGGCAATCCATGAATTGCTCGATTTATACGTTCTCTTGTCTATTTAGTGTTACAAGAGATTCAGACTGGGGCAAACATTCGGTGGTTGACTCAGAGAGTGCCGCCGCAGTTGCCGGACCCGAGTGTGACTGTTATGACGGTTGCCAGTCAAACAGATTGGGATATATACTGATCCCTACGGATTCGAAGTGCCAGGGTCTTTGGGTTCTGCAGTCTTTTAGCTATCAGTTTAACTTCCGCGGAATAATGTTTTTTAGGCTTGCTTTATGTCATTGCATGAACATTATTCAGAAACGCATGCCCAAATTCCTGTCCTTTAATTCGACAGTAGTGGCGTATCTCCGGAACGAGGGAGGCACTCTTTCGTTTCCGTTATTCAATTTAATGGAAAGAATCCGTCTGTTGGTTATAGTACACCAAGTTCAGTTTTGGTCTGTCATATTCCGGGTCGTCTGATTGTTTTTTCGGACTCCCGTTCTCTTACAGGTCGCTTGTTGCTGTCAGAATGGACTCTCAACAAACAAGTATTCAATCAGATTTGCTATCTATGGGAGCGCCCAATGATGATTTATTTATGACACAGCTTGCTAATCAATTGCAGACGTATGTGTTGGCTTGTCCAGATCTCTGAGCTAATAGTGTTAACGCTCTATTGATCTATAGGACGGAATGATAGGATACGCGTATCCTCCGGCGCTGTTGTTTTAGCAGGTATTGCTAAGATAAACAACCATAATACATTTCTGTTGATAGCATCTCTATCTTCACAGAGATCATGAGTAATTTACTCTCTTGTCTACTGTGGGTCTTAACGTGAAATCTTCCTCTATGTGAGGATCTTTTTTCACTGGGTAAATCGTGTCATCTTTATCACAACCAGCAAGGTCGCAACCTTCATGTATTCCGTTGTGTGGTTCGTATTGCATTGTAAGCACTGTACTGGACGAACTTTGGACGCGATTTCTTACTATAGGAGATCCTCTTCTTCGCTATTCTATGCGACTAAAGTGGAGGCTCTTCCGTCGTGGTGTAGGGATCATTATGTTCATATTGTTGATCCCTCCATACTACTCATTGCTATTTTTTAGTATACTTGTTTCACAAGATCTACTGCAGCCTGTTATTATTTAGGTTATAGGTTTATGTTACCTCATACCTATGCACTCTACGATAGTTTACAATTGAGTCTTTTGTCTCTTTATCTAAGTCAGTTAGTAATTTTTTGATAAATAGACTTAGAATCTTTAGATTAAAATACGGATTTTAACTTCGGTTCTTATTTAGCTAAGTAATCATTTGAGCCTCTGGAAACAGTAGTTTTCAAATTCTGACCTTTTAGACAGTAATTCTGTTGGTTTCTCTTTTACTGTAGAGTCAGTGAGTTTCATGCACTATCGATGGATGATTTTCACTTTCATAGTTTCGGAATCAATACTTCCGTTACTATTTAGGTTGGATTGTTGCATAAGAGTTAGGCTCCTATTATCCGGAACCTATTATTTTAAGGTCCTTCCGTCTTCGTATGGGCATAGGCCTTTACTCTTTCCGGGTACAGTTTATGTATTTATAAACAGATATCTGTTTATTACAAGGGCGTAAGCTTCTGTCTTTGATGTCTAGTAGAAGGACGTTACGCTCCATTTTATTGTTAATGGATTCTATTAACTATCGGTACTGCTTATGGTATATCATTGACTTAGCAGTTGTGCTTAAGATTTCGGCTCGTGAAGTAAGAGTTCTTCTACTTCTTGGGCTTACATTAATAGTGTCGCTATTATAGATTTTTGAAGGCCGCTCATTGCGCTCAGCCATCCACATTCATGAATTTTATCTTAGAAATATCGAATCAATTTCTGGAGGCCTCTTTTGTTAGGTCTATTATCTACTGCTCAGAATGTCATTCACTTAACAGTTGCTACTATAGCTAGGTAGGCTGTCTGTTTCGGCAGTGTCTCCGTTCGGCTGCCCTCTTCGCTCTGGGCTATTTGACCCAGGGCAAGAAAAAGGGGGGGGGGGGGGGGGAGGGTGTTCCCTTGGGTCACCTGTTTTACTATGAAAACAAGGGGATACCTCCTCCGGAGTTAGTAATTCTGAGCTGTTATTGGGATGGTTGTTTAGTGAGAAGTTTAAGTTTTTAAAATTCATTCAAGTCTTAGTTTTTAAAGTATAGCTTTTGAATATTGCATATGTCAACGCACATGATTATGCAATTCTCAGACACTTTTAGGAGTATAAGAGTCTCTATTCTCTAGACTTACTTTATTATTGGCTTACTTTAAAAATTATTAGTATAAGGATTATATTGGATATTAATAGAGTACATGGATGTAGGAAGCTCAATTTTGGAAGGTGTTGTATCTTTCTAATTTATCATAAATAAGAAAGATACATGTAAGGCCTATTACTTCTTTTCCCTACAGGGGATGACTCTATTTTATTTTATTGAGCGTATTCCATTTTGCTCTATGTCCTTGGCCCTCCAGCCTTTTTACTATTCAGCTATGTCTGGGTCATTCGTACAGTATAAAAATGTTAAAAAATTTATAGTAATTTATATATTTTTTATACTTACCAATGACCCAGACGGGGATGGCCCTCCCAGGAGTTGGGAACTCTTGCCTCCCCGCTGAGTACATAGCGCTTACCAGGCACTGGTTATTAGAATGATAAATGGCGCCAATTTCGGAACGTCCTTGACACTGCGCATGCGCAGTAGGGGCGAAGTGTGGAGGGCCTTTCAGGACATGTTTTCTTTAGTTTTAGATGCAAATTTTGGGGATTGGGGGGCAAAATTTGTGTTTGGCCCTATATTTTAAGAGTTAGCACCAGCTATGTCTGGGTCATTGGTAAGTATAAAAAATATATAAATTACTATAAATTTTTTAACATTTTTTATACTTACCAATGACCCAGATGGGGATGGCCCTCCCAGGAACTGGGAACTCTACCTCCCCGCTGAGTACATAGCGCTGACCAGGCACTGGTTGTAAGAATGATAAATGGCGCCAATTCCGGGACCTCCTTGACACTGCGCATGCGCAGTAGAGGCGAAGTATGGAGGGCCATTCAGGACATGATTTCTTTGGTTTTAGATGCAAATTTTGGGGATTGGGGGGCAAAAATTTGTGTTTGGCCCTAGATTTTTAAGAGTTAGCACCAGCTATGTCTGGGTCATTGGTAAGTATAAAAAATATATAAATTACTATAAATTTTGTAAGTTTCTTTTCATTATTCGTTTTTAGAACAAATTGACCATTTCCAGTGATAATTTGACTCGTAATCACCTTGAAGTAATGCTTTGAAAGCTGTCATTTTGATTGATACCGTGAAAGTAAAAATTTCTATATTTTCACAGTGGGGATACGATTTCTGTCTTTCCGCAATTTTTCTGATAATCTATCATTTAGCATATAATAAAATGGTTTATGTAGCAGGGTTGGTGTGCATACATTGCAAATGTATTGAATACGAATGTGAATACTTTGAAATTTTATAAATACGAATACACAAATTCCAAGTATATTTGAATACGAATACTTTACAATGTATTCATCAAAACAAATATGAATACTTGATACTTTTCAAATTATTTCCTCCAAATAGATGATAACAAATTAAATTGGAAAGACCTGGAATATTTTGAAACATTGTCAATAAAATCATACAAATATCAGTGCCTGTGAAACCAGCTCTTCAAACTCGTTCCATATGTGGCTACTAAGTGACAAAAAGTGGGTATTGTATTTTCATGGATTTTATGTTGGGGCAAAGGTTAGGGGTTAGGATCAGTAGGGTTTGTTACCGCCCAGAAATTAGACTTTAAAAAGAGTTTTTAGTGGTTGTCCATGCATTTTAAATTACAGAAATCTTTTAGCCACATAAATCCGTCCATCCATCCGTCTGTCCACCCATCCATTAAAATTTTTGGTTTTTGACCGATAGCTCCAGTTTGGATTATTTGATCTCCACCAAATTGGTATGTGTTCTACCCAGCTAGCAATACAGGCCAAGTTCAAATATGGGTTCCGTCTAATTATTTTTACATGAGCTACAGCCCTTTTTTTTTTAGCTCACCTGGCCTAAAAGGCCATGTGAGCTTTTCTCAGCACTTAGCATCTGTCTTCGTCCAACATCCATAAACTTTTCACATTTTCATCTTCTTCTCTGTAACCGCTCAGCTGGTATGAACCAAATTTGGCAGGAATGGTCTATGGAAGGTCCTCTACAAACGATCCTCTTTTTGTTCCCATCGGATGAAAAACATGGCTTCCAGAGGCATTCTTTGATTCTGGTTGGTGGATTTTCAAAAATCTTCTCCTCTGAAACTGCCAGGCCAAATGTTTTGATACTTCTCATAAATGATGACTGTGCTCCTCTCTACCAACGATCCTTATTTAATGTTGATCGTGTTGTAAACATGGCCACAATTGTGGCTTTTAGTTACTTTAGAAACCCTATGAGAAATCACATTTTCATGATCTTCTTTGGAACTACTGAGCCGACATGAAAACAAACCTGGCAGGGATTGTCTATGGGAGGTCCTCTACAAAATTTCCTCATTTTGCTCCCGTGGGTTGAAAAACATGGCCGCCAGAGGCATTCTTTGATTCTGATTGGTGCATTTTCAAAAATCTTCTCCTCTGAATCTGCTGGGCCAAATGTTTTGATACTTCACATAAATGATGACTGGGACCCCCTCTATCAACAATCCTCATTTAAAGTTGATCGGTTTGCAAACATGACCACAATTGCAGCTTATAGTTACTATAGAAACCCAATGGGAAATTACATTTCCATCTTCTTCTCTGTAACTACTGAGCTGACATGAAAACAAACCTGGCAGGGGTAGTCCTCTACAAATGATCCTCATTTTGTTCCATTGGGTTTGAAAACATGGCCACCAGAGGCATTCTTTGATTCTGATTGGTGGATTTTGAAAAATCTTCTCTGAAACCACAGGGCCAAATGTTTTGAAACTTTGCATGGTTGATGGCTGGGACACCCTCTACCAACATTCCTCATTTAATGTTGATTGGGTGGTAAACATGGCCACAATTGCAGCTTATAGTTACTATAGAAACCCTATGGGAAATCACATTTTCATTTTCTTCTCTGGAACTTCTGAGCCGACGTGAACCAAACCTGTCAGGGGTAGTCTGTGGGAGGTCTTCTACAAATGCTCCTCATTTTTAGCTCAACTTTGGCGAAGCCAAATTTGAGCTTTTGTCATGGCCCGTCGTCTGTCTGTCAACAATTGGATACGGCTCGGGCTAGAGGCCGTATTTATGAACCGATCTTTACGAAACTTCTTGGGTACCTTTGTTATGACCGTGGGATGAGAACGAGTGTTTTTGGGTGCGGTCCGAAATTCAAGATGGCTGCAAAAATCTGTTTTTTGTACAGAACTTCCACATGAAAGCTCTGATTTGAATAATGTTTTGTATGAATGTTTAGTACCATGGGATACATCACATATAATAAGGGTTTTTTTCTTGTGCGTAAATTGTGCAAATTAGACTAATTTTGATGTTTTTTGGTGTTACTTTCAGCACTGTAAGTGCAAATGCCAATACGGCTCAGGCTAGAGGCCGTATTTATAAACCGATCTTTTCGAAACTTCTTGGGTACCTTTGGTATCACCGTGGGACGAGAACGAGTGTTTTTGGGTCAGGTCCGAAATTCAAGATGGCCGATGGCAGCCATTTTGTACAAAATTAGGTGCAATCAAATTTTTGCGCAGAACTTCCATATGAAAGCGCTGATTTGAATAATTTTTTGTGTGAATGTTTAGTACCATGGGATACATCACATATAATACGGGTTTTTTTCTCGTGCAGAAATTATGCAAATTAGATGAACTTTGATTTTTTCAGTGCGACTTACAGTAAGTACACATGTCAATACAGCTCAGACTAGAGTCTGTATTTATGAACTGATCTTCACGAAATGTCTTGGGTACCTTTGTTATCACCTTGGGATGAGAACGAGTGTTTCTGGGTGCGGTCTAAATTCAAGATGGCTGCCAGTGGCCATTTTGTACCAAAATTAGGTCTAATCAGTTTTTTGTTCACAACTTCTATACAGCTCAGACTAGAGGCCATATTTATGAACCAATCTTTACGAAACTTCTTGGGTACCTATGTTATCACCGTGGGATGAGAGCGAGTGTTTTTGGGTGTGGTCCGAAATTCAAGATGGCCACCAGCAGCCATTTTGTACCAAAATTAGTGCAATCAGTCTTTTGTACAGAACTTCTGTATGAAAGTCCTGATTTGAATAAATTTTTGTATGAATGTTTAGTAACATGGAATACATCACATATTGTAAGGGTTTTTTTTTCGTGCAGAAATTATGCAAATTAGATGAACTTTGATTTATTCAGTGCTACTTACACAATGTAAGCACACATGTCAATACGGCTCAGGGTAGAGGCTGTATTTATGAACCGATCTTCACAAAACTTCTTGGGTACCTTTGTTATCACCTTGGGACGAGAATGAGTGTTTCTGGGTACGGTCCAAAATTCAAGATGGCTGCCAGTGGCCATTTTGTACTGAAATTAGGTCCAATCAGTTTTTTGTCACAAGTTCTATACAGCTTGTATTTATGAACTGATCTTCACAAAACTTCTTGGGTACCTTTGTTTTCACCTTGGGACAGGAACGAGTGTGTTTTGGGGTGCCTTTGTTATCACTGTGCTATGAGAACAAATATTTTGGGGTTCAGTCAGTCCCACTCTGGGACTCAAAGATTTTTTTCTAGTTTAGCATCTGACTGTCACCCACCTTTACAATACTTTACCTATACATTTGTTACAGGCAACGGTCAGTATTTATGTACAGACCATTACGATACTTTATATGTACCTTTGTTATCAGGTCATTACCTAGATGTTTGTCATTGCTGTGTCACATACTATACATGTACATGTCTTTGCCTTGACAAGTTGAGCTACAGTGTCATTGACACTTTGATTGTTAGCGTGTATTGAAAAAAAATCACATTTTTATATGTAGTTCCAGGTGAGCGATTACAGGCTCTTTAGAGCTTCTAGTTTTACTTAGAATTTGACCGTCTATTAACATATTTGGTTTCCGATCAATAACCCCACTTTGGATTATTTGATCTCAACCAAAGTTGGTATGTGTATTATCCAGCTAGTAATACAGGCCAGGTTCGAATATGGGTCCCGTCCAATTATTTTTACTTGAATTACAGCCCTGTTACGACTTGGATTCAACTGTCTATTAACATTTTTGGTTTCCGGCTGATAACTTCAGTATGGATTATTTGATCTCAACCAAAGTTGGTATGTGTATTACCCAGCTAGTAATACAGGCCAGGTTCGAATATGGGTTCCATCCAATTATTTTTACATGAGTTGCAGTCCTTTTTCGACTTAGAATTCAATTATCTAGTAACATTTTTGGTTTCCGACTGATAACTTCAGTTTGGATCATTTGATCTCAACCAAAGTTGGTACAATTCAAAATGGGTAAAGTACGTATTTAGCCATGCCTGGTGGTGCTTTTATTTTTTGCTAAACTCAGCTTATGTCTCGTTATGGAATGAGCTCAAAGAGCTAATGCAGACTATAAACTGTGTTTTTAAAGCAAAAATTGCTGTATGTCCATAGTGAGATGTAGGTGTTGTGCAAGATTTTATTTCCAGAGTCATTGCCCTTTATGGACTTAGAATTTGTCCTCCTTGAAATTAATTCATGAATAACTTGTAGAGTACTCAATGGAATGACTTCATATTTGATGTGCAAGTCTATACTCTTGATGTCTACCCACAGTACAAGATAATGTTAGGCAGTGTATTATTGTAGGAGTTATTGCATTTTATGGACTTTGATTTTGTCAACTCCTCCCACAATTTCTAATGTAGGGAGTTGAAACTTTAGGATATGGTTACACATGTCTTGCAGATGCGCAACATATATAAAGTTGGCAAAAAAATATTTTTTTCACCGAATTATCAAATTGTCATTCTCACATTTTGTTAAGAGGTACCTTTTTGTGTCACTCTATGGTGACACTTAATAGTTCTCATGATATATGCCCCAATGGTCTGTAATTTGTCACACGTCGGTCATCTGTCATCCTTCAGCTTCACCCAGTAATAAATGTTTCAATTTTACAATGCTGTCCATGGTTTTGGAGGCGGGGGTATATGCCACCCTCGACTTTGCTCTAGTTTATTTTATTTTTTTATTTCTGTAAGTATTTCTTTGCCATCAAAAGTTCATGTTCTTAGTTTAGGCCTCATAATCTACGGAATAGCATGGTGGTGCATTTCGTCCCTTGAGACCAAGAAGTCTGGTAATTATAAAAATTTTGAATTTTATTTTCAATAAATTTTCATGAAAATGGTCTTTGAGGCCATTATCATGTAAATTTATTGAAAATAAAATGTCTACCGAATTACACCTTATCTCTTTGCACATATTTTTAAATTAAAATATGAAAGTTTAAGGTAGTTTGACATCTTCCACTTGGATCCCTGTATATTAAAGGTTGAGACTGTTCCATTTTTTTTGAGAATTAAATAATATATAAAGTCAGTTAGACCAATACTTGGATGGTAAAATGTACCTTTAGTATTTTCCATGTGTCACTGACAAAAGTATGTGTCTGCAACAGGTGAATAGACAAACGTATTAACGCCTGGCAGTTGACAATTATCTCAAATAATTGTATTCATGGTTGTAAGATTTGAAAATGATCTGTTACATGCACAACTCTCTTCAATCCTCTTTTGAGTTTATCAAATTTTTTTTCAGGTAATCCAGATCCATTAGTGTTCCATGCTCCACAAATCTTCTTTGACTGTCTCCAGCAAAGAATATCAACTGGAAATAAAAAGAAACGATTACCAAACTTCACCACTGGTTTTGTGAGGAAAGACGCATTGCCATTGGGAACATTCACAAAGTACACATGGCACATCACTAATATATGTCATGTCAAAAATATCTTTGATACACCAGAGGTACATTATCTTTCTTTCTTTTTTTCATGTACCAGGTCCAGTGTTTGTTCAGAATTTTATAGACCCTAAACGGCCCAATTCCGACTTTCATCAGTTTTACTGCAATAGAACAGGTGCCCATACAGGAGTCCACAGGGGCCTAAATTTGGCTGCTTTCCCAATAGGAAAAAAGTTGAGTTTTTTCCCAATTTGATATCCAAATTTCCCAATTGTTATCATGTGTTGTCCGTTCATAAACACCGGTTGTTATATATATTGGTAATTAGGATTGAATATTATATGAACAGCATTTAAAAG
The DNA here is from genome assembly GCA_031216915.1 of Pictodentalium vernedei. NCBI lineage: Eukaryota > Metazoa > Mollusca > Scaphopoda > Dentaliida > Dentaliidae > Pictodentalium > Pictodentalium vernedei. The sequence continues at coordinate 294,452,100 of CM062295.1, read as the reverse complement.
TAGTGCTGGACGATACTAGCCAAAATAATAATCCTGGTTTTGGGAAAGTAGGTCGTGATTATCGATATAATTACAATATTGTTCTCTGTGAAGGTTGTGTTTATTCTGGTAAATATAGTATATACAGTTTCCTGTATGAATGCAATAGACTCTGCTGTATTAAGCAGAAATATGCTGAGCACATATATTTCATGTCTAAGTTTAATAATAACTTTGATTTAAAATGTGTGTTGTGAATTTGTGTCCATGCATGTTCTCCAGATAGAAGGCACGGGACATATCAGAATGTAATGTTCATTTTTCAACTTTTTTCCTCCCTTGATGTGTTTCTCCAATGTTTACTGGAATGCAGTCAACATTGGAGAGACACACCAAGGGGTGTAACAATTGAACATTGAACTTTTCATATTGAAAACGTGACCAAAATGAGTTTGTACAGTCCTTGAAGAACAGAATCACAGAAGTGTCATAGAAAGTTGTGTTTTCGAGAAATCATGTAATTATACCCCTCGCAAACAAAGTTTGGGGGGTATATAGGAATCACCCTGTCCGTCTGTCTGTCCATCTGTCCATCCTTATAAGCGCAACTCCTCCTAAACCGTTTGAAGAATTTTCATGAAACTTTACACAATGGAAGAACTCCATACGAAGATGTGCATGAAGTAATATAATTCCGTTCTGACATTTCCAAGGGGAGATAATCTAACACAGAAAACATCAATATCATTAGGAAAATTGAAATTGCTCACAACCTGGGTTGTAATATGACCAGTTCCGTTAAAAAATTTAACTCTACCCCAAAAAGCATATATTTTTATACTGTACCAATGACCCAGACATAGCTGGTGCTAACTCTTAAAATATAGGGCCAAACACAAATTTTGCCCCCCAATCCCCCAAATTTGCATCTAAAACCAAAGAAAACATGTCCTGAATGGCCCTCCACACTTCACCTCTACTGCGCATGCGCAGTGTCAAGGACGTTCCGAAATTGGTGCCATTAATCATTCTCAGTTTGGCCCTTCATCAGTTAACATCTGACTGATCTTTGTGCTTGTAAATCTCAGTTTAAATGATGCCAGACACATAAATATTAGTGAAATGGTGATTCTAAGGAGGATATAGAAGGAGGAGAGGAATAATGTGTGACAGAATATTATCAGGGCTGTAACTTAAAATTTTTTAATGAAATTATGTTAAGTTACCTATTTTCGAGGCAGCAGCTATTTTGTTGTTGTCATTCTTGTTATTTAGTTGCACTGATTTTTCAGTGTTTTCCTCTCTCCCTTTCCTTTAAGTCCCCTCTTGCTATTCTCCCATGCTTTTGGCATAGTTTCTGTAATTATTATTACTAAAATTTATTGGGAGTTTTAGCTGAATAACAGAATGAATTCTGTTCTTTTCCCCATGTTTACGTCTTCACCTATGGGTGGTTAGGCGTTGTGTTCTGCATCTACCATCTGATGTTCTGCAGTTTCTTCCCTGGAAGTCTCTGTTTTGCATCAGATAGTGTATTTTTGGTAACTGATTTCGGACCTGGGTGCCTGGAGTCTTATTTTAGTGTTTTTACACTCATTGTTTACATTTACAACAACCCTCTGTGTGAGGGGGGGATTTCTTGAAAATAATATCTTGATGTTAATTTAATCATAACTAGATACATTATTATTGTTCGTAAGTGTTGCATAAATTGTTTAAAATATTTTTAAATTTTTTGTCCACACTTAGGCTTGGGATCCATTGGGGCTCAACGTTACTTTTCAGAAACTTGGGCTATTCTGAAAAAATATTTTTTCAAAATATTTTGATTTTAATTATTTTTTCCATGTTAATGGATCATATTATTATTATGTATTTTGATTGTCAGGGGTTGGTGCGAGTACCAGGACTTTCTTTTCTTTTCACATTGAAAGGATTTTGATCAATTGTAATAAGAGGAAGTCTTCCTCTGACTTTTATAATCATTCTATATGTAGTCAGTGTACTCGCATTAACTCCTGTTCTGTATCTGATGATTTCGATGGCAACATGGGAAGCGTATGTCACGGTATGTTAGTGGGGAATTGGACATTCCGGTCTTTTCCCCGCAGGGTCACTCTACTTTATCAATTTCTATTTCAGACGATCAAGATTAGGGTGATGTATCTGTGATGTCTTCCAACAGTGTGCCTCCGTCGTCACAATTAATGAAGGGCTAGCGGAAAGTGCTCATGTTATTACGCCAATTGCCTAAGAGGAACCTAGTAGGTTCGACGGCCTTTGACGTCCGCTAGCTCGCCCGGTGTAGCGTCCATTCATCGAATGGTTCGGCAGCCGGGTTCGTCCGTTGCGGTCTAGAAGGAGTTTTGGGGTGATGCGAGCACTATAAATCAACCAAATGCACACCCAGTGACGGCGGATTAGAGGGAGAACGTAGGAAGCCTTTTAGTCCGGTTCATAGCTCATTCTGGTCCATCCGGACGGCGAGCGAGAGAGGCCCCTCTCTCGTACAACAACATCTGGCCCCAGATGTTGTGGTACAAAATGTTTCGCATTCAGAGCAGACGTCCGCCGCTCGGGACGTTCGACATATAGTCAGTCCGGAGAGACTGTCAATAAGGCTTCCTCATTCTCATGGTAGCGCACACGACCGCTCTTGGCTACGTGACCTCGGATATCCAGTCAGCTTCGCCTGTCAGAGAATCATCGGCGACCAGGTCACACCATCCGGAGGCCTGCAGACTCCGGACGTTCGCATAGGAAAGTGTGCGGGAGTCAACGTACACGGAGCTTCCGGCGGCATTGCATCGTAAGACCGCTACTGCACAGGCCTCGGGGACGGACGTGCTATCCTAAATAGCACAGCTTATCGCAGCATCCCAGCAACAACTGAATCTGTCGCATAATGTTTTATCCGACGATGCTGGGTCGGGACACTCCGCGGAAGCGGGTACGGACGTCCGAAAATTTCATCCAGTCCGACGGGATACCGAAAGGGATTCGGAGGATTTCGAGCTTTCCCTTTCGGAACAACATATGCTGTTGTGTATGTCATCTGACTTGATCTTCTACAGGTTCTTTCGTCGGACCAGAATGCTGCGATGCCGGATAAGAAACTGATAGCGTCGGTGGACTTAGAAATTTTTGGTTCGGTTCAGGGACATCGTCCCTCAGTTCTGACATAGTCCAATAATGTCACACAAACTTTCGAATTATTGAACGACGCTATATATTTATTATTATATGCTTGCTATTACCAAGCATTTCTGGTTTCTTGTTCGCAAAAGTTACGGAGATGTCTTTCAAAAGTGTGCCTCTGTCGTCATAGTTAATGAAGAGCTAGCGGCAATAAGTGCTCATGGAATATGTCTATCGCCTAAGAGGTCCCTTGTAGGATCGACGGAGTGACATTCGCTAGCTCACCCGGTGTAGCGTACATTCATTGAATGGTTCGGCAGTCGGGTTCGTCCGTTGCGGTCTAGGAAGGAGATTTGGGTGATGCGAGCACTATAATTACTTTAGTACTCACCCAGTAACGGCGGATTGAGGACAGATCGGAGGAAGCCTGTTAGTCCGGTTCCTGGCTTGTCCAGGTCCGTCCGGGCTGTGAGCGAGAGAGGTCCCTCTCTCATCTAACAACATAGGGGACCGCATGTTGTGGTTCAGATATTTTACATTCGGAGCATATGTCCGTCGCTCGGGACGCTCCGTTATATTGACAGTCCGGGAGACTGTCGATAATGCTTCCTCATCCTCACAGCAGTGCACACGACCGCACATTGGCTACGTGACGTCGAGTATCCGATCAGTTTCGTCATTCAATGATTCCACGGCGAACAGGTCACGCCATCTGGTAGCCAAGGGACACGAGGCCTATACACTCCGTTCGCTCGCATATTAGTAGTATGCACGGGGTAACGATCACGGAGCTTCCAGCGGCAATGCATCGTAGGACCGCTTCTCCACAGGCCTCAGTGACGGATGTGCTATCCGAGTTAGCACAGTTTTTTTGCAGCATCCCAGCAATCAACAGTTTCTCGGTCGAATCACGAATTATCCGACGGCGCTGGGTCGGTGCGGTCCGTGGTTGCATCAGGTACGGATGACCGAACGCTTTATAGGGTCCGACAGGATGGCGAAAGGGATTCGAAAGATTTCGAGTTTTCCCTTTAGTAGCATCGGAAGCTGCCATATATATCTTCTGGCATTTTCTTCCAGTGATTGTTATTTCGGACTACATTGCTGCGATGTTGGATAAGAGACTTATAGCGTCATTGGACACGGAATTTTGGATCGGTTCAGGGACATTGTCCCTGACTTACCGATACAGTCCAATAATGTCATTAGAATATGTGTATTATTTATCGACGCTATATATATATAAGCCTGCTACCAAGCATGATAGTTTAGTTTCTTGTCCGCAATGCTCATTTCTGCCTTTTATCATTTATACAATTAATTTTTTTTAGGCTTGCTTTATGTCATTGGATGAACATTATTCAGAAACGCATGTCCAAATCCTGTCGGTTAATTCGACAGTAGTGGCGTATCTCCGGAACCAGGGAGGCACTCATTCGTTTCCGTTATTCAATTTAATGGAAAGAATCCTTCTGTTTGTTATAGTACACCAAGTTCTGCTTCGGTCCGTCATATTCCGGGTCGTCTGATTGTATTACCGGACTCCCGTTCACTTATGGGTCGCTTGTTGCCGTCAGAATGGACTCTCAACAAACAAGTATTCAATCAAATTTGCTATCAATGGGAGCGCCCAATGATAATTTATTTACGACACAACTTGCTAATCAATTGCAGACGTATGTGTTTGCTTGTCCGGATCTCTGAGCTTATGTTGTTAACGCTCTATTGATCTAATAGGACGGAATGATAGGATATGCGTATCCTCCTGCGCTGTTGTTTCAGCAAGTATTGCTAAGATAAACAACCACAATACATTTCTGTTGATAGCATCTCTGTCTTCACAGAGACTGTGGGTAAATTTACTCTGATGTCTACTGTGGGACTTAACGCGAAATCTTCCTCCATGAGGGGATCTTTTTTCGCTGGGTAAAATCGTGTCATCTTTATAACAACCCGCAAGGTCTCAACCTTCACGTATTCCGTTGTGTGGTCCTTATTGCATTGTAAGCATTGTACTGGACGAGCTTTGGACGCGATTTCTTACTATAGGAGAACCTCTTCTTCGCTATACTATGCGGCTAAAGTGGAGGCTCTTCCGTCGTTGGTGTAGGGATCACTATGTTGATATTGTGGATCCCTCCATACTAGTCATTGCAACTTTTTTTGTATACTTGTTTCACAAGATCTACTGCAGCCTGTTATTATTAAGGTTATAGGTTTATGTTACCTCATACCTATGCTGTCTATGATAGTTTACAATTGAGTCTTATGTCTCTTTATCTAAGTCAGTTAGTAACTTTTCGATAAATAGACTTAGAATCATTAGATTAAATTCCTATACGGAATTTAACTTCGGTTCTTATTTAGCTAAGTAATCATTTGAGCCTCTGGAAACAGTAGTTTTCAAATTCTGACCTTTTAGACAGTAATTCTGTTGGCTTCTCTTTTACTGAAGAGTCAGTAAGTTTCTTGCACTATCGGTGGTCGATTCTCACTTTCGTAGTATCGGAAACACTATTTCCTTTACTATTTATGTTGGATTTTGGCATAAGAGTCAGGCTCCTAATTAATATCCGGAACCTATTGTTATTAAGGTCCTTCCGTCTTCGTACGGGCATAGGCCTTTACTCTGTCCGGTTAGAGTTTATGTATTTATAAACAGATATCTGTTTATTACTACGGGCGTAAGCTTCTTCTGTCTTTGATGCCTAATAGAAGGACGTTACGCTCCATTCTATTGCTTATGGATTCAATTAACTATCGATACTGCTTATGGTATATCATTGACTCAGCAGTTGTGTTTGAGATTCGGCTCATAAAGTAAGAGTTCTTCTACATCTTGGGCTTACTTTAATAGTGTCGCTATTATAGATTTTTGAAGGCTGCTCATTGCGCTCAGCCATCCACATTCATGAATTTTTATCTCAGAAATATCGAGTCCATTTCTGGAGGCCTTTGTTGTTAGGTCTGTTATCTACTGCTCAGAATGTCATTCATTTAACAGTTGCTACTATAGCTAGGTAGGCTGTCTGTTTCGGCAGTGACTCCGTTATGCTGCCCTCTTCGCTCTGGGCTATTTGACCCAGGGCAAGGAAAAGGGGGGGGGGGGGAGGGTGTTCCCTTGGGTCACCTGTTTTACTATGAAAACAAGGGGTTACCTCCTCCGGAGTTAGTAATTCTGAGCTGTTATTGGGATGGTTGTTTAGTGAGAAGTTTATGTTTTAAAAATTCATTCAGGTCTTAGTTTTTATAGTATAGCTTTTGAATATAGCACGTGTCAACGGACATTATTATACATTCCTCAGACACTTTTAAGGAGTATAAAGAGTCTCTATTCTCTAGACTCACTTTATTTATTGGCTTACTTTAAAAATTATTAGTATAAGGATTATACTAGATATTAATAGAGTACATGGATGTATGATGCTCAATTTTGGAAGGTGTTGTATCTTTCTAATTTATCATAAATAAGAAAGATACATGTAAGGTCTAATACTTCTTTTTCCCTAGAGGGGATGACTCTATTTTATATTTTGAGCGTATCCCATCTTGCTCTATGTCCTTGGCCCTCCAGCCTTTTTACTATTCAGCTATGTCTGGGTCATTGGTACAGTATAAAAATGTTAAAAAATTTATAGTAATTTATATATTTTTTATACTTACCAATGACCCAGACAGGGATGGTCCTCCCAGGAGTTGGGAACTCTTACCTCCCCGCTGAGTACATAGCGCTTACCAGGCACTGGTTATGAGAATGATTAATGGTGCCAATTTTAGAACGTCCTTGACACTGCGCATGCGCAGTAGAGGTGAAGTGTGGAGGGCCATTCAGGACATGTTTTCTTTGGTTTTAGATGCAAATTTTGGGGATTGGGGGGCAAAATTTGTGTTTGGCCCTATATTTTAAGAGTTAGCACCAGCTATGTCTGGGTCATTGGTAAGTATAAAAAATATATAAATTACTATAAATTTTTTAACTTTCTTGAACTTTCTACAAATGTGTTCACAACCGAGGGATATGGGTGAAACTGTGTCTCCAGATGTTTACTATGACCAATTTTATGTAAATAAATGCAGGAACATGATATTTCCACCAGTCTCCTCTTCTTACAAAATGGGCAAGAGCCCACTCTTCAATGACAACCAATGACAACCCTCCTCCCCCCCCCCCCCTCCCCAATATTCTGCCAAAACCTTGAATTTCATATCATACTGGATGCATGGAGGTAGTCAGAAATGTTTCATATTGAAATAATATTGATAAGGACGAGAGAAATGTTGAAACTGACTACCTTAAGGGTTGTATATCTGGCTTTCCGATATTCTGTGGCATCAAAATTTGATAAATTGTCACAAAAATGTTACAGATTTCTTGACACAGAAAAAGTAACCTGCGCACTCTCCCATAAATTGTATTAAGCTAAATCGATGGAGATGAAGTAATTTAACTTCAAAGATAGTATGAAGGACATCCACAGAATATGAAGCCTTTAAATTTAGGTACCTCCTGTTCAAAATAAAGCCCAAATATGGGCTTTCAGCACTCTACCAGTGTCTGACTATTCAAAGGCTATTTCAATATCACTAGAATCTTGTATTTATGATCCATGCAAACAAGCTCAGCATAGGGTTTAAGATGCCCTGATTCGAGAACTTAGAAAGATCCTCCTTTACAGATGCTGGATAAAGTGCTCAGGCATCTCTTCTCCTTCTCATACACAAGTGTTGGCTCATATGAAACAACACTATAGTAGTCACATAGAGAGTGACATTGGCATATTAGGTTAAGAAGGGTGTGATGCAGTAGAGTGCTTTACAATTGCGAGAAAAAATACAGATGGGCCAACAGACATCTAAACAACTTATATTACTATGTCTTCCGTTGCCATCTCCCAAGCATTTTATAAATCTATCTGGTATTTTTGCCTGCTCAGCATACATTTACCAATATTCATATTCCATAGATAATGTGTCAGAGAAAAGTATGCAATCCAAAATGGACACAACAGTATTTAATAGCAAACACACCGAAAATGTGGAGAAAGTGGGCAGCTTGTCTGAATATGATGTTTTTAGCTGCAACAAGCAGCTCTATATGTGGCAGTGTTGGTCGTCAGTCTGTCAGTCGGTTGGTCTGTCATTTGACCAGTTAATCAGTCGATCTGTGACCAACGGGTTTTAAGCTCATTAATGTTTAAAATACATGGTGGAATGACATCCTATTTGGTACAGTACAGTCATCGTGGACTGGTTGTAATCTATGTGTGGGCAGTGATGTCCACGAATGCATTTACCAGGTGATAAAAATCTGCAAAATTTTAATTGATGAAACACTGGGTTGTATTCAGTGCCTCATTAATTAAATTTTTAATGATTATTCTTATAATTAGTGTTTGGAATATAATATTGCGTCCATGGAAATATTGCCCACCCGTGGAAAGTGACCAGTCTATGCCTGGCGACCGTACTGTATGCAAATGTATTATATTGATGTCTAGCCTCATATTCAAGGCCAGAGTTATTTGGAGTATTTTTCTCTGAGTTATCCTTTATGGACATGGAATCTGGGTATGACTTAAATTTTTTTCCTCTGTTCTGTTACATGTTTTGTTCATTAAATCATCTTATTTGTCTCTACTGTCTTCCCTTTCCATAATATCACTGTGAAAATCCGTCAACTCGGGTATGACTTAAATTTTTTTCCTCTGTTCTGATACATGTTTTGTTCATTAAATCATCTTATTTGTCTCTACTGTCTTCCCTTTCCATAATATCACTGTGAAAATGCGTCATTTTGTCTTGAAATGCGCTGATATCTGACAATACTCATCAAATTGACTTTTCTGGTTGTTGGTGACCTTAAAGGTCAAAATCCAGATGTGCATCCAGGTAGATCGTTCAAGAGTATTCACTGTAGAGTTGGATGGCATCAAGACCTTGCCATTAACACAAAGATGCCATCAAAATGTTTTTTTCTGACCTTGGCTGTAGTATTGTTACCGAATTCAGCTGGAAGATGTCATTTGCACAAAAATTTCTTGAATAACTTTCAACAACTAAAAAAAATTCATTTTTTTGTCTTGCAAACATAGCTTATAATCTCTCATTGGAATGAGCTAATTGTGCTCCTCCTGATGAGGGGTTAGAAGCTATGTTTTGGAGGCAAAAGTAGAAAAAAAAATAAAACTTTGAATGGTGACGTTTGTGAATTACACTGGTGAGACAAATATATTACATTGGGTAAAATGTTCGCATCTTTTGACTGTGCAAGTCTACAAATTTGTAAAATGATCAGGATTATTTTGCTAATTTAGTACAAAGTAATGTGTTTAATTTACGCTGTTCCAAACAAAGACCGTGATTAAATTATTGTATCTTTGTCAGTTGACAAACTTGTGTGATGATCATGATGGAATTGTATGAAAAGTGTTTATTTGTCAAGGAAAAATTAACTTTGTTCCAGAAATATGGAATATTCTTATTGTACAGGCATTGATGAGTCCAGTAAATTGTAAGATAATAATTTTAATGAATAAAGTAAAATATCAGTTGCCTTTGGGCTCCAAATGCCCAAGTTATAATTGGGGAGATGGGGTGAGAGGGTGTGTTGATGTGACTAGGTATTCACCTGCATCAAATGTTAGTGTATCAAGTACAGTACAAGTCAAAATAAGTTGCAGCATAACTGCAATAAACTAGGTATACTGCTGCTCCTGCACTGATAAGATCAGAATCTGACATCATTTTCTGGAAAGCTCTCAGTAAGAGCTTTCCAGAAAATGATGTCAGCTTCTGGTCGTATGAGTTTAGGAAGAGAAAGAAACATCGTTTATAGTGGTTATCCTACAACTTATTTTGACTTGTACTGTATGTGCACCATGCCTTATATCAGGCTCCGACAAGGGAGATAACTTGCATTTTATTGTGAAATTCATACAATTTGTTTCTCTTGTAAAACAAGTGTATCAAATTCAAATTTAACGAAATGTGATAGGAATGTTTCCTACCATATGATGATTCAAGTTTGTTTGAATCTGTATTATTGTCCAGTTTTTGCCAGTTCCTTCAAGCTCCCATTCAAAGGGTCGAGGATGGGGTGGGGGGGGGGCTCAGCTGGTAGAGGTGCAGGCTGCAAGCCGAAAGGTCCTCGGTTCGAATCCCACCTGCGGCAACCGCGTTGTATCCTTGGGCAAGACACTTCACCCCCATTGCCCATGTGGGGGCACGGTGACGCTGTGCACTAAGGCGTACTGCACGTCGATGGTGCACCTGTCTTCAACCAATGCTAACCCTGCTTGTGTGGAGTTAGTATGTTGGGGAGCGACACTTGCTCGCCATTGCTTGGTTCTCTCCGGGTACTCTGGCTTCCTCCAACCGTAAAACTGTCGTGGTCATGATTAGCCATTGTCAGAAATATGTGACCTTAAACACCAATAAATAAATAAATGAAGGGTCGAGAACACTTTCTTGTTTTCCAGTTCCGCATCAGGGTTATAAATCTTGCTCAACAATAGCTCTGGTGAATTAACCCTTTACCTAGCATCACTGTCATATCTAGTGAGTTGCCATTTAAATTTTATTATTGGCCCTCGACCTCCTTAGGAGGTTCATTGGATATATAGTTGAGGTCTCCATCCATCTTTATGTCGGTGCGTATGTCCATCTATATGTAAAACATTTTGTATTATAACTCTGGCATCGTATGCAGGATTTTGATATCCTTTGGTATGGTGATAGACCAGCATGGGGAAATGATATCTACAAATTGCAGGTTTTGTCCACATATTCATACCAGAGTTATGTCCTTTGTAGGACTTAGAAAAATAGTGAAATGAACATTTTTCATTATACATCTGACATCCGTTGTCGGATTTTGATGTGCTTAAATAAATAAATAAATAAATAAATAAATAAATAAATAAATAAATAAATAAATGGTGATTGACTGGTATGGGGAAAGGCTTGACACATATTGCGGGTTCTGTCCATGCACATTTACCTCAGTTATTCATCTTGTTAGACTTACAAAAACTGTTCCTATGAACCTTTTGCATTTTTATACTGTACCAATGACCCAGACTTAGCTGGTGCTAACTCTTAAATTCTGGCGCCAAACACAAATTTTACCCCCCAATCCCCAAAATTTGCATCTAAAACCGAAAAATACATGTCCTATATGGTCCTCCATACCTTTCCTCCACTGCGCATGCGCAGTGTCAAGGAGGTCTTGAAATTGGCGCCAAACGTCATTTCTTTGTTTGGCCCTTCATCAGTTCACATCTGACTGATATTTGTGCTTGTAAATCTCAGTTTAAATGATGCCAGACACATAAATATGAGAGAAATGGTGGATCTAAAGAGGAAATAGAAGGATGAGAGGAAAATTCAGTGGCAGGAAATAATCAGGGCTGTAACTTGAAATTTTTTTACGAAATTATGTTATGTTCCCTAATTTCGAGGCATGAGCCTGTTGTTATCATTCTTGCTATGAAAGTTCCACTGCTTGATCAGTGTTGCCTCTCTCTCTTTCCTTTATTCCCCCCTTGCTATTCTCCCATGCTTTTGGCATATTTTCTGTATTAATTATTACTAAAATTTCTTGGGAGTTTTGGCTTCGTAACAGAATGAATTTCTGTTCTTTTCCCCATGTTGACGTCCTCACCCTTAGGTGTTTAGGCGTTGTGATCTGCATCTACCATCTGATGTTCTGCAGTTTCTTCTATGGAAATCTCTGTTTTGCATCAGATAGTGTTTATATTGGTAACTGATTTCGGGCCATGTTTATCAGTGCCTGGAGTCATGTTTCCGGTTTTTATACAACTTCTTGTTTACATTGACAATGGTTACTGCTGATAGTGATTTCTTGTCTTTACATTAGTTTAGACATAGCAAGATACATTAATATTGTATGTAAGTGTTGCATTAATTTTTTAAAATGTTTTAAAAATTTTTGTCCACACTTAGGCTTTTTTGGGATCCATTTGGGCTCGGTGTTCCCATTGGGAACTTGGGCTCAGGGTTTGTGTTTTGTCACGGCCGATCGGCACCGGCCCCGAGATCGGCCGCGAGAAGGTTGTCGTGGAGGCCATTTTTCCGGCCGCGATCGATCCGCGAACTACAATCTAAACTAACCCATCTGCCGCGAATATGCAGTCCTTCGTTTTTAGTGTGCGCTGGCACACGCAGTGCGCGGGTAAATGCCGATGGTGGCGCGTTATGTTGGGCGCACGTAGCCGTTCAAAAAGTAGCGCTTGCAAATAAAAATAGACAGTCAAAATGTCCGAGGCCAAAATTATCTACCCCAAATCACAGGCCCTCATGGTTTGATCAGTATTAAACACTGGCATTTTTCAAATGTAAACAACACTTTCAAAGGAAGTATCCCTTACACATGCGCAGTAAGTTTTCTTCAGGAAAACATCTGTCAAATATTGAACATCGAGCATCGTTAACGCCCACGACAATTGTCAGTCTCCAACACTTGCATGGAAAATACGCCCACTCAATCACCAAACATCTCGGCACTCACCAGTTTCACCTGTCAATAATTTTGCAGTCTGCTCACACACCTACCAATTTCAGGGACAAAACTGCTGTAAATAACCGGATTTCATACATTTATTTTGCCAAGAAGAAAATTTCTTTCACAACCTGTCTTAGAAAATCGTGAATCGGAAATTTTTCCTGATAGATTAAAAATTACCGCAACTCATTTGAAGGAGCGAATCAATTGCAAAAAGCCAAAAATATTTTTGGAAAATCCGAAACACACAAAATCAAATCTTTGCGGTTTTTATCGCCCAACTCGAATGCCCATAATTAATAATATGCGTTTCATTTTGACATACCATTGTATTTTTTATATATCAATCAAGGGTGAGTGTTAGATGTATCATCAGTTCCAACAATTATCCCGCCTCATAAATTTATTTATATCGCCCAACTTGGGCACTTGACATACGTTTCGAAAAACATAATGGCACCAGTCATTCCAAAAATAAACAAAAGTAACAAGCCATCTGAAGTGCAGGTTTGGGATGTTTGGCCTTTTACAGTTTAGCCTTGGGACGTTTCGCCCCGGTATATTTCTGCCCTGATATGTTTTGAAATCGAAGACGAAACAAAAGAAGAAGAAGAAAAAAATGGGGGTGTTTTGGCCTCGACAGGCGGTACGTTTCGGCCCCAGTTGAGGCCGAAACGTCCCCCCCCCCAAAAAAAAACGAGGCCGAAACAACCCAGAACCGACGTGATTGTGGCATTTCACACATTTTTTTACCCTACAAACCTGCGACGCTGTATTTGTAAACACAAAGCCTGGTGGATTCAGCTCTGGTCATGTACCCAGATGTATGGGTCGGAAGTCTTTCAACCCAAATGGGCGACAGCATATATGTAAAGAAAAGGGAGTGGGCGGGGGGGGGGGGGGGGGGGGGGGGGGGGGGGGGGGGGGGGCTATTTCGAGTTTTAACTGTAACTTATATGGTATTTCGGGTGGAGGGGGGGGGGGGGGTAGCGGGGGTATTTCTAGTTTAAATTGTAACTTATAAAGATTTTTCAGGTGTCATATTTTCTGTTTTCGAATAAAGTTCTGTTATTCATTTGAATTGATACCCATTAATTTACTATGAACCATACAAAACCAGTTTTGAAGTGGAAACCATTTGTAACCACCAAAGAGTCATTTTCTTTGACTTTGGAAAATTGACCCTGAATAGGCCCCGACCCTCTGATCCCAGGGCCAATTTTTTGGCCTCGACCATTTTCTAAATCACGAACCCTGTGGGCTTTTCTGAAAATTTTTTTTTTTGAAAATTATTTTCTTTTAAACATTTTAATGGATTATGTTATATTATGTATCTTTATTTCAATCGATAGTGCGACTAATATGACTGTGTATTTTGTATTGATGAAAAAATATTTTTTTATTTATAATGCGAGGATTTCTTCCTCTAATTCTCAGGTTCAATGTATTCGCACTAATTCCTGCTCTGTGTGTGTTGATTGAAATGACAACGTTGGAGGCGTGTGTCACGATATTGTGTTTGCGGGGAGGGGTCCATAGCGGTCCTCTCTCCGTAGGGTCACTCTATATTATCATTTTATTTTTCAGAATTCAGAGTGATGTTTTTGTGATGTCTTCAACAAGTGTGTCTCCGTCGTTGCAGTGTTAGGGCTAGTGGCTAAGTGCTCAGGGTAATACGACAATTGCCGAAGAGGTCCCTAGTAGGATCGAAGGCATTGATCGTCCGCTAGTCCGCCCGGTGTAGCGACCATTCATCGAATGGCTCGACAGCCGGGTTTGCCCGTTACGGTTCTGGGAAGCAGTGTGGGTGATGCGAGCACTATAAACTTGGAACGTGCACACCCAGCAACGACGGATCCGAGGATAGTACGGAGGAAGCCTGTCAGTCCAGTAGCTAGCTCGTCCAGGTCTTTCCGGACCGCGAGCGAGAGAGGCCCCCTCTCTCTTACAACTACATTTGAGCCGCAATGTTGTTGTATGTTTGTTTGTTAGTCGGAACATACGTCCAATCCTCCTGTTCGGGATGTTCCGTCACATACACAGTCCGAACTGGCTGTGTTATGGGCTTCCTCATCCTCATGTCAACACACACCACCGCACCTTGGCTTGTGACCACAGAGTTTCAGGGGACGTTCACATATTATATAAATGCAGGAATGAACGTTCCTAGAGCTCCTGCTTTGCCGACAGGGAATATTGTCGACCAGGTTACTTCATCTGTTAGCCAAGGATATGAGGTCTTTCCTGATGGGACGTTCGCATATTATATAAATGCAGGAATGAACGTCCCTGGAGCTGCCAGTGGATATTATGTAAGTCACGGCTCCACAGGCCTCATTCAGGAATAAGAATGCGGTGATTTTCTGTGATGTCTTCAAAAAGTGTGCTTCCGTCGTCACATTCAAATGAAGAGCTAGTGGATAAGTGCTCATGATATTACGTCAGTTGCCTAAGAGGTCCCAAGTAGGATCGACAGCTTTGGCGTCCGCTAGCTCGTCCAGTGTAGCGTCCATTCATCGAATGGTTCGTAACCGGGTTCGTCCGTTGCGGTCCAGGAAGGAGATTTGGGTGATGCGAGCACTATAAAATATACTACATGCACACCCAGTGACGATGGATACGAGGAGGGTACGGAGGAAGCCTTTAAGTCCGGTTCCTAGCTCGTCCAGGTCCACCCAGGCTGCGAGTGAGAGAGGTCCCTCTCTCGTACAACAACGTCTGAGAACAGATGTTGTGGTACAAATGTTTCTCATTCGGAGCATACGTCCACCGCTCGGGACGCTCCGTTATATAGACAGTCCGGAGAGACTGCTCTAATGGCTTCCTCATCCTCACGGCAGCGCACACGACCGCACCTTGACTATGTGACCACTGTTATCTAGCCAGTCTCGCCGACCAAGGATTTCACGGTGACCAGGTCACGCCATCCGGTAGTCAGGAATATGAGGCCTATAGACTCCGGACGTTCGCATAAGTAATATGCAGGAGTTAACGTCCAGGGAGCTTTCAGCGGCTAAGTAACGTAAGACCGCTGCTCCACAGGTCTCTGTAACGGACGTGCTATTACAAATAGCACAAATTATCGCAGCATCCCAGCAGATGACAGAATCTCTGTCGGATCAGGATTTATCCGACGACGCTGGGTCGGTACGCTCCACTGAAGCATCAGGTACGGACGACCGAGAATTTCAAGTGGTCCGACAGGATGGCAAAGGGATACAGAGGAGTTGTTTTTTTCCCTTTCGGAACAACATAAAGTTGCCGTAGATATCATCCAGCATTATCTTTCAGAAGTTGTTCTGTCGGACCAAAGGCTGCGATGCCGGATAAGAAACTGTTAGCGTCACTGGACACGGAATAATTTTATCGGTTTAGGGACATCGTCCCTGAGTTTCCGACACAGTCCAATAATGTCACAAGAACATTTGAACTATTGTAGGGCGCTATATATAAGCTTGCTACCAAAATGAGCAAGTCAGGTTTCTTATCGGCGAATGCCCTACATCTGCCTTTCATCAATTCAAGGAATAATTTCGAAACGGCAGGACAGGGCATACCGAGAGTTCCTCTGCGTCTAGACGATCAGGCCGAAGATCTAGAATGATCTATACCGTCGTCTATGTCAATTTCAACCGCAATGTTGGAAACGACAATAATGTCTAACAGAGTTATCTTAGACGCATTATCGTACGCAGATCTCCTTACTAAAGCATTTTCATTATGCCTTGAAGGGAAAGAATTCCAGGATGTACTATCTTCCTTAAGAGTTCTTTCAAGGGCAATAGCTTATTCCACGTATAACTCCGCCCTTTCAGTGGCAAACCTGGAGTTGGTTAGACGTGACGCGGCCCTAGCTACATCCACGCGCGTGGATGGTAAGGTGAAAAACTCTCTCAGAGTCGCTTCGGTCTCCGGAGAGCTTCTCTTCGACGGCAAGCTTTCAGCAATCTATGATCAGATAACTAAGAAAGCTTCGGATTCTCTGCTATTCAAATCCACTTCTAAAAAGTCGGATACAGCAGAAAAGAGTAAGACAGGCACTTCTGGGACAAGTACGCCCAAGAGAAGTTCCTATAGAGGTTCCTATGCGTCCTCTAGGTCTTATTCTAGAGACCGTCAAGGCAGCGACTCACGTGGGGGACATTATTCTGGCCGAGATAACCGGTCAGATGTCCCTAGGTCGACGGGGCGAGGTGCGGGTCGTGGAGGACGTAGTTTCTCCTTCCGCAAGCCTCGCAGGTCCAGGAGGTGATGGTATGAACCTCTATCGTGTTCCGGTAGGCGGAAGATTGTCGAGTTTCATAAACAATTGGGTGTCAATTACGGACGACCCCTGGGTTCGAGGGGTAATTTCGGAAAGACTAAGAATATCCTTCAAACGAA
The DNA here is from genome assembly GCA_031216915.1 of Pictodentalium vernedei. Lineage (NCBI taxonomy): Eukaryota > Metazoa > Mollusca > Scaphopoda > Dentaliida > Dentaliidae > Pictodentalium > Pictodentalium vernedei. The sequence continues at coordinate 294,435,077 of CM062295.1, read as the reverse complement.
AGCCTCCATTAATTCGAAGTCCAAATGGACTCGGCTTCCGTCAAATCCGCAGAGAAGAGACGCTCTTCTGTCAGAAGTACAGTCTCTTCTGGAGAAGAACGCGGTAGAGGTCGTAGAAGACCAGGAATCACCAGGTTTCTACAGCCATCTGTTTCTGGTTCCGAAACCAGACGGCTCGTTCCGTCCAGTCATAGATCTGAGCTGGATAAACAAGCTGATCGTCGCTCCGAAGCTCTATATGGAGACAATTCGATCAGTCAGAGCGAGTATTCGGGTGAACGACTATGCTACAAGCATAGATCTCAAGGATGCGTACTTTCACGTCATGGTACATCCGACATTCAGAAAGTATCTACTCTTCGCAGTCCTAGGAGTTGTATATCAGTTCCGAGCGATGTGCTTCGGTTTGAACCTAGCGCCCTGGGCTTTCACACGAATAATGAACTCGGTAATGATACATTTCCAAGCTCATTCGTCTGCGGTAACGTCGGCCTACCTGGACGACATTCTTCAGAGGTACGGCAACGGGTTAACGCTTCAGAACGATGTGCAGAATCTGCTTCTATTACTCCGACGTCTCGGTTTTATAATAAAAGAGGAGAAGTCGGATCTGGTGCTGTCCAAGTTATTCACCCACTTGGGAATGAGCTTTGAGACGCACAACAATCTCGTTCGTCTGCCGTTAACCAGAGCGAAATTAATCAGTTGTTACGCTCGCTATTGTCTTCACTTAGACAAAGTTACAGCGAGAGAATTCATCAGACTGATAGGGTTGTGTGGAGCTGCTGCAGATTTTGTTCCAATGGGGCGGCTACGCACTTGTCCTCTCCAAATCTTTTTGACTAAAAAAGAACAGAGTTGGAGGGTGAAGATTCTTTCGCTCGTTACGTACATCCTCGTGTAAGTCAAGTGAAACAGATTCAGACTTGGACAGATATTCAGTGGTTTATTCAGGGAAATAACTTCCACTGCAATTGCCGGATCCGAGTTTTACAGTTTTGACGGATGCCAGTTAAATAGGTTGGGACCCAACATTGAGCCCAACGGTTTTTAAGTGCCAGGGTCCTTGGGATCCGTAGTTCCTAATCAAGCACATAAACATCAGGAATTGATGTTATTTTGGCTTGCGTTACGTCATTGCATGAATGTTATCCAGAATGCCCACAGGCAATTCTGTCCGACAATTCGACGATATAAGCATATTTTCGGAACTAGGGAGGTACTCATTCCATTCTGTTATTCATTGTAACGGAATGAATCCTTCTGTTGGTACTAGAACATCAAGTTCTCCTATCGGTCCGTCGTATTCCGGGTCGTCTGAACGAATTAGCGGACTCCCTTTCACGAAAGGGCCGCTTGTTGCAGTCAAATGGACTTTTAACAACGAGTATTTATATCAGATTTGCTACCTATGAGAGCGGCCAATGATGGACTTTTTTGCGACGCATCTCAACAATCATTTGCAAGTGTATGTGTCAACATGTTCGGATCCTCGAGCATTTGCAGTTGACGCTCTATCCATCTTGTGAGAAGGGATAATAGGATATGGGTATCCTCCAGTGCCGTTGATTCAGAAGATATTGCTTAAGTTAAATAATCTCAATGCAATTCTGTTGGTAGCACCTCTGTCTCCACAAAGACCGTGCATTAATCTATTCAGGTGTCTGTTGTGGCTTATGCTGTGGAAGCTTCCTCCACATTTCGGTCCATTCTATAGCTAGATGGATTCTATTAGCTTTCAGTACTGCTTATGATAATATCTTCAACACAGCAGTCTGCGATTAAGATTTTAGCTCTTGAAGTAAGAGTTCTTTCTACTTCAGAGGCTTATGCTAATAGCGTTGCTATTACAGTTCTAATGACGGCTGCATATTGGTTTTAGCCTTTCACTTGTACAAATTTATACCTCAGAAATATTGAGTCCATTTGTAGAGACCGGCATTGTTTAGGTTCGTTATCTGTTGCTCAGAATGTCGTCCACTAAACAGATGCAACTATAGTTGTGTAGGCTTTTGGTTCCGGCAGTGACTCTGTGCTGCCGCCCTCTTCGCTCTGGGGTATTTGACCCAGGGCAAGGGGAAGGGGGGGGGGGGGGTGGGGCGGGTGTTCCCTTAGGTCACCTGCTTTATAGTGAAAAGCAAGGGAATACCTCCCCTAGAGTCAGTAATTCTAGACGGTACCGGGATGATTTTTAAAGTGTAAAGATCTTTTTTACTCATCTATGTAATATTTTTAAGTGTACCTCGGTGTGTAGTATTTGTATATGTCACATATCATGCAGACGTTAATATACAATTATCGGTCACTTTTAATGAATATAAGAGTCTCATTTATCTGGACTACTTTATTTAGCGGCTCTCCTTTAAAAATAATTACCATAATGGATTATTCTGGAGGTTAATAGACATCAGTGATGTTATTATGCTCAAGTACAGAATGGTGTTGTGTCTTTCTCTTTTGATGCAGAATAGAAAGATACATGTAAAGCCTATTTCTCCTTTCTCCTGAGGGGATAATTCTGGTTGAGTTATTGGATTGCTTTATGTCCTAGGCCCTCCAACCTTTTTACTATTCAGCTAAGTCTGGGTCATTGGTACAGTATAAAAATGTTAAAAAATTTATAGTAATTTATATATATTTTTATACTGTACCAATGACCCAGACATAGCTGGTGCTAACTCTTAAAATATAGGGCCAAACACAAATTTTGCCCCCCAATCCCCAAAATTTGCATCTAAAACTAAAGAAAACATGTCCTGAGAGGCCCTCCACACCTCGCCCCTACTGCGCATGCGCAGTGTCAAGGACGTTCCGAAATTGGCGCCATTTATCATTCTAAGTTTGGCCCTTCATCAGTTAACATCTGACTGATCTTTGTGCTTTTAAATCTCAGTTTAAATGATGCCAGACACATAAATATTAGTGAAATGGTGATTCTAAGGAGGATAGAAAAGGAGGAGAGGAAAAGAATGTGTGACAGAATATTATCAGGGCTGTAACTTAAAATTTTTTAATGAAATTATGTTAAGTTACCTATTTTCAAGGCAGCAGCCATTTTGTTGTCATTCTGATTATTTAGTTACACTGTTTTTTCAAGTGTTTTTCCTCTCTCCCTGTCCTTTAAGTTCCCCCTTGCTATTCTCCCATGCTTTTGGCATAATTTCTGTAATTATTATTACTAAAAATTTCTTGGGAGTTTAGCTGAATAACAGAATGAATTCTGTTTTTTCCCCATGTTTACGTCTTCACCTACGGGTGGTTAGGCGTTGTGTTCTGCATCTACCATCTGATGTTCTGCAGTTTCTTCCCTGGAAGTCTCTGTTTTGCATCAGATGGTGTATTTTTGATAACTGATTTCGGGCCTGGGTGCCTGGAGTCTTATTTTAGTGTTTTTACACTCATTGTTTACATTTACAACAGCCCTCTGTGTGAGGGGGGGATTTCTAAATAATAATATCTTTATGTTATTTCAATCATAACTAGATACATTATTATTGTTCGTAAGTGTTGAATAAATTGTTTAAAATTTTTTTAAAATTTTTGTCCACACATAGGCTTGGGATCCATTGGGGCTCAACGTTACTTTTCAGAAACTTGGGCTGTTCTGAAAAAATATTTTTTCAAAATATTTTGATTTCAATTATTTTTTCTATATTAATGGATCATATTATTATTATGTATTTTGATTGCCAGGGGTTAGTGCGAGTACCAGGACTTGTTTTCTTTTCACATTGAAAGGATATTGATCAATTGTTTTAAGAGGAAGTCTTCCTCTGACCTTATTATCATTCTATATGTGGTCAGTGTACTCGCATTAACTCCGGTTCTGTATCATATGATTTTGATGACAATATCGGAAGCGTATGTCACGGTATGTTGTTGGGGATTTGGACACTCGGTCCTTTCCCCGCAGGGTCACTCTACTTTATCAATTTCTATTTCAGACGATCAAGATTAGGGTGATGTATCTGTGATGTCTTCCAACAGTGTGCCTCCGTCGTCACAATTAATGAAGGGCTAGCGGAAAAGTGCTCATGTAATACGCCAATTGCCTAAGAGGACCCTAGTAGGTTCGACGGCCTTTGACGTCCGCTAGCTCGCCCGGTGTAGCGTCCATTCACCGAATGGTTCGGCAGCCGGGTTCGTCCGTTGCGGTCTAGAAGGAATTTTGGGGTGATGCGAGCACTATAAAATCAACTTAATGCACACCCAGTGACGGCGGATCGGAGAGAGAACGGAGGAAGCCTTTTAGTCCGGTTCATAGCTCATTCCGGTCCATCCGGACGGCAAGCGAGAGAGGCCCCTCTCTCGTTCAACAACATCTGGCCCCAGATGTTGTGGTATAAATGTGTCGTTAGCGGAGCATACGTCCGTCGCTCGGGACGCTCCGTTGTATAGGCAGTCCGCTGAGACTGCTAAGGCTTCCTCTTCTCGTCAGCGCACACGACCGCACCTTGGCTGCGTGACCGCCGATATATTACCAGCTTCGCCGATCAAGGATTCTTCGGCGACCAGGTCACACCATCCGGCAGCCAGGGATTCGAGACCGATGGACTCCGGACGTTCGCATAGGAAAGTATGCGGGAGCCATCTGATGCGGAGCTGCCCTCGGCGAAGCAGCGATAGACTGCGCCTCCGCAGGTCTCGACGCCGGACATTCTTGTGCACATAGCACAGCTTATCGCAGCATCCCAGCAGCCGACAGAAACGGTGTCGGATCGAGATTTATCCGACAGCGCTGGGTCGGTAGCCGGGGACTCGAGGCCTGCAGACTCCGGACGTTCGCATAGGAAGTATGCGGGAGTCAACGTACACGGAGCTTCCAGCGGCAATGCATCGTAAGTCCGCTACTGCACAGGCCTCGGGAACGGACGTGCTTTCCTTAATAGCACAGTTTATCGCAGCATCCCAGCATCAACTGAATCTGTCGCATATATTTTATCCGACGATGCTGGGTCGGGACGCTCCGCGGAAGCGGGTACGGACGTCCGAAAGTTTCATCCGGTCCGACGGGATACCGAAAGGGATTCGGTGGATTTCAAGCTTTCCCTTTCGGAACAACATATGCTGCGATGCCGGATAAGAAACTGATAGCGTCGGTGGACTTAGAAATTTTTGGTTCGGTTCAGGGACATCGTCCCTCAGTTCCGACATAGTCCAATAATGTCACACAAACTTTCGAATTATTGAACGACGCTGTATATATTATTATTTTATGCTTGCTATCCAAGCATTTCTGGTTTCTTGTTCGAAGAGTTATGGAGATGTCTTTCAAAAGTGTGCCTCTGTCGTCATAGTTAATGAAGAGTTAGCGGCAATAAGTGCTCATGGAATATGTCTATCGCTTACGGAGTGACATTCGCTAGCTCACCCGGTGTAGCGTACATTCATCGAATGGTTCGGCTGCCGGGTTCGTCCGTTGCGGTCTAGGAAGGAGATTTGGGTGATGCGAGCACTTTAATTACTTTAGTACTCACCCAGTGACGGCAGATTGAGGACAGATCGGAGGAAGCCAACAACATAGGGGACCGCATGTTGTGGTTCAGATATTTTACATTCGGAGCATATATCCGTTGCTCGGGACGCTCCGTTATATTGACAGTCCGAGAGACTGTCTTTAATGCTTCCTCATCCTTACAGCAGGGCACACGACCGCACATTGGCTACGTGACCTCGAGTATCCGATCAGTTTCGGCATTCAGTGATTCCACAGCGAATAGGTCGCGCCATCCGGTAGCCAAGGGACACGAGGCCTATACACTCCGTTCGCTCGCATATTGGAAGTATGCACGGGGTAACGATCTCGGAGCTTCCTGCGGCAATGCATCGTAAGACCGCTGCTCCTCAGGCCTCAGTGACGGACGTGCTATCCGAGTTAGCACAGTTGTTTCGCAGCATCCCAGCAATTGACGGTTTCTCGGTCGAATCAGGAATTATCCGACGGCGCTGGGTCGGTGCGGTCCGCGGTTGCATCAAGCTACGGACGACCGAACGCTTTATAGGGTCCGACAGGATGGCGAAAGGGATTCAAAAGATTTCGAGTTTTCCCTTTAGTAGTATCGGAAGATGCCTTTCATATCTTCTGGCATTTCTTCCAGTGATTATTTTTCGGACTTCATTGCTGCGATCTTGGATAAGAGACTTATAGCGTCATTGGACTCGGATTTTTCGATCGGTACAGGGACTTTGTCCTTGACTTACCGACGCAGTCCAATATTGTCATTACAACATGTGTTTTATTTTTCGACGCTATATATTTATATATATATACAAGCCTGCTACTAAGCATGATAGTTTAGTTTCTTGTCCGCGTGGCTCATTTCTGCCATTTTATCTTTTTTACATATAGTTTATTTTGGCAGAGCAGGGCATACCGAGAGTTCATATGCGTCTAGACGGTGTGATTAAAGACTGCATATATTCTTTTTCGCCGTTTATGTCTTTTCCAATTTCAATGTTGGGAACGACATTATGTATAGTAGACTTAACTTAGACGCTTTATTATACGTAATCCGCCTTACTGAGGCGTTATCATTATGTCTTCAAGAAAAGATTTACGGGATATTATTCTCAATGTAATTTCTTTTGAGGGCAGTAGTTTGTTCACGTATAACTCCGCCCTTCAGTGGCTGATTGGAGTTAGTTAGACGTGACGCAGCCCTAGCTACATCCACACGCGTGGATAGTAAGGTTAAGAACTCTCTCAGAGTCGCTTCGTTCTCGGAGGAGCTTCTCTTCGACGGCAACTTTTCGGCAATCCATGAATTGCTCGATTTAAACGTTCTCTTGTCTATCTAGTGTTACAAGAGATTCAGACTGGGGCAAACATTCGGTGGTTGACTCAGAGAGTGCCGCCGCAGTTGCCGGACCCGAGTGTGGCTGTTATGACGGTTGCCAGTCAAACAGATTGGGATATATACTGATCCCTACGGATTCGAAGTGCCAGGGTCTTTGCGTTCCGCAGTCTTTTAGCTATTAGTTTAACTTCCGCGGAATAATGTTTTTTAGGCTTGCTTTATGTCATTGCATGAACATTATTCAGAAACGCATGCCCAAATTCCTGTCCTTTAATTCGACAGTAGTGGCGTATCTCCGGAACCAGGGAGGCACTCTTTCGTTTCCGTTATTCAATTTAATGGAAAGAATCCGTCTGTTGGTTATAGTACACCAAGTTCAGTTTTGGTCCGTCATATTCCGGGTCGTCTGATTGTTTTATCGCACTCCCGTTCTCTTACGGGTCGCTTGTTGCTGTCAGAATGGACTCTCAACAAACAAGTATTCAATCAGATTTGCTATCTATGGGAGCGCCCAATGATGTTTTATTTATGACACAGCTTGCTAATCAATTGCAGACGTATGTGTTGGCTTGTCCAGATCTCTGAGCTAATACTGTTAACGCTCTATTGATCTATAGGACGGAATGATAGGATACGCGTATCCTCCGGCGCTGTTGTTTTTAGCAGGTATTGCTAAGATAAACAACCACAATACATTTCTGTTGATAGCATCTCTATCTTCAGAGATCATGAGTAATTTACTCTCTTGTCTACTGTGGATCTTAACGTGAAATCTTCCTCTATGTGAGGATCTTTTTTCACTGGGTAAATCGTGTCATCTTTATCACAACCAGCAAGGTCGCAACCTTCATGTATTCCGTTGTGTGGTCCGTATTGCATTGTAAGCACTGTACTGGACGAGCTTTGGACGCGATTTCTTACTATAGGAGATCCTCTTCTTCGCTATTCTATGCGACTAAAGTGGAGGCTCTTCCGTCGTGGTGTAGGGATCATTATGTTCATATGGTTGATCCCTCCATACTACTCATTGCTATTTTTTAGTATACTTGTTTCACAAGATCTACTGCAGCCTGTGGTTATTTAGGTTATAGGTTTATGTTACCTCATACCTATGCACTCTATGATAGTTTACAATTGAGTCTTTTGCCTCTTTATCTAAGTCAGTTAGTAACTTTTTGATAAATAGACTTAGAATCTTTAGATTAAATTCCTATACGGATTTTAACTTCAGGTTCTTATTTAGCTAAGTAATCATTTGAGCCTCTGGAAACAGTAGTTTTCAAATTCTGACCTTTTAGACAGTAATTCTGTTGGTTTCTCTTTTACTGTAGAGTCAGTGAGTTTCATGCACTATCGATGGATGATTTTCACTTTCATAGTTTCGGAATCAATACTTCCGTTACTATTTAGGTTGGATTGTTGCTTAAGAGTTAGGCTCCTATTATCCGGAACCTATTTTAAGGTCCTTCCGTCTTCGTATGGGCATAGGCCTTTACTCTTTCCGGGTACAGTTTATGTATTTATAAACAGATATCTGTTTATTACAAGGGCGTAAGCTTCTTCTGTCTTTGATGTCTAGTAGAAGGACGTTACGCTCCATTTTATTGTTAATGGATTCTATTAACTAGCGTACTGCTTATGGTATATCATTGGCTTAGCAGTTGTGCTTAAGATTTCGGCTCATGAAGTAAGAGTTCTTCTACTTCTTGGGCTTACATTAATAGTGTTGCTATTATAGATTTTTGAAGGCTGCTCATTGCGCTCAGCCATCCATTCATGAATTTTATCTCAGAAATATCGAGTCCATTTCTGGAGGCCTCTATTGTTAGGTCTATTATCTACTGCTCAGAATGTCATTCACTTAACAGTTGCTACTATAGCTAGGTAGGCTGTCTGTTTCGGCAGTGTCTCCGGTCGGCTGCCCTCTTCGCTCTGGGCTACTTGACCCAGGGCAAGAAAAAGGGGGGGGGGAGGGTGTTCCCTTGGGTCACCTGTTTTTACTATGAAAACAAGGGGATACCTCCTCCGGAGTTAGTAATTCTGAGCTGTTATTGGGATGGTTGTTTAGTGAGAAGTTTAAGTTTATAAAATTCATTCAAGTCTTAGTTTTTAAAGTATAGCTTTTGAATATTGCATATGTCAACGGACATGATTATGCAATTCTCACACACTTTTAGGAGTATAAGAGTCTCTATTCTCTAGACTTACTTTATTATTGGCTTACTTTAAAATTATTAGTATAAGGATTATTGGATATTAATAGAGTACATGGATGTATGAAGCTCAATTTTTGGAAGGCGTTGTATCTTTCTAATTTATCATAAATAAGAAAGATACATGTAAGGCCTATTTCTTCTTTTCCCTACAGGGGATGACTCTATTTTATTTTATTGAGCGTATTCCATTTTGCTCTATGTCCTTGGCCCTCCAGCCTTTTTACTATTCAGCTATGTCTGGGTCATTGGTACAGTATAAAAATGTTAAAAAATTTATAGTAATTTATATATTTTTTATACTTACCAATGACCCAGACGGGGATGGCCCTCCCAGGAGTTGGGAACTCTTGCCTCCCCGCTGAGTACATAGCGCTTACCAGGCACTGGTTATTAGAATGATAAATGGCGCCAATTTCGGAACGTCCTTGACACTGCGCATGCGCAGTAGGGGCGAGGTGTGGAGGGCCTCTCAGGACATGTTTTCTTTAGTTTTAGATGCAAATTTTGGGGATTGGGGGGCAAAATTTGTGTTTGGCCCTATATTTTAAGAGTTAGCACCAGCTATGTCTGGGTCATTGGTAAGTATAAAAAATATATAAATTACTATAAATTTTTTAACTTTTTATACTTACCAATGACCCAGACGGGGATGGCCCTCCCATGAGTTGGGAACTCATACCTCCCCGCTGAGTACATAACGCTTTTCCAGGCACTGCTTGTAAGAATGACTTTTGGCGCCAATTTCGAGACCTCCTTGACACTGCGCATGCGCAGTGGAGGAAAGGTATGGAGGACCATAAAGGACATGTATTTTTCGGTTTTAGATGCAAATTTGGGGGATTGGGGGGTAAAATTTGTGTTTGGCCCTAGAATTTAAGAGTTAGCACCAGCTAAGTCTGGGTCATTGGTAAGTATAAAAAATATATAAATTACTATAAATTTTTTAACATTTGTTGTTTTTTGTCAGTGGGAATATTTTTTATTTAATGATTTTTTATTGAATGATAGCAGAAAACTGAATCATCTTTATAATGCCCATGTTGACAGGGGAAGTTTAACCAAGTTAGTCTTCTTGTGTGTGTGTTTGTTCAGATTGGCAGATATTTATGCCACCTTGAAAAATGCCACCATTCCAGTGAGCAGTATATGCTATCCATCGTATTGCAGGAGGGGCCATATGTAACGCTTTGGACCGCTCTTTTTTTTTGTATGGGCTATTGGGATAGGTTTCGATCTGTTGTCCGCCCGTTGTCCAACCGTATCTTCCTGTGTCCCTCCCAATTCTTTTATGGGCCACATCCCTATCAGTTCCAAATTTCATACGTGGCTTTGGAGCAATGTCTAGATGGGAGCTATCAAATTGTTTTGAATTTCGTTGAAAAATGTGGCCGCCAGTGACCATCTTAGATTTAGCATATAAATTGTCAACAGTTCCATTAGCACACCCTACAGGGTGCATCTCACACCCGATCTTTTCCAAAATTCATATTTAGCTTTGATGTGAATCTTATGTCTTTTCTGTAGAAACTTGAGTGAATGACTTGGCATTACTGGATCTTTCTATTTAGTTCACAATCTCTTCTTGGACAAGTTGAGCTGCAGTGTCATTGACACTTTCATCCTTTTTAAGTTGTTACCTCCAAAACCAAGCTGATGACCCCTCCTTGTCCTTGGATGAGCCCAACAAGGCATTTTAAGGAGGGATCATAAGCTATGTTTTTACCCCCCCCCCCCTCCCCCCACAAAAAAAAAATAAAAAGAGAAAAGTTTTGCACAATTTTCCATCTAGTCATGTTAGAAAAGAGTGTAGCAGACCAAAAGGTCTGGAGATTTTTAGACATTTTCGATTTTTGACTCACTTTGACAGTCTACATCCTGTGACTTTGTAGTTGTTTTTAGGCAGTATAGACTTTCCTAAAAACAGCTCCCAATCTCCTTGAGAACCCTGGAAGAGAAGCAATGTTTGTTTACTGTGGTAAACAAGACCCGGTAACCAATCCCTGGGATGGAAGTCCTCTAAAATTGGCAACAAGGGTATTAACAATTGGCTGGACTTGACTTTACATCCATGTTGTGCAGCAATAAATGAATAAACAATGGTCAACATACTTAACTGGTTAAGTGCTAGAAGCCACTATAATCGCTGTATCGAAAAATGCTGGAACCGACTTGAGTGGCTTTATGTGGTATGCATCAGCTTGATGTTCACTCAGCAGTGGAAGAAAAAAGAAAACAATTTTTAAATAAAATCAAACACGTATTTATGAATAAAAACTTGCTAAACTAAGGCTACTCTTGCTAGTAGTATGGTATCTTTGAAAAAAAAAATACCCATGTTTCAAATCAACTTTAAAAATAATTTAGCACTCAACCAGTTAAAATGCAATTAATGAGTTAACCGAGATACTGCAAGTTGGGGCACCTGTTCTGTTGCAAAAAAGGTGATCAAAGTCACACTAAGGCCTTTAATCCTAAAAGGTCTGAAGATTTTTAGCTCAACTTGACAAAGTCAAGCTGAGCTATTGCCATCACTGTATGTATGTCCACAATTTCCTTTGGCACACCTCACAGGTTGCATTTATGATCAGATCGCTTTGAAACTTGATATGCTTGTTTAGAGTGACCTCTAGATGGAAGCTATCGATTTTCTTCAATTTCCGTCAAAAAATGTTGCCGCTGGCAACGTTCTTAGAACTTAGTTTAGTCAGACCTCAATATTTCCCTTTGGCACACCCAACATGGCACATTTATGATCGGATTGCTTTGAAACCTGACATGCTTGTTTGCGGTGAGCTTTAGATGAGAGCTATCGATTTTCTTCCATTTCAGTCAAAAAATGTTGCTGTTGGCAACGACCTTTGAACTTAGTTTAATCAGGCATCAATATATTCCTTTGGCATGCCTTACAGGGCACATTTATGATCAGATCGGTTTGAAACTTTGTATGCTTGTTTGGTGTTACCTCTAAATGGGAGCTATCAATTTTCTTCAATATCCGCCAAGAAATGTTGCCGCTGGTAACGACCTTTGATGAACTTAGTGCATTAATGCATCAGAATTTCCCTTTGGCACACCCTGCAGGGCACATTTATTATCAGATCGCTTTGAAACTTGGTGTGCTTGTTTGTGGTGACCTCTAGATGGGAGCTATCGATTTTCTTCCATTCCCGTCAAAACATGTTGCCGCTGGCAAAACATTCTTAGAACTTAGTTTAGTCAGACCTCAATATTTCCCTTTGGCACACCCTACAGGGCACATTTATGATCGGATTGCTTTGAAATGTGGCATGCTTGTTAGGGGTGGCCTTTAGATGGGAGCTATCGATTTTCTTCCATTTCCGTCAAAAATAGTTTAGTCAGGCATCAATATATTCCTTTGGCATGCCCAACAGAGCACATTTATGATCAGAATGGTTTGAAACTTGGTATGTTTGTTTGGGGTTACCTCTAGATGAACTATTGATTTTCTTCCATTTCCGTCAAAAATAGTTGCCATTGGCAACAACCTCTGATGAACTTAGTAAAAACATAGTGCAGTTATGCATCAATATTTCCCTTTGACACACCCCGCAGGGCACATTTATGATTGGATCACTTGGAAATTTGGTGTGCTTATGTGGGGTGATATCTTTAAGGGAGTTATCGATTTTCTTCCATTTCTGTCAAAAAATGTTGTCGCTGGCAACAACCTTTGAACTTAGTTCAGTCAGGCTTCAATATTTCCCTTTGGCACAACCTCTGATGAACTTAGAAAAATTTAGTGCAGTTATGCATCAATATTTCCCTTTGACACACCCTTCAGGGCACATTTATGATCGGATCACTTCACTTTGAAACTTGATATGTGTGTTCAGGGTTACCTCTTTTCATTTCCTTTAAAAAATTATTTTCGTTATCACAAGGCTTTGAACTTACTGCATTTGTGCAGCAGCAACTTATCCCTTTTGAACTCCCTGCAGGGTATATCTAAGAATTTCCATAAAAAAGAGAAAAAAACATTGCCACAAGCAATTACCTTCAAACTTAGTGCATTTGTGCATAAACATCTTCCTTTGGCATGCCTCAGAGGGCACATTCATTGTCAGGTTGTTTTGAAACTTTGTATGCTTATGCAGGGTGACAAAGATAGGAGCTATCGATTTTATTTTCATTTCCATCAAAAACTGTTGCTGTTGGCAACAATCTTTGAATTTATTGCATTTGTGCATCAACATTCTTCTTTAACATGGTCTACAGGCCATATTTATTATAGGATTGTTTTTGTCATTAGGCAAGACCTTTTGATAAGAGCTGTTGATTAGCATTCATTTCTGTGAAAAAAGTTGCCATTTACAATAACCTCTGAACTTAACTGCATTTGTGTATCAACATTCTTCCTTTAGCCAGTCTTACAGTTTACATTTAAAAATGCATAGATTACTCTGATGTTGTGCACACACAATGCTGTTAAGTTGAAATTTCACCAAATAACATTGGTACCAATGATCTTCAATTTTGCCATTTCATTTATAACTTACCAAGTTCAAGTTTGTCAAGTTGAGCTACAGTGTCATTGACACTTTCATTTATACATTTTTGCTACAATTGGATAGTCTACATCCTGTGGCTTTGCACATGTTTTTAGACTCTACTGTCCATAAAAGCAGCCATAAATTGTGTAGAGACAAATGTCAAGGTACTTACAATGTAACATACAAGTGTACCTCGAAGAGTGGTGGCTCAGTGATTAGAGCATTAAACATCAAACTGGAAGATCAACATTTCCATCCTGATCAGCGGTAAGTACGTTGTGTCCTTTGACAAGATACTTAATCCTGATTGTCCATGTGGGGGTGCATGGTGGCACTCTGTATTAAGGTGAACTGTACATCGATAGCGCACTTGCTTCAACCATTGCAAACACTGTTTGTGCAGAGTTAGTTTGTTGGGGAGTCTGATGGTTGTTCACCACTGCTTGGTGGTTGTTCCCAGATATTCTGGTTTCCTCCGCCCATAAAACTGTACTACATGTTGTGACCCTGTATATTGAAAGTGTTGTTAAACCCCACCAAAATAAAATGAACAAGTGTACCTTAAGAGTGCATGTTGGGGCACCTATGTTGTTACATTAAAAATGGATCAAAGTCAGAATTAGGTATTCAAGTTAACCCTTTACCCAATGTAATGGCCAAAACCAGCCGGTTCTATTCACCAAAATTACCTTTAAATTTTTTTCATTTTTTGTGTCAAAAACATATCTTATGACCCCTCATTGAGCTTATTTCAATGAGGGGTCATAAGCTACGTTTTTGATGAAAAAAATGAAAAGTTTTAGTTATTCAAAAATTTTGTTTGCAAGTGTTGTCTGCCTTTCGTGTTGGGTAGAGGGTAAAATGTATGATGAATGATCTGGGGTCGTGGTGGTGTTGCGGTAACTGGTTCTTGTCAAATCACCAAAGTTAAGCAAGGTCGAGTCTGGTTAGTCCTTGAAGGGGTGACCATCTGAGCGATCGATTCGGACTCACGCATTGTGTCCTTGTGCAAGGCTATTCATCCTGATTGTCCACATGGGGCACGATGAGGCCGTGCACTAAGGTGTACTGCACATTGATGGTGCACATGTCTTCAACCAGTCTAACCCTGCCTGTACTGCAGTGCGGAATTACGATGTTGTTGGGGAGCTGGCAGCTGCTTGTCGTTGCTCGGTGCTTCTCTCAGGGTACTCTGGCTTCCTCCACCCGTAAAACTGCCACCGATGTGATATGACCTTGGCTGTTAAAGTGTCGTTAAACGTTAATAAATAAATAAATAAATAAATAAATAAATAAATAAATAAATAGATGAATGATCTGGAATTTGCAAAGAATATGCAGTTAAAAGGGTATTCCTTTCACTAGTATCCCTTAATAGCATTTTACTCTGAATAATTTTCCATTTTTATTTTCAAATCTTATACTACTTTGATTTCAGTTGCCACTTGATATAACAAGAAGTTTTGTTGAGAACAGAGATGGTACCTATGATTTATATGAAGTTCCCAAAGTACAGGTTGAGAATATCGATGATGGATTTTCAAAGAAAAATCAACCAAACATTGCCATCAGGCCATATGAATTGAAAACATTCCTTAAAGTTGGTATGTTACAACTATCAACAGATATTTAAAGCTGACATAGTTGACCAATTAACTGTTAATATTTTGTTTGGATCATAAAATTTGTAACATTGGTTAACCATAATGGATCGAAAAGTTGAAGGTATCTGCATATTTGTTACGATTTCGAGTGTGCAATATTACGTTATACTGAGCTGCCGAAAGCTAGAGATACACAGACACATAGCTTCATCAAAAGAAATGTGTCCGTGTGAGTCAGGCTTGACACTTTCCACAATGCCATACTACTTGACCCAGGTCATGTTGACTTGTAACTAATAAACATTAGGCTCCACAAAGTACATCTTCTGTTTCTCAGGCCATTTTTAGCTCAACTTTGGTGAAGCCAAATTTGAGCTTTTGTCATGGCCTGTCGTCCGTCTGTCCATCTGTCCATACGTCAACAATTGGATACGGCTCGGGCTAGAGACCGTATTTATGAACCGATATTTACAAAACTTCTTGGGTACCTTTGTTATGACCGTGGGACGAGAACAAGTGTTTTGGGGTGCCGTCCGAAATTCAAGATGGCTGCCAGGCGCCATTTTGTACAGACGATGCAGAAATCTGTTTTTTGTACAGAACTTCCATATGAAAGCTCTGATTTGAATAATTTTTTTGTATGAATGTTTAGTACCATGAGATACATTACATATCATACGGGTTTTTTTCTCGTGCTTAAATTATGCAAATTAGACTAACTTTGATTTATTTAGTGTTACTTTCAGCACTGTCAGTGCAAATGCCAATACGGCTCGGGCTAGAGGCCACATTTATGAACTGATCTTTACGAAACTTCTTGGGTACCTTTGTTATCACCGTGGGACAAGAACGAGTGTTTTTGGGTCCGGTCCGAAATTCAAGATGACCGCAGGCAGCCATTTTGTTCAAAATTAGGGGCAATCAGATTTTTGCGCAGAACTTCCACATGAAAGCTCTGATTTGAATAATTTTTTGTATGAATGTTTAGTACCATGGGATACATCACATATAATACGGGTTTTTTTCTCGTGCAGAAATTATGCAAATTAGATGAACTTTGATTTATTCAGTGCGAATTACACAATGTAAGCACACATGTCAATATGGCTCAGGGTAGAGGCTGTATTTATGAACTGATCTTCACAAAACTTCTTGGGTACCTTTGTTATCATCTTGGGATGAGAATGAGTGTTTCTGGGTACGGTCCAAAATTCAAGATGGCTGCCAGTGGCCATTTTGTACCGAAATTAGGTCCAATCAGTTTTTTGTCACAAGTTCTATACAGCTCGTATTTTTGAACTGATCTTCACAAAACTTCTTGGGTACCTTTGTTTTCACCTTGGGACAGGAACGAGTGTGTTTTGGGGTGCCTTTGTTATCACTGTGCTATGAGAACAAATATTTTGGGGTTCAGTCAGACCCACTCTGGGACTCAAAGTTTTCTTTTCTAGTTTAGCATCTGACTGTCACCCACCTTTACAATACTTTACCTATACATTTGTTACAGGCAACGCTCAGTATTTATGTACAGACCGTTACAATACTTTATATGTACCTTTGTTATCAGGTCATTTCCTAGATGTTTGTCATTGCTGTGTCACATACTATACATGTACATGTCTTTGTCTTGACAAGTTGAGCTACAGTGTCATTAACACTTTCATTGAGGTTTGGGCTCGGGCATTTGTCACGTTGACAGATCGCGACCAAATGGGGATGTTCCCATCAAGACATCATACGGAGTCATCCTAAAAAGTTACAATGAAATCCCTCCAGATTAAATATGACCTGCAGACTGTGCTAGACGTTTTTGGGTTTCAGGCAGCCATCACGGTAGATCGATCATGACCATAAGGGGACGTTCTCATCTAGATGTTATACAGAGGCATCCTACAAAGTTACAATGAAATCCTTACATAAATACAACCTGTAGACTGTGTTAAAGGTTTTCGGGTTTTGAGCTCGGGCAGCCATCACAGTTGACCGATCGCAACCAAAAGAGGACTTTCTCTTCTAGACATGACCCCAAACCTGCATATGAAATTTTGTGACAATTGGACAAGAACTACGGGGTGTAGCTTGCGCTAAAGGAAAATGTGAACAGACTCACAGACTTCCGCATGCGTGATGGCAATAGCTTATCTTGACATTGTCAAGTTAAGCTAAAAATCTGTTTCAAATCGTTTTTTAAAAAAAAATCAGCATTTTACCAGTTAACTTCAAAACTCTTAAATAATCAGTCATTACCTGGTTAAATCAGACAGTTACCCATTTAATACCAAAAATCCATTAGGCCTAAAAAAGTTAAAAATCTGTTTACATGTTCCTTTTGACTGCCGAATGCTCTCTTTTTATAACCAATGCAAACTTAAATTTTTTTAAAATAAATGGTTTATGTCTGATATTTTACCCTAGTTAACCCTTTACCTAACATGAAAAGCAGACGACACTTGCAAAAAAAATTCTTGAATAACTCAATTTTTTCATTTTTTGTCTCAAAAACATAGGTTATGACCCCTCGTTGGAACGAGCTCGACGAGCTCGTTCCAATGAGGGGTCATAACCTATGTTTATGAGACAAAAAATGAAAATATTTTGAAAATTAATTGGCGATTTTTGAGAATAGCGCTGGCCGGTTTTGGCCGTTACGTTGGGTAAAGGGTTAATAAAATTGATAAATTTTCCCTTGAGTGCTACAAGGTTTTGCAATGCTTTAGCACTCGAAATACACCACCACTTATGCTGTTCTGTAGATTGTGAGGCCTAAAATATAAAACAAACCAAGAACATGAACTTTTGATGGCAAAGAAATAATTACAAAAGTATAAAGTAAAATAAAAAGACGCCCACCTGCATGCAATTTAACAAAAAATGGCCATACATACTCTGCAGAATAGTTTCTGTGATTACTAAGTACTCACAGAAATTGCAGATTGTTAACAAAGTCGATTATTTCCCAATGTATACAACACAGCTTTGAGGTGTAATCTATCCCAGAGAAGCGGCAGATCTGCTAGGGTAAAACTGTGGAATGACGATCACTATTGACAGTTTGGATAACCGGTTAACCGTTCTTCTAATCAGTTAGGTAGGTAACTGGTTTCAAATCGGTTATCTGGTTAACCATTTCAGTACTACTCAGCAAAGGCCAAATATGTCTGATGCTTGTCAGCGTAACAGGTCAAATTTGTACTAAAGGTGTGGAAAATGGTTTTGTGTTTCGAAATTGTATTCAGTTAACGTTTTTCAGTAAAGAGATACCCAATTTTAAATGGGCTCCACTGCACTACTGATTGCATTGGCTAGTCTTTGTGATTGTATGTTGACTCCTTGTTTGAACGGCCATAGTTAAGCCTGGAAATTAGCAATCTGTCATTTGCAGAATGAGGTCCCCTGAGGATGAATTTGCTGATGCTATCCCACACAGTGAGCTAAAATCCCTCAATTTATCCTCTGGGTACCTCTTTCTCTTTGGGCCGGAGACCATGATTCAGATTTAAGTTCACAGAGGGTAAATTTAGTGATGCTACCCTTCTGTGCAGGGTAGCATCTCCAAATTCACCTTCTGGGAAACTTCATTCTGCAGATGACAGTCTGCTTATTTCTATGCTTGACTACAGCACATGTACTTAACCCTTTGAACTCCAGGGGCTGTTTTTCCGGCTTAGGTACATGATTGTAATTAGACTGGCTGCTAAGTGAATGTGTGTGGTAGACCCATTTATATTTTCAATGTGCAGCCCCAAGGTAGCATGTTGAAAATATTAATTGGTCTACCCCAAATAGTGAATATTGACTCGTCCAGTTGCTGCCATTGAACTGACTTGGAATATATCACCAGGGTTCAAAGGGTTAAGAACCATCAAGCAAACTAATGTCATGGTAGGGTAAACATTGAGATACTTAATGGACCTGCCACAGCCCTGTAGAGGGTTAAGTGGTAGGATTAATTTATTACTTATTCTTTGGATACAAATTCAAGATGGACTGGTCCATTTACTGTTGACACCCAGGTTCAGGAAAACCACCTGTCCAGTCCATGAGTAAAAATCAGATTTTTATGAAGGTTTCACATCAGCTAGTTGTTGCCCATACAATTAGATTTCTTCAAGTTCAAATCTTTTTGGGGATCATTTCACAAAAAAATAAATAAATTTTTGTGCAATAAAAAACACCTTTAATCCCTTTCCCAATGTAGACAATATAAAAAATTTTTATTTCAATTACTTTTTTTAGCTCAACTTTGACAAAGTCAAATTTGAGCTATTGTCATGGCCCGTCGTCCGTCTGTCCGTCCGTCCGTCCATCTGTCCATCTGTCCGTCTGTCCGTACGTCAACAATTGGCTATGGCTCGGGCTAGAGGTCGTATTTATGAACCGATCTTTACGAAACTTCTTGTGTACCTTTGTTATGACCCTGGGACGGGAACGAGTGTTTTTAGGTGTGGTCCGAAATTCAAGATGGCTGCCAGTGGCCATTTTGTACCGATGATGCAAAAATCAGTTTTTTGTACAGAACTTCTGTATGAAAGTTCTGATTTGAATAAAGTTTTGTATAAATGTTTAGTACCATGGGATACATCACATATAATACGGGTTTTTTTCTGGTGCGTAAATTGTGCAAATTAGACTGACTTTGATTTATTTAGTGTTACTTTCAGAGCTGTAAGTGCCAAGCTGCTATGGCTCGGGCTAGAGGCCGTATTTATGAACCGATCTTTACAAAACTTCTTGGGTACCTTTGTTATGACTGTGGGACGAGAACGAGTGTTTTTGGGTGCGGTCCGAAATTCAAGATGGCTGCCAGCTGCCATTTTGTACCGACGATGCAGAAATCTGTATTTTTATACTGTACCAATGACCCAGACATAGCTGGTGCTAACTCTTAAAATATAGGGCCAAACACAAATTTTGCCCCCCAATCCCCAAAATTTGCATCTAAAACTAAAGAAAACATGTCCTGAAAGGCCCTCCACACTTCGCCCCTACTGCGCATGCGCAGTGTCAAGGACGTTCCGAAATTGGCGCCATTAATCATTCTAAGTTTGGCCCTTCATCAGTTAACATCTGACTGATCTTTGTGCTTATAAATCTCAGTTTAAATGATGCCAGACACATAAATATTAGTGAAATGGTGATTCTAAGGAGGATAGAGAAGGAGGAGAGGAAAAGAATGTGTGACAGAATATTATCAGGGCTGTAACTTAAAATTTTTTAATGAAATTATGTTAAGTTACCTATTTTCAAGGCAGCAGCCATTTTGTTGTCATTCTGATTATTTAGTTACACTGTTTTTTAAGTGTTTTCCTCTCTCCCTGTCCTTTAAGTTCCCCCTTGCTATTCTCCCATGCTTTTGGCATAGTTTTTGTAATTATTATTACTAAATTTTCTTGGGAGTTTTAGCTGAATAACAGAATGAATTCTGTTCTTTCCCCATGTTTACGTCTTCACCTACGGGTGGTTAGGCGTTGTGTTCTGCATCTACCATCTGATGTTCTGCAGTTTCTTCCCTGGAAGTCTCTGTTTTGCATCAGATAGTGTATTTTTGGTAACTGATTTCGGGCCTGGGTGCCTGGAGTCTTATTTTAGTGTTTTTACACTCATTGTTTACATTTACAACAGCCCTCTGTGTGAGGGGGGGATTTCTATAAAATAATATCTTGATGTTATTTTAATCATAACTAGATACATTATTATTGTTCGTAAGTGTTGAATAAATTGTTTAAAATATTTTTAAAATTTTTGTCCACACTTAGGCTTGGGATCCATTGGGGCTCAACGTTACTTTTCAGAAACTTGGGCTGTTCTGAAAAAATATTTTTTCAAAATATTTTGATTTCAATTATTTTTTCTATATTAATGGATCATATTATTATTATGTATTTTGATTGCCAGGGGTTAGTGCGAGTACCAGGACTTGTTTTCTTTTCACATTGAAAGGATATTGATCAATTGTTTTAAGAGGAAGTCTTCCCCTGACTTTATTATCATTCTATATGTGGTCAGTGTACTCGCATTAACTCCTGTTCTGTATCGTATGATTTCGATGACAATATGGGAAGCGTATGTCACGGTATGTTGTTGGGGATTTGGACACTCCGGTCCTTTCCCCGCAGGGTCACTCTACTTTATCAATTTCTATTTCAGACGATCAAGATTAGGGTGATGTATCTGTGATGTCTTCCAACAGTGTGCCTCCGTCGTCACAATTAATGAAGGGCTAGCGGAAAAGTGCTCATGTAAATACGCCAATTGCCTAAGAGGACCCTAGTAGGTTCGACGGCCTTTGACGTCCGCTAGCTCGCCCGGTGTAGCGTCCATTCACCGAATGGTTCGGCAGCCGGGTTCGTCCGTTGCGGTCTAGAAGGAATTTTGGGGTGATGCGAGCACTATAAATTAACCTAATGCACACCCAGTGACGGCGGATCGGAGAGAGAACGCAGGAAGCCTTTTAGTCCGGTTCATAGCTCGTTCCGGTCCATCCGGACGGCAAGCGAGAGAGGCCCCTCTCTCGTTCAACAACATCTGGCCCCAGATGTTGTGGTACAAAATGTGTCGCAAGCGGAGCATACGTCCGTCGCTCGGGACGCTCCGTTGTATAGGCAGTCCGCTGAGACTGCTAAGGCTTCCTCTTCTCGTCAGCGCACACGACCGCACCTTGGCTGCGTGACCGCCGATATATTACCAGCTTCGCCGATCAAGGATTCTTCGGCGACCAGGTCACACCATCCGGTAGCCAGGGACACGAGGCCTGCAGACTCCGGACGTTCGCATAGGAAGTGTGCGGGAGTCAACGTACACGGAGCTTCCGGCGGCAATGCATCGTAAGACCGCTACTGCACAGGCCTCGGGAACGGACGTGCTTTCCTTAATAGCACAGTTTATCGCAGCATCCCAGCATCAACTGAATCTGTCGCATATATTTTATCCGACGATGCTGGGTCGGGACGCTCCGCGGAAGCGGGTACGGACGTCCGAAAGTTTCATCCGGTCCGACGGGATACCGAAAGGGATTCGGAGGATTTCGAGCTTTCCCTTTCGGAACAACATATGCTGTTGTGTATGTCATCTGACTTGGTCTTCTACAGCTTCTTTCGTCAGACCAGAATGCTGCGATGCCGGATAAGAAACTGATAGCGTCGGTGGACTTAGAAATTTTTGGTTCGGTTCAGGGACATCGTCCCTCAGTTCCGACATAGTCCAATAATGTCACACAAACTTTCGAATTATTGAACGACGCTATATATATTATTATTTTATGCTTGCTAACCAAGCATTTCTGGTTTCTTGTTCGAAGAGTTATGGAGATGTCTTTCAAAAGTGTGCCTCTGTCGTCATAGTTAATGAAGAGTTAGCGGCAATAAGTGCTCATGGAATATGTCTATCGCCTACGGAGTGACATTCGCTAGCTCACCCGGTGTAGTGTACATTCATCGAATGGTTCGGCTGCCGGGTTCGTCCGTTGCGGTCTAGGAAGGAGATTTGGGTGATGCGAGCACTTTAATTACTTTAGTACTCACCCAGTGACGGCAGATTGAGGACAGATCGGAGGAAGCCTGTTAGTCCGGTTCCTGGCTTGTCCAGGTCCGTCCGGGCTGTGAGCGAGAGAGGTCCCTCTCTCGCCCAACAACATAGGGGACCGCATGTTGTGGTTCAGATATTTTACATTCGGAGCATATGTCCGTTGGTCGGGACGCTCCGTTATATTGACAGTCCGAGAGACTGTCTTTAATGCTTCCTCATCCTCACAGCAGGGCACACGACCGCACATTGGCTACGTGACCTCGAGTATCCGATCAGTTTCGGCATTCAGTGATTCCACGGCGAATAGGTCGCGCCATCCGGTAGCCAAGGGACACGAGGCCTATACACTCCGTTCGCTCGCATATTGGTAGTATGCACGGGGTAACGATCACGGAGCTTCCAGCGGCAATGCATCGTAAGACCACTTCTCCTCAGGCCTCAGTGACGGACGTGCTATCCGAGTTAGCACAGTTGTTCGCAGCATCCCAGCAATTGACAGTTTCTCGGTCGAATCAGGAATTATCCGACGGCGCTGGGTCGGTGCGGTCCGCGGTTGCATCAGGTACGGACGACCGAACGCTTTATAGGGTCCGACAGGATGGCGAAAGGGATTCGAAAGATTTCGAGTTTTCCCTTTAGTAGTATCGGAAGATGCCTTTCATATCTTCTGGCATTATCTTCCAGTGATTATTATTTCGGACTTCATTGCTGCGATCTTGGATAAGAGACTTATAGCGTCATTGGACTCGGATTTTTCGATCGGTTCAGGGACATTGTCCCTGACTTACCGACGCAGTCCTATATTGTCATTACAACATGTGTTTTATTTTTCGACGCTATATATATATATATATATACAAGCCTGCTACTAAGCATGATAGTTTAGTTTCTTGTCCGCGTTGCTCATTTCTGCCATTTTATCATTTATACAAATAGTTTATTTTGGCAGAGCAGGGCATACCGAGAGTTCATATGCGTCTAGACGGTGTGATTAAAGACTGCATATATTCTTTTTCGCCGTTTATGTCTTTTCCAATTTCAATGTTGGGAACGACATTATGTATAGTAGACTTAACTTAGACGCTTTATTATACGTAATCCGCCTTACTGAGGCGTTATCATTACGTCTTCAAGAAAAGATTTACGGGATATTATTCTCAATGTAATTTCTTTTGAGGGCAGTAGTTTGTTCACGTATAACTCCGCCCTTCAGTGGCTGATTGGAGTTAGTTAGACGTGACGCAGCCCTAGCTACATCCACACGCGTGGATAGTAAGGTTAAGAACTCTCTCAGAGTCGCTTCGTTCTCGGAGGAGCTTCTCTTCGACGGCAACTTTTCGGCAATCCATGAATTGCTCGATTTACACGTTCTCTTGTCTATCTAGTGTTACAAGAGATTCAGACTGGGGCAAACATTCGGTGGTTGACTCAGAGAGTGCCGCCGCAGTTGCCGGACCCGAGTGTGGCTGTTATGACGGTTGCCAGTCAAACAGATTGGGATATAATACTGATCCCTACGGATTCGAAGTGCCAGGGTCTTTGGGTTCCGCAGTCTTTTAGCAATCAGTTTTCTTCCGCGGAATAATGTTTTTTAGGCTTGCTTTATGTCATTGCATGAACATTATTCAGAAACGCATGCCCAAATTCCTGTCCTTTAATTCGACAGTAGTGGCGTATCTCCGGAACCAGGGAGGCACTCTTTCGTTTCCGTTATTCAATTTAATGGAAAGAATCCGTCTGTTGGTTATAGTACACCAAGTTCAGTTTTGGTCCGTCATATTCTGGGTCGTCGGATTGTTTTATCGGACTCCCGTTCTCTTACGGGTCGCTTGTTGCTGTCAGAATGGACTCTCAACAAACAAGTATTCAATCAGATTTGCTATCTATGGGAGCGTCCAATGATGATTTATTTATGACACAGCTTGCTAATCAATTGCAGACGTATGTGTTGGCTTGTCCAGATCTCTGAGCTAATATTGTTAACGCTCTATTGATCTATAGGACGGAATGATAGGATACGCGTATCCTCCGGCGCTGTTGTTTTAGCAGGTATTGCTAAGATAAACAACCACAATACATTTCTGTTGATAGCATCTCTATCTTCACAGAGATCATGAGTAATTTACTCTCTTGTCTACTGTGGATCTTAACGTGAAATCTTCCTCTATGTGAGGATCTTTTTCACTGGGTAAATCGTGTCATCTTTATCACAACCAGCAAGGTCGCAACCTTCATGTATTCCGTTGTGTGGTCCGTATTGCATTGTAAGCACTGTACTGGACGAGCTTTGGACGCGATTTCTTACTATAGGAGATCCTCTTCTTCGCTATTCTATGCGGCTAAAGTGGAGGCTCTTCCGTCGTGGTGTAGGGATCATTATGTTCATATTGTTGATCCCTCCATACTACTCATTGCTATTTTTTAGTATACTTGTTTCACAAGATCTACTGCAGCCTGTTATTAGTTAGGTTATAGGTTTATGTTACCTCATACCTATGCACTCTACGATAGTTTACAATTGAGTCTTTTGTCTCTTTATCTAAGTCAGTTAGTAACTTTTTGATAAATAGACTTAGAATCTTTAGATTAAATTCCTATACGGATTTTAACTTCGGTTCTTATTTAGCTAAGTAATCATTTGAGCCTCTGGAAACAGTAGTTTTCAAATTCTGACCTTTTAGACAGTAATTCTGTTGGTTTCTCTTTTACTGTAGAGTCAGTGAGTTTCATGCACTATCGATGGATGATTTTCACTTTCATAGTTTCGGAATCAATACTTCCGTTACTATTTAGGTTGGATTGTTGCATAAGAGTTAGGCTCCTATTATCCGGAACCTATTATTTTAAGGTCCTTCCGTCTTCGTATGGGCATAGGCCTTTACTCTTTCCGGGTACAGTTTATGTATTTATAAACAGATATCTGTTTATTACAAAGGGCGTAAGCTTCTTCTGTCTTTGATGTCTAGTAGAAGGACGTTACGCTCCATTTTATTGTTAATGGATTCTATTAACTATCGGTACTGCTTATGGTGTATCATTGACTTAGCAGTTATGCTTAAGATTTCGGCTCATGAAGTAAGAGTTCTTCTACTTCTTGGGCTTACATTAATAGTGTCGCTATTATAGATTTTTGAAGGCCGCTCATTGCGCTCAGCCATCCACATTCATGAATTTTATCTCAGAAATATCGAGTCCATTTCTGGAGGCCTCTATTGTTAGGTCTATTATCTACTGCTCAGAATGTCATTCACTTAACAGTTGCTACTATAGCTAGGTAGGCTGTCTGTTTCGGCAGTGTCTCCGTTCGGCTGCCCTCTTCGCTCTGGGCTATTTGACCCAGGGCAAGAAAAAGGGGGGGGGGGGAGGGTGTTCCCTTGGGTCACCTGTTTTACTATGAAAACAAGGGGATACCTCCTCCGGAGTTAGTAATTCTGAGCTGTTATTGGGATGGTTGTTTAGTGAGAAGTTTAGGTTTTTAAAATTCATTCAAGTCTTAGTTTTTAAAGTATAGCTTTTGAATATTGCATATGTCAACGGACATGATTATGCAATCCTCAGACACTTTTAGGAGTATAAGAGTCTCTATTCTCTAGACTTACTTTATTTATTGGCTTACTTTAAAAATTATTAGTATAAGGATTATATTGGATATTAATAGAGTACATGGATGTATGAAGCTCAATTTTGGAAGGTGTTGTATCTTTCTAATTTATCATAAATATAAGAAAGATACATGTAAGGCCTTTTACTTCTTTTTCCCTACAGGGGATGACTCTATTTTATTTTTATTAAGCGTATTCCATTTTGCTCTATGTCCTTGGCCCTCCAGCCTTTTTACTATTCAGCTATGTCTGGGTCATTGGTACAGTATAAAAATGTTAAAAAATTTATAGTAATTTATATATTTTTTATACTTACCAATGACCCAGACGGGGATGGCCCTCCCAGGAGTTGGGAACTCTTGCCTCCCCGCTGAGTACATAGCGCTTACCAGGCACTGGTTGTTAGAATGATTAATGGCGCCAATTTCGGAACGTCCTTGACACTGCGCATGCGCAGTAGGGGCGAAGTGTGGAGGGCCTTTCAGGACATGTTTTCTTTAGTTTTAGATGCAAATTTTGGGGATTGGGGGGCAAAATTTGTGTTTGGCCCTATATTTTAAGAGTTAGCACCAGCTATGTCTGGGTCATTGGTAAGTATAAAAAATATATAAATTACTATAAATTTTTTAACTTTTTGTACAGAACTTCCATATGAAAGCTCTGATTTGAATAATTTTTTGTATGAATGTTTAGTACCATGGGATACATCACATATAATACAGGTTTTTTTCTTGTGCGTAAATTATGCAAATTAGACTAACTTTAATGTTTTTTGGTGTTACTTTCAGCACTATAAGTGCAAATGTCAATACGGCTCGGGCTAGAGGCCATATTTATGAACCGATCTTTACGAAACTTCTTGGGTACCTTTGTTATCACCGTGGGACGAGAACGAGTGTTTTGGGGTCCGGTCCGAAATTCAAGATGGCCGATGGCAGCCATTTTGTACGAAATTTGGTGCAATCAGATTTTTGCACAGAACTTCCATATGAAAGCGCTGATTTGAATAATTTTTTGTATGAATGTTTAGTACCATGGGATACATCACATATAATACGGGTTTTTTTCTCATGCAGAAATTATGCAAATTAGATGAACTTTGATTTTTTCAGTGCTGCTTACACACAGTAAGTACACATGTCAATACAGCTCGGGCTAGAGTCTGTATTTATGAACCGATCTTCACGAAACATCTTGGGTACCTTTGCTATCACCTTGGGACGAGAACGAGTGTTTCTGGGTGCGGTCCAAAATTCAAGATGGCTGCCAGTGGCCATTTTGTATCGAAATTAGGTCTAATCAGTTTTTTGTACACAACTTCTATATGGCTCAGGCTAGA
Source organism: Pictodentalium vernedei (assembly GCA_031216915.1). Lineage (NCBI taxonomy): Eukaryota > Metazoa > Mollusca > Scaphopoda > Dentaliida > Dentaliidae > Pictodentalium > Pictodentalium vernedei. Next base: position 294,407,484 of record CM062295.1, on the reverse strand, counting down.
TGCTGTATTTATGAACCGATCTTTACGAAACTTCATGGGTACCTTTGTTATTACCGTGAGGTGAGAATGAGTGTTTTTGGGTGTGGTCTGAATTTCAAGATGGCCACCAGCAGCCATTTTGTACCAAAATTAGTCCAATCAGTCTTTTGTACAGAACTTCTGTATGAAAGTTCTGATTTGAATAAATTTTTGTATGAATGTTTAGTAACATGGAATACATCACATATAGTACGGGTTTTTTTCTCGTGCAGAAATTATGCAAATTAGATGAACTTTGATTTATTCAGTGTTACTTATACTCTGTAAGTGCACATGTCAATACGGCTCGGGCTAGAGGCTGTATTTATGAACCGATCTTCACAAAACTTCTTGGGTACCTTTGTTATCACCTTGGGACGAGAACGAGTGTTTCTGGGCGTGGTCCAAAATTCAAGATGGCTGCCAGTGGCCATTTTGTACCGAAATCAGGTCCAATCAGTTTTTTGTCACAATTTCTACACAGCTCATATTTGTGAACTGATCTTCACGAAACGTCTTGGGTACCTTTGTTTTCACCTTGGGACAGGAATGAGTGTGTTTTGGGGTGCCTTTGTTATCACTGTGCTATGAGAACAAATATTTTGGGGTTCAGTCAGACCCACCGTGGTACTCAATGATTTTTTCTAGTTTAGCATCTGACTGTCACCCACCTTTACAATACTTTACCTATACATTTGTTACAGGCAACGCTCAGTATTTATGTACAGACCGTTACAATACTTTATATGTACCTTTGTTATCAGGTCATTACCTAGATGTTTGTCATTGCTGTGTCACATACTATACATGTACATGTCTTTGTCTTGACAAGTTGAGCTACAGTGTCATTGACACTTTCATTCAAAAGAAATTTCAACAAAACCATGTTGGGAAAACCCTCATTTTTAGCTCAACCTGACAAATTCAGGTATGAGCTATTGGGAAAGGTTGCAATCCATCTAGGGTCCCTGCGGGCCTTGGATTCAAGAAATTACCTTGAATTCAACAAAGTGTGGTTCAAGTACTTGAAATCCTGGAAAATGGTTAAGGGTGCCTTGAAAGTCCTTGAATTTTAGCAAAATAAAAACGTGCCGATGATATCGGTAATTAACAGCCTCCATTGTTGGGTACACTAGTGATCATATATCATCATTCATGGCGGCAAGACCTTGAAAATCCTTGAATTTGGTTGCTGTAAGGCCATGAAAAATGCTACAAAATGTCAAGAAATGTCCTTGTACAGCCTTAAATTTGATCAGTCCTTGCCTGCAGAAATCCTGCCATTGTCTGTAGAAACCCTGCCATTGTCTGTCCACACATCTGTCTGTCTACAATTCCTTTAGCGCACACTACAGGCTACAGCTCTCACCTGATCAGTTCCAAATTTCATATGTGGCTGTGGGGCTATGTTGAGGTGGGAGCTAGGGACCTGCGAATATCAAATTTTGTCTCGAATCGAATCTCGAATCGAATGTGAACGAGGATTTCGAATCGAATCGAATATCGAATAGTGGTCATGTATATGCTGACAATTGTTGTTTCGGGTGCCGTAGGATCGTTGGCATTTTTGGATAATAGACCGGCGGTGATAACTGGCGGGAAACGGAAACATACTTGGCCATACTGAACTTTTGTAAACACACGTCACACGCGAATTAAAATATCGAAAGCTAAATTAAACCATTCAAACTAAACGAAACGCAATTCTGCAGCCTGGTATATCATATAAGTTAGCTTGTTCTGGTACGTTCATTCAACTTCATTGGGTCATCACATGTATCGACAATAACTGCTGTTACCAACTTCCCCTGATCTTTAATCACGAGTGATTCACGACGCATATAAACGCACATTGACCTCTCCATTTTATATACATTCCGTGTCGGCGTCTTTATGTAAACGCGTGACCGCTTCATTGCAAATTGCAATGTAAGGGGGGTAATTCTATTATACTGCACTTTACTGTAAAACATGCTGGTTTCGTCGAACTCCCGTAACACGCAGTGGTGTGCATAATGCATATACGATGCGATCATGCGAACATGCCAATTTAAGACCAAGTTGCGAGGTTATATTATAATGCGAATGTTACCGGACGGGGGTGGGTGGGGGTGCTACTCCGATGCACGTGCCTAACTAACTGATAAACGAACGTGATTGCAAGCCTATTATCGGAGCAGAAACACACGTATCGGCACAGTGGCATGAAAAAAGTTTTCCCGACCTTGTCCGACGAGATTCGAAAATTTCGAACCCATGACACCAGCATCAAATCGAATAGCTGCAAGGATTCAAAATCGAATCGAATAATCGAAGGTTCGCAGGTCCCTAGTGGGAGCTATCGATCTTTTTCGAATTTTGTTTTAAAAAAATAGCTGCCAGCGACCATCTTAAATTTAGCATATAAATTATCAACAATTCCATTAGCACACTCTACAGGCCACATCTCTCACCCGATCTTCTCAAATTTCATATGTAGCTTTGGTGTGATGTCCAGATGGGAGCTATTGAATTTTTCTGAATTTTGCTGAAAAACATGGCTGCCAGCAGCCATCTTGGATTTGTATTTAAATTGTCAAACAATTCCTTTAGCACACCCTACATGCCGTGGCTATCATCTGATCAGTCCCAAATTTCATATGTGGCATTGTGGCAATGTATAGATGGGAGCTATCAAATTTTTCCCAAATTTCATTGAAAAACATAGCCACGAGCGGCCATCTTATATTTGGCATATGAATTGTCGGCATTTCCATTAGCACACCCTACAGGCTGCATCTCTCACATGATCTTTTTCAAATTTCATATGTAGATTTGGTGTGACATCTACGTGGGAGCTGGCGAATATTTCTGAATTTTGTTGAAAAACATGGCAGCCATCATGGATTTGAATATAAATTGTCAACAATTCCATGAGCTCACCCTACAGGATGCATCTCACGTAATCATTTTTGAATTCCATATATAGCTTTGGTGTGATGTCTAGATGGGAGCTATCAAATTTTTCTGAATTTCGTTCATAAATATAGTTGCCAGCAGTCATATTGGATTTTGCATATGAATTGTCAACAATTCCATTAGCACACCCTGCAGGACGCATCTCTCACTTACTCTTTTTCAAATTTTATATGTAGTTATGGTGTGATGTCCAGATGGGAGCTATCAAATTTTTCTGAATTTTGTTGAAAAACATGGCTGCCAGCAGCCATCTTGGATTCAGATATAAATTGTCAACAATTCCATTAGCAGACCCTACAGGCCGCACCTCTCACCCAATCTTTTTCAAATTTTATACGTAACTTTGGTATGATGTCCAGATGGGAGTTATCAAATTTTCTGCACTTCCTTTGAAAAAGATGGCCGCCACTGGCCATTTTGGATTTGACATATAAATTGTCAACAATTCCATTAGTACACCCAACACCCTCTATCCCTCACCCGATTTTTTTCTTCAATTTTCATATGTAGCTTTGGTGTGAATCAGTCTTTTGTAGAAACTTGAGTGAATGACTTGGCATTACTGGATCTTTCTATTTAGTTCAGTCCCTTCTTGGGCAAGTTGAGCTGCAGTGTCATTGACACTTTCTTTGTTTGTTCCAATGAGGCAGTCAATGATATGGTTTTATTTTAATGTTGGAACAAATTATATATTTTTAACTGCTCAGTTTGTATATTACGAGGACGGAATGCTAGCTGATTCATTAGGTAAATGGTTATCCCCTCAGGCAAACATGAATAGCAGATGATGCAAAAAATTTCTTGAACTAATAAAAATTATAATCCCCCCACCCCCAAAGCATAGCGTATGGACCCTCATTGGAATAACCTCAATGCACTTGTTCCAGTCAGGGGTTATAAGCTGTTTTTCAGGAAGCAATAATGAAATTTGAATGACATTTTTTTATGAATGTCTTGTTAATGGTTAGGTAAAGGGTAACTCAAGCTACAAAATGCTGATGAAGCTTCTACTTGGCATATTCAAAACAAGCCTGGAAATAAGCAGACTGTCATCTGCAGAATGAGGTCCCCAGGGGTGAAATTGGTGATGCTACCCTGCTCAGCAGGGTAGCATCAATAAATTTACCCTCTGTGAACCTCGTTCTGAATCAAGGTCTCAGGCCAAAAGAGAAATTGGCTCATTGCATGGGGTAGCAGCACCAGATTCACCCTTTCGGGACCTCATTCTGCAAATGACAGATCGCTAATTTCAGGGCTTGAAAACAAAGCGATATATTTCATGTCAAAGCCCTTAGGCGTTCAGTTAAATCATGTTACATGGCTATCTGTTTCGTTTTAAAAACTACATGTTTCAAACAACCCGGTGCAGTCTTGGACAATAAGGCATAAATTAATCTTGTGAGTTAAACTTAAGGATGTTTCACATTAAAAGGGAATTAATGACTTTGCTGTTCAAATTTGGACTTGCAGCCCAACCTCACTTCCCATTGCATTCTCGGTTCTTTACTGCTAGACTTATAAATTAGTTTTCAATGATAATTTGAAACACAAGTATTTTTTCTCAAAGATGCCATGTTACCGGCAAGAGGAGCCTTGGTTGAGCAAAAATTGTTCATAAATGGTTGTAAGTTTAGATATTTTTATTTTCTTTAGATAATTTTTTTTATCTTCTGCTGAGGCAGTCAACAAGAAAGTAAGTGGCTCTGAGCACCTTTCAATATAGCCATCATAGTGGCTTTTAGCACTCATGTATGTATTTGTATTTGATATTTTCAAGAGAAATAAATTAATCATTTACCCAATGAGTCGTTGCATTCATATGAGTAATTTACAAAGCGAGCAGTGGAAAAAAATTGATTGTCAAAATATTTCCTAAGAAACCATATCGTGTGCACATTCATTGGAATGAGCTAACAGAGCTTGTTTCATTGAGGGGGACACATGATATGGTTTTGTTTAAACATTTTGAAAACTTTGAAAAAAAGAATTTAAACAAATTTGAATATTGTGTGAATTGGGTAAAGGATTAAGTTTATAATTTGTTTTTCTGGATTAGTGGTTTTGAGTTTTAACCCAAAGAGGCCTGTTTCCGACTTTTATGACCTCAGAACATGTGCTCTTAACATGCCATCATGAGTAGGTCCTGCTGACAATAGACAGATTACATCGGCAGTGATTTCTAGTCAAGTCTTGGTTACCTGTTAACCCTTTGAACCCAAAAGGCTGCTTTTCCAGCCTAGAATTGTGATAGAACCTGAATTCATAAAAGTAGATAGTCGCTCAGTGAATTTGTGCAGTAGACCAACAGCCCTTGCAATTGGCGTCGGCATTCGGCAAAAGCCGAGGTGATTTTGTTTTGCGTCGGCAGAAATAATGCCGACGCCAAACAGTGTGTCTGTGTGCGTTAAAACTTAAAGTAAAACAGAGCATGGGCGAAAATTATCAGATGAACAGATGCAGATTAAAAAGATTATGTCTTTTTGACAAAACATCCTATTAATTTAGAAAAAAATATCTCACCATTATCTAGACAAAACTCCATCTTAATAATAGAAAGAAACACGGATCGTGTCCCGAAGCGGAACATCATTTTGTTGAAAAGATAAATAAAAGACGTTTCCGTCGGAATTGATACTTTTATCCAGGAAAAATTGGACCTTGAAGATTTCGGCCTTCTATTATTAAGAGGAATTTTGCGGTTAAAAATTAAATTATTCTTAGCAAAAGCCAATTAAGTATTTTAAAAATGTTAATTTGATTTATTCATCGGTGCGGATCTGTCGAATAAAATGAATGTGTGTCAGTTGCAGTGGTGAGGGTTACGGTACATGTAACGATGTTGGGGAAATTCAGAATACAGGAGAAGCGACCCAAAACAAAGTCGGTCCATGCGAGAACTCGGTCCAACCCAAATTCAGTTCGTAAGAAAACTCGGTTCACGTAATTATTCAAGCTTAGCTCATACAAAATCGGCTCGTGCGAGAACAACCTTTTGAGATCCCGTGAGAGATATCTACTGAAAAAAGTTAACATCAGAGTTCCTTCAGCTTCTTGCTTCTGCAATTTTAAGTAAACATGAGGCACCTTTCAAAACAAAACAAAAAAAAAACATTGTCACGAAATTGAGTGTAAAACGGATCAGGGACAACCCGCCCCAGGGACAACTCGCCCCAGGCCTATTTTGGGGGCGGGTTGTCATAATTTTTTCTGATTTTTGGAGGATATTAATATATAAAAAAAGATGTTCACTCACTTTTTTATCGAAAATTATCCACAATCCACATTGATCCTATTAACACATCCCAGAATGACTAATAATAGTTTTAAACTGAATTGGAAGCATGTAAAGGCCAGTCAGAAGTGGCGTGTTGTTTTAGTCATGTTATTTCAGTGGGTACCCTCCAAGAGGAATGATATTTGTTTGATGCGCAAAAAATCAAATGACAAGACATGTTGTTTTAGCGTGATATGGATTCATCACAGCATTGCTCTCTTTTGCTCTGTCTATAAGAAGACTAAGACAATAAATGTGTTGTTTTAGTTGTTAACAATTTCCATGATACTTTTCATTGAATTACATCCGTTGGCAGTAGTGAAGACTTCTGACTTTCTTCATTATGCTAATTAAATTCAACAGAGTAACAAAATTTAATAAGCAAAGGGGTATACATCAACGGCAAAAAATACGAAACAGAGGAATATCGTGTACTTTCGCAACCCATTCAGTGTCACAAGTGTCAGAAATTTGGGCACTTGTCACACAAATGCAACGAGGAACAACAATATATGAAATGCGTTGCGTCGACAAACACATCGCGAAGGCATGCAATGCCACAACTCTTGAAAGCCCCCCCGAGAACTCGCCCTCACCTTATTCCACGTGCACCCTAATGGCTGGCTCCATTTTATCCATTGGCATTTTGTCTACGCACCTCCAATATCATAATCAAATAGCTGATAATTGCGGCTTGTGAAAAACTTGGGGCGGGTTGTCCCGGTACGGGTTGTCCCAGTCGGTTTGGGACGGGTTGTCCCGTTCCCTGTAAAACAGGATACGATTCGAATCAGAATTAGAGGGTGGGAACAAATGTAGGAATGTTAAGGTGTGTGTAAGGGTTCCAATTTTGGAAGTGGGGTGGGCAACACAAATTAGAGGGTAGGATTGAATCTGGGAAAGAAGAGAGGGGAGGGGGGGGCAGTACACAAGTCAAAGTGGAATTGATAACAAACTTTGTTATTAGTTCCACTTTGACTTGTGTACCCCCCCCCCCCCCCACGGATTTTATTCACATAAATAATTTACAAACTGGAAGTGATGGAGTCGCCCTCCCCCTCTCCCCCCCCCCCCCCCCCCCCAGCACTGATCTCGGAATGGCAAAATGTTCACATCTGACGTGACTATTTTACCACGCAATTTTTTATTACTGAGTACCTGGACGACTGTGGTTATAACTTTGTCAAAACCATCTCGGGTGACGAATCTTCCCAGGGACGCCCGTCCCGATACACATGGTGCTAATCTTGAAGTGGAAGTAAACAAGGCCACCTGAGATGCAGTATGGGTTTGATAACCTTGACCAAATTATTGAAATTATGGAAACGAAAGTGGCTAAATTAATCAAAATTTGGATCTTTGTTGAGGTAGACTGACAGGGTTTGAGGTAACTGGTTTTTAACCCACTTTGCCGCCGAAATGTTATTCCCCTTTTTCGCGATAGTGATATGTTCAAACAACGACGAACAACGCAAAACTTACCACACAACGTATACAAATTTTATTCAGGAACAACAGACTTCAAATCGACACACTCACAAAAACTGCACTCATCATAACGCCTGTGGGGCTCTTGTAAGTCTTGTTTTTGTTAACAATAATCATTTTAAAAAAGTGCCGACGCAAAGTGTTTTTTAGCCGACGCAAACTGCCGTTGCCTCGGCATTTTTTTTTGCCGAGGCGAATTTTCTGAATTGCAAGGGCTGGACCAATTAAGATTTTCAATGTGCAGGCCCAAGAATTAGAATTGGTCTTTCTCCAAGTAACAAATATATACTCTTCTGGATGATGGCATTGAACTTGTATGGAATATACCATCAGGGTTCAAAGGGTTAAGGCAGCCAAGACTTTACTAGAACTCACTGTTAAGCCACTGTATGTGTACAGGCTGTGGTCAGGTGTGAATTCAGCACAATTATCCAGGCTCTTAGTGGTTAACAAGCTCTTTCTGTTATGCACTCATTCACAGGACAAGCAGTTTTTCCAGAGTTCCAGAGAATCTTGGTTTGTATGATACCATTCAGGAACACAATCGAAAGGGTGAAGATCAGCAGACAGTTCAATAAATCTAATAATATTCAGACTTCCGTTGGGCATTCGTCACACTGTGTTGATGTTTCTTGTCTAATGTCTTTCAGGTCACATGACACCTGATCAAAAAGAACCAACACCTTTTATAATTGAGTGGATTCCTGACATATTACCGAAGAGTCGGATAGGTGAGCTTCGAATTAAATGTGAATATGGACATCAGAAAAATGGACACATTGAAAACAAATTGTCTTCTACAAATACAGAGCTTCCGATTCAGACATTACAAGTTGAAGAGTTGTGACTGATAATTCATGTGATGATAGAAATTATTTATTTTTTTACATTCAGAGATGAAATTTGTGAAAACTTTATCTCATTATGCGCAGGATAATAAGAGTCCAGTTATGAGCTTTTGGCTCTGAACAAGTTAAAAAATGTAGGTATTTTACCCTTTTACCTAATGCAACTTGAAAACAATACTTCAAAATACAGGGATGGGTTTTTCTCTCTTTTTTTATACTTCTGCAACAAAATTGTGGGGTGTGGGGTCGCTTGGCTATCGGTCACTCATCTGTCTGTCTATCCATCTGTCTGGACACTATTGTCTGCAGCATTTCTCAGTCATACATACTCCAATTTTTTTTAAAACTTTGCACATAAATTAACCACCATGAGAACCTGTGCACTTAGGATTTTGAGATTGATTGAACACGTCATTGCAGACTTCTTGGGCAAGTTGCTCTTTTTGATGCAGAATTTGTCATCTGTGTACACAACTTTGTCTGAGCTTGTAATCCTTCATTTTCTGGTAATTTTTTTTTCAAAACATGGCACAGTGATTAACCAGCATGGGATCCTGTGATTTTGAGATCGGTCAGACTCATATTTACATAGTTATTGACTCATTTTCGACTCAAAATATGTTTCCAACCGTCTCTTTTGTCCGGAGCTTTTCTCCATCATTTGTGAGTCAATATTTTTTAAAATTTGCATATTAGTTAACTCCCTGCACTCTAATGTCAAAATGGCAGAGTTTTCAGCAGCAAATATTTCCCATAATGCAGTTCAATATTTAACCAAATATACCTTGTTTGACAGAGCTCAGTGAGCTATGTCAAACAAGATATAATTAGTTAAATTCATAATTAAACAAGAGAAAAACAGAGTGATTGGAAAAAATTCTGTTGCACTACCACAGTGCTGAGAGTTAACCACCATGGCTGCCTGTGCACCTTCAATTTTCAGATTGATTGGCTTCATCATTGCTGAGTTATTGCCCTTTTTTCACTTTAATTCATGAGCACAACTTTGTCTGAGCCTGTATTCCTTCATTTTCCAGCTCACCTGACTGAAAGTCAGGGTGAGCTATTCTGATCACTTTTCGTCCGGCGTCCGGCGTGAAGGTGGTGTTTGGGCTTTTTCTCCCAAACCACTGGCCGCATATTAATGAAATTTCATGTGAGAAGGGGTTATGTATGTGGACTTTGATTTTTTGTCAAATTAGGTTTCGGCTCACATTGAGCAGAGGGATGGGGCAAAAATGCTCCAATTCTTAAAAAATCTTCTCAAGAACCAGCAATAGCAGAGACTTGATATTTGGTATGCAGCTTCCTTTTGAGGTGTAGACTCAAGTTTGTTCAAGAGAAGTTGGAGGGGCTATATTTGACGATGTTAAAGGAGGGGGCCAAAATTTTGGCCCCACCCCAAATTTCTATTTTCCAAACCGCGAGGCCGATTTGAACCAAATTTTACATGAGTGCTTATTGGGTGATAAGTACCTAATTTATGCTGAAATTTTTTTCCCCATAGCCCCGTGGGAACCACAGGAGCTAAAAATAGAAAAAAATGAAAACGCCCATATCTCCAAAACTACACGGCACTGAGAATTCTTATTTGTTGTGAAGCTTCCTTAGGACCAACAGAATGGAATGATAAAAAAAAATTGCCATCGGTTTTATCATGGGGTACTTTTTGGGGACTTTGAAAAAGTGCTGAGTCAGCATTTTTTAACACTGTGGGTAATGGGAAAAACATATGACTACTTTTCTCCGAAACCACTGCTCCAAAAGCTTTAAAATTTCACATATAACATGTTTGGAAGATTGTTTCACATGTTTATTGAAATCAAATGGTTGGGTGGATATTTGGGCTCTCTATGGGAGCCCAAATGCTTAAATTAGTGCAGTATGAGGAGTATTTTTGAAAAATCTTCTTCTTCAGATCTAGCAATAAGAATGTTTTGATATTTGGTATGCAGCATCCTTAGGGGGGTGAGATTGAAGTTTGTTGAAGCCAAATCCCTGGCTTCATATTTAGGCTGAAAATTTGGGGTCCCGTAGCGGACTTCAAAATTTTGGACCAAAATCCAAAAAAAAAATTTTTTTTGTTTTTTATGCATTTCTGTCAATTTTAAAACAAAAATTTTTTTTTTTTTTTTTTCCCCCCTGAAAATTTGGGGTGCGGGTGGGACTTAGAAAATTTTGGACCAAAATCCGAAATATTTTTTTTTTGTTTTTTATGCATTTCTGTCAATTTTAAGACAAAAAAAAAAAAAAGAAAGTTTTCCCCTGAAAATTTGGGGTGCGGGTGGGACTTGGAAAATTTTGGACCAAAATCCGAAAAAAAATTTTTTTTGTTTTTTATGCATTTCTGTCAATTTTAAGACAAAAATTTGTTTTTTTTTTCCCCCTGAAAATTTGGGGTGCGGGTGGGACTTAGAAAATTTTGGACCAAAATCCGAAATATTTTTTTTTTGTTTTTTATGCATTTCTGTCAATTTTAAGACAAAAAAAAAAAAAAAAAGTTTTCCCCTGAAAATTTGGGGTGCGGGTGGGACTTAGAAAATTTTGGACCAAAATCCGAAAATTTTTTTTTTTGTTTTTTCTGCGTTTTGGTCAATTTTAAGACAGAAAAAAATTATTTTTTTTTTACACTGAAAATTTGGAGTCCGGGTGGGACTTAGAAAATTTTGAACCAAAATCCGGAAAAAATTTTTTTTTGTTTTTTCTGCGTTTTGGTCAATTTTAAGACAAAAAAAAAAAAAATGTTTTTTTTTTCCTCTGAAAATTTGGGGTGCGGGTGGGACTCAGAAAATTTTGGACCAAAATCCGAAAAAATTTTTTTTTGTTTTTTCTGCGTTTTGGTCAATTTTAAGACAGAAAAAAATTATTTTTTTTTTACACTGAAAATTTGGAGTCCGGGTGGGACTTAGAAAATTTTGAACCAAAATCCGGAAAAAATTTTTTTTTGTTTTTTCTGCGTTTTGGTCAATTTTAAGACAAAAAAAAAAAAATGTTTTTTTTTTTCCTCTGAAAATTTGGGGTGCGGGTGGGACTTAGAAAATTTTGGACCAAAATCCGAAAAAATTTTTTTTTGTTTTTTCTGCGTTTTGGTCAATTTTAAGACAGAAAAAAATTATTTTTTTTTTACACTGAAAATTTGGGGTCCGGGTGGGACTTAGAAAATTTTGAACCAAAATCCGAAAAAAAATTTTTTTTGTTTTTTATGCATTTCTGTCAATTTTAAGACAAAAAAAAAAATTTTTTTTTTTTTCCTCTGAAAATTTGGGTGCGGGTGGGACTTAGAAAATTTTGGACCAAAATCCGAAAAATTTTTTTTTTGTTTTTTCTGCGTTTTGGTCAATTTTAAGACAAAAAAATTATTTTTTTTTTACACTGAAAATTTGGGGTCCGGGTGGGACTTAGAAAATTTTGAACCAAAATCCGAAAAAAATTTTTTTTTGTTTTTTATGCATTTCTGTCAATTTTAAGACAAAAATTTTTTTTTTTTTTTCCCCTGAAAATTTGTTGTCCGGGTGGGACTTAGAAAATTTTGGACCAAAATCCGGAAATTAGTTTTAGCGTTTTTTATGGTTTTTAAGAAGAAAAAAATTTAGGCTGAAAGTATTTTGTTTGGAAAAAAATCTGTTTTTTATGTGTTTATCTCAATTTTGGGACGTTAAAGTGCAGGAACTGAAAATAGAGGGAAAATCCTGTGTATTGTGTGGGCACAATCGCTTCATCTAGTTGGTATATGCTTTTCTTAGGAGGGGCGTATGCAGCTTATTCAAGTCAAGTGCCTGGTTTGATATTTAGACTACCATGTCAGATGAGCGCCCTCAGGCCCCCTGGGGCCTCTTGTTTCTAAAACTTAGCACAGAGATGAAACCGCATGTGAACCTATTTTGAGACAGGTCAGACTCATTGTATTAGAGTCATTGACCCTTTTTTGCATAAAATATTTGTGCCAGGGCTTATATTTCAATGAGAATCCACAAATCCATTCATGCAACGATTCGTGCAACAAAGATTCTCACCACACCTCTGCTAGGATTCGCTGGAAAGAATTTAGTTAATTTAACCATTTACCTGACATAGCAGCAGTAGCAAATTAGTCAATACAATGCTAACATGACCTGAAATATCTTGACACTTTTTCAATAAAACTGTACAAATATGGCTATCATTGGAACTGGCTCAGTGAGCCAGTCCCTATGGCATCCATATTTGTATGGTTTTATTGATACTGTTTATTTTTTTAAATATTCTCAAATTTAGTTTATATTTTAAAATTAAAAAGCTGTGTTGGGTAAAAAAAAAGGCTAACATGTGTTATCAGTATACAACAGGGGTTCAACCATGGTGGCCAAATGGGACAATCATAGCAGGTATGGATTCTCGCAACCATTTTTGCGAGAATCCAAATATTCTCCCAAATTTAGATGAAATATAAGCCTTGTTTGTGCAGCCTTCATCATTTTGTCTGCATTTTGTTAGTCATGTTATGAAAAACATAGCACAAAGATAAACTAGCATGATAATCTGAGTGCCTGTGATTTTGAGAGTGGCAGACTAATTTTGGCAGAGTTATTGTCCATTTTTGACTTGAAGTATTTTAAAACTTACTTAATGTGGAATTTGGGGGTTGTTCTTTGTCCCATTGGGACAGACACCTCAAGCTTTTATTTTGTTTCAATTTATTTCTAACCACATCACTATTTTTGATTTCTTGACCTTTTATACCATTTTCATGTAATAGCCCAAGAACATTAGGTTTCACTAGGGAAAAAAATCGGAGAAAGCTGATTTTTTCAGGGAATGTCGAGTACATGTCACTGAACGATTAGACAAAAGTCCCCTAAAATCCCAGTTGAGCTTTTTTTTCTACAGCCTTTTTTCGAAAACGCGTTTGAAAAAAATTTAAAAAAAACGCACGAACTTTGTAACCTCGAATTGATCCAACTGTATTTTTTGTTTACGCGTATTTCGAGCTACATAATGTCTAATATACATTTACCTAGAGGAAAATGTGCATTCTGTGACAATTTCTGCGAAAAATTATTGAAAATTCACCAAAAAGTATCGGATTTACGCAAAAAATGACGATTTTCCTAACGGATTTGCCCAAAGGGTCGTAGTACAGAACGGGATGTTAGTTGGACAGACGATAAAAAATCCATGTCCATTTGAAGACTTTTATCATTGCGTACAAAATAGACATTATGGAAGACCCCCTCTGCTTCTGGCCGAGTTCCCCTTTTGGCATAAAATTCGTCAGCATGAGAACTCAACTATTTTCGGGCTTGGGACCGAACAGACACGTCTGTGTCTGGCAGCATTAGATCAATAAATAATATTTACAGAATGTACAAAAATCAATAAATAATATTTACAGAATGTACAAATCAATCAACATGGATTAAGTTACATTGACTATTATCAACGCTATATACAGAAATGACATGACCTATATACATATTATTCATCGAACTCAGAAATTTCCGACAGGACAGTGTTTCTGTGGTTGTTACAAGAATCCGAACTGCAATTACACAAACATGAGCAAGAGAGTCCTGCCTTCTTACACCCACACCTTTTTGTACAAGCACTCTTGCAACCACAACTGATCAGATTCAGTAGGTTATCGGGGGCACATGGCTTTGTGGCTGCAGTCGGTACAAGAAGTCCATTGTCTAGCGACCACCCCCAATCCGTCGGAGGAAGCGAAGTGCCCAGCCATTGTTGGACCTGGAGATAACATCTGTAGACATGTTGGTGTGCAGCATCGCTGCTTGGTGGGAGTGAGGCTAGGTCGATGGGTTTATTCAGTTTAGATTTTGCTACATAACGCTTGTAAGTGACATATCTATATTGGTCGAGAGAGGAAACAGTTTTACTCCCGTATGAGATCAGGAGAAGTTGTTCCCCGGTAGCGGCTACTGCTCTTGGTGTACTGTCATCCGCCAAAATTGTGTTGACATACTGTTGTGAGTCGCTAGTAACATCGGAGACAATTGTACTGAATACTTTCTTCTTACCAACTCGAAAGAGTGCAGAAGTAGTGTCACAACCACCTATAGAATGTGCTACAAGGAGGTTGCTTCTATGGTCACCCATTTTGGTTGCTATTTCACTAACTGAAACTAGTAAGTTTGGGGTAATGGAATACATCATGTGAATATTACATCCCGGTTGAACTCGAGAGGTAAGAATGACTAACAAGTCTGTGTCTGTTCCCACAACGGCAACATTGTTGTCATCTTGAGCGATGTCAAGTGCAGTTTCGACTATCAGAGCATCAGCCTCGGCCTGCTTGGACTGAATATTGATAGCAGATAGCTCCTGCATTAGAAGATCGATCAGTTGGGTTTTGTTCTTGGCATTTGCAAGGAAATCGGATTGGGGTGTGGTGGCTGGTAACTCGGGTGAGATATTGATATCAATGGAATACCTGTCTTTAGATCTACGGGCTTCTTCCATGCCCTTTGTCGACATTGTACAAGCATAACCATCAAAAACAACCACGACGTTCGCCCCAAAATGTCTCACTAGATAATTGGAATATGATGTACATATGTCCTTATATGACGACTGTTTAGGCCATACAACTGCCCTCAATAAAAATCCACCATCTACAACAAACAGAGAATGTTCTGGGATTTTAGTTTGCTCGGAACCGTATGTTTTGAGGATCTTACCGAGTGTGCTTTTCTGTGTCTTCCTCATTCCAGCAGAATCAAACAATGCTGGTGGTTTCGGGGCGAGTTCATATTTGAGATACTCTTCCATCTCTGCTTGTGACTGAATAACACATGTGATGCGGTTGAACAGAATTGTGGGGTCAATCACTACCTTACTTCCACGGACTTTGATGCTATTTGCCATCGATGCGAAAGACTTCACAGTGTCAACACGTCGTAGTTTGATGCTGTTGAAAGTTTTGCTTACAACATTCGATACGCAACATTCACCAATGTTGCGAACTTGGTCACAGTTCACAGTTTCGTCGGCCACAAGCCCGGTCGCTATAGAGACTAATTGTAGTGGATTTCTATTCTGAAAGGGGGAATGCACTCTGAGCCAGTTCAATAATTTGGTGATATCATTGGCATCAGTCAATTGTGAACTTTGACGGAGATCCCGATGTTGTTCGCCATGACCAGTGTGAACATGAACAAAATTTTCGAGAGCATTACATATCAGAAGGCAAAGAGGTAGTCCATGTATCCATTTCGCAACAGTGCTATCGGTTATTCCCCTGCCATGTGTGAGACCACCAGGGAGCTTGAACATTCTCATTAAACACTGCTCTATGGTCTGATCAGAATATATCCCATCCCAGAATTTATCTGAGCGCCTTATGGTAAAATAACCTTTCTCAGTGAACAACTTCAAATCATCCTGTTGCATTATTTCTGTTAGCTCATTCATCTGCTGCAAATAGAGATGAGAACTTTTTGCGTATGCAAAATGAACACCTGCGTGAAATACTGGAATCATATTGCGAACACAATATGTGTGGAGTTCCCAGTCGCCTGTGCGCTCTGCTCTCAAGAACAACTGGAGAAGACCTATTTGCTCGTAGTATTGTACCCAAAGCTTTCCTGTGCGTCCTACGGACGCATTCTGGAGCAGTTCGTGTAATTTTGACAGTAGATGGTTGACACTTTCTTGATTGACAGCGTCAGCTGTTGTACAGTCACCTCTGGCAAGTCCACAGAATATTTCATTGACTTCTGTGCAGTCTATGTTATCTAGTGTTCGGCTTTCTTCAAACACAAGTTTTGTAATGGCAATTTGTGTTAGCAAATGGGCACGAACTGCTCTTGAATATGCATGACCACTGATCAAATGATGGATTGACCCACCAGCATAAACAGTCCCCCAAAGTTCATCCAAGCCGCTACCAGCCATGATCGAACCAATTGCCCCTAAATATGACATAATCATATGGAAGCCGCCGAGTCTAACGAAAACTTTTGTCAACTTATATGACGAAGACACAATCTCCACTGCTTTGATATAAAGTGGTTGGTCAAACACATCAAGGGCGTGCACACATTACATGCCAATGCATCTTGAGTGTAGGCGAACACCACATTATGTGATTTAATCGAACAATGAAATTGAAACAATGATGCTATAATACGGTATTTGAATGAGAAAAGTCGATGCCGTTTGAATTTGAGTTTAGGGGGTATGGTTAATATTTCACACATTTCACCAGTTCATTATGGAATAAATGACTATTGTTATATATCATTATAAAGCCACTGCTTTTCTGCAATTTTTGATATATAATTTAACTCCCAAAGTAGTCGTAGATTTGATTTAATGGACGTTGTGTACCGTTGTGTGTATGAAAACAATAAATTTTTTTTCATAATTTTGTACATTTTCGTGAATATTTCACCATTGAGTGTGAGGATTGGTACAAAGTTGGCATTTTCTGTTGGGGATATGTATTCTCAATATAATTCAGCACGATATTTATGATTCTCACCCTACTAAGGCGAATAAGAATGAGAAATATGGAGCTGGGTCGAATTTTTGTTTAAAATTTTTTTTTTTCATCAAAAAAACGCTATAACTAAAAAAGCTCAACTCGGATTCGCGGGGACTTTTCACACTTTATCCGCAATGTGTGTCCCGGAAACATATAAAAAAATCAGCTTTCTCCGATTTTTTTCCTTACTTTCTCATTTTTATGTCTAATGTGCCTGGACTATAAATTCAAAGAAATGAATTCCTCATTACAATGTTTTTTTTTAACTTCAAGTGCAGAGTATTCTTTAATGGGAACAAGCTTAACTTTAAAATGATCAATTAGCTTAGGGGTCATCCCCCTACTCATTACCAGATGTGCACATAAAAAAAACACATTTATCTTTTATGTACAAATAAATTGATGACGAGGATTGATCCTTACCTAATCATGCGTAGTGTATTATAAGTTACGGGACATTTTGTTGCTGGATACGGTGTCACATTAGATAAAATGAGAACAATATTAGGCAAGGCTTCAGCCAAGCTTATTATTGTTCTCACTGAGCCTCATGTGAAAGTATTGATCTATTACCTCTGACAGTTTTGAGTGCATTTACAAAAATTATTCTGCCTGATTTCAGACCCTTTGAACTGAAAACAGACTTTCTAAATTGCCAATGAACCCTTTACCCAACGCACACAATATCAAAATTTGTTTTGTGTTTCAAAATTAAAAAAAAAAATTCAACAAAACCATATCATGTGACCCCCTCATTGGAACTTGTTCCAATGAGGTGTCACACGATATGGTTTTGTTGAATTTTTTTAAACATATTTTTTTTCAACTGCTTAATTTGTAAATTACAAGGACGCATCTGGCCAATTCGTTAGGTAAAGGGTTAACCAAATTCCGATTGGGATTTTTGCAATAAAAGCAAAATGATGGACAGAGACAATTAATATACCGTCAGTGTATTGAATTAATATATAGTCTCTTTGGACGAGTATTGTCGGTATATTCCTTTTGATGAGTATTGTCAGTGTATTCTGACTTTGATGAGCACCATATACTGCACTTATTCTATTGAGAGGTCACATGATATGTTTCGGGATGAAAAATTTTAAAACATAACCAAACTTTTAAAAGCAACTTGTGTTTTG
Source organism: Pictodentalium vernedei (assembly GCA_031216915.1). Taxonomy (NCBI): domain Eukaryota; kingdom Metazoa; phylum Mollusca; class Scaphopoda; order Dentaliida; family Dentaliidae; genus Pictodentalium; species Pictodentalium vernedei. Next base: position 294,389,274 of record CM062295.1, on the reverse strand, counting down.
CATGGAGTGCATATGTTGCCACAATCCAAATCCCAGCCAAAACAGTTACCTTCGCATCCAACCACCTAACGAAACTATAATGATACATGTATACCACTCAGCCACTGGCACACCCTAATAAGGGAATGCAAGTTACTTGAGGATATACTGGGCAAGCCCTTTCTTGATTCTGCAGCACATGGTAGATTTCCAGTGACGTGCAGTACGTATATTCTCGCTTAACTTGCTTTCCTTGGTTAGGGACTGTTGGTAGTGTCCGTGGTGCAGTATAGTTTCTTGAGGTGGTTGGTTCAGAAGGAGGGAGTGTGGTGGCTCAGTGGTTACAGCATTGAACTTCAAACCAAGTTGTCCATGGTTTGATCCCCACCAGGGGTAACTGTGTTGTACCCTTAGGCAAGGCACTTAATCCTGATTGCCCACGTGGGGGCATGGTGGCCCTGTGTACTAAGGCATACTGCATATCGATGGTGCACCTGTCTTCAACCAATGCTAATGAAGGATAGTGTGTAAAACTGTCTGACACAAGGTGACCCTGGCTGCCAAAAGTATTGCTAAACTCTAATAATATAAATGAATGGTTAAAAGGAAACTCCCAGCAGGGGGTTCAAATCCTCCAATTCCATTAGCAATATGATCAATGCCCTTTCGTGATTGACCAACACTTCTGGAATTTGAAAAAGATACTTTCCTTTCTAATTTCCAGTGAAATTCTATATGTGTGTCAATTGATCAATCTTCTAAATTTATAAAACAGAACACAATGAGGATGAAGTATAGGGGATAGGAATCCCTGACCAAAGTTAGAGTTTTTCTTGTCTTTCACGAATGCCACTGGCTTGTGTTAAATATAGGAAAAACTCCACGTCAGTGATCCCCCCCAACTCTACCTGAGTTGTGTTCTGTATTTTTTCCACCAATAAACCAGAATTAAGTGAATGAAGCTTAGATTTTCAAAGAAAATTATCACAATCGGTGGTTTGTTTACTTTCTTGCTTGACACATTTTGCATTGAAATATTTCATTCACGCCATAAAGACAGATGCCTAACAACCAGTCAGCTGCGTTCTTGCATGTCAATCTAACATGTAGGCTGGATTCATATGTGGTTTTCCCAACTAAGTTTCCAATGCCTATATTGTACTTGAATACACATAACATTTGTAGTATAAAGGCTAATAACTTTGCATTCTATATGTTTTGTACCTGCTGCATATTATCCTCAGTTAATGTATATTCCCTTTTTCGGGTCTGTTGGTTACCAAAGGGTGTACAGGATTCATAAAAGTTTCACCAGGCAATTCGCATTTGGTGGGGTATGGAATCCTGACCATTTCACTTGCAATACATGCTTACAGAGCTGTCAAGTCTTTGTGGGCAGCCAAGACTTGAAAAGAAATGCTTGCCATGCCTATAGACTTATCGGTAATGTAAAAATTACAGATGCCCCCCACCCCTTATAAAAATTAAGGAGGCCCCCTCAAAATGGGAAAATTAAAGCATCAGAGGGCCCCAAATTCAGGGTAATGAATTTTCAAAATTTTCTTGGAAAAGTTTAGGCAGCCAAGACTTACACACAAACAACTACCAAGGTATTTTGAATGAAACTGAAAAGTTTACCTAAAGCCTCAATATTCAAGCCTTGGTTTTATTGGAGTCCAAAGTAATCAAAGCTGGAATTGGGCCCATTAGGGTTAAAAGAGTTGTCATGAGGTTGGGGTGGGGGATGGAATAGAATAGAATGATATGACGCTAGCTGTGGAAAGTGTGATTAAACCCCCAAACAAACAAACAAACAATGATGTAAGAGATTGAAAAATTAATCGGCATATATTCCATCTGAGGCAAACAATAAGAGAATAAAACAATAATTTGCCCAAGGAAACATTTTGACTGATTTTTCAATCTTGTCCATAAGTAAGCCATAATATGGAGATTTGTTATGCGAGTGTTGATGTTTGATACAGACAAATGATTCAAGCAAACCATATATACTCATTGTTACATACACATAGTCATTTCAAATACATATTTGAATATCTTGTCATTGTGAATTGTTCTGAATGTTTGGTGAATGTTATAAAGTGAAGATGAAGAAAAATGTGTAAAAATTAAATTATTTGTTGAAGAAATGAGTATTGTTGTTTATTTAAGATCCAGTACAAAGGAATTCTGTTTATTAGCTCACCTGACTGAAAGTCAGGGTGTGAAAGTCAGGGTGAGCTTTTCTTATCACTCTTTGTCTGTCCATCCGTCTGTCGTCCTGCGTGAAGGTGGTGTTTGAGCCTCTTTCTCCTAAACCACTGGCCACATTTTAATTAAATTTCATGTAAGTAGTGGTTATATAGGGGCATTTTGATTTTTATGCAAATTAGGTTTCGGCTCATATTGAGCAGAGGGGTGTGGAAAAAATGGCCCAATTTTTTGAAAATCTTCTTCTAATGAACCACCAGTAGCAGAGACCTGATATATGGTATACAGAGTCCTTTTGAGGTTTAGAATCAAGTTTGTTCAAAAGAAGTTTGTCGGGCATTATTTGCCTTCATTATGGGAGGGGCAAAAATTTGGGCCACGCCTCAAATTTCTATTTTCCGAACCGTGAGGTCAGTTTGAACCAAATTTGATATGAGATGATAATGGGTCGTACATAAGTAGTTGATTGATGCAAAAAAAATTTTTTCATTGCCCCGTGGGAACCTCGGGAGCTAAAAATAAGAAAAACCTTAAAACTGCCATATCTCCAAAACTACACGGCACAGAGAATTCTTATTTTGTATAAAGCTTACTTTTATCCAGTAGAATAGAATGGTTTAAAAAAATCCCTATCGGTTTGATCACAAGGTACTTTTTTCAGGACTTTGAAAAAGTGCTGAGTCAGCACTTTTTAACACTGTTGGCAATGGGAAAAACATTAAAAAATCTTCTTCTCCAGATCCAGCAGGCAGAATCTTTTGATATTTGGTATGCAACATTGTAGGGTGGATCTGATTCAAGTTTGTTCAAATCGGACCCCTGGGTTCATATTTGGGCTCAGTATAGGAGCCTGATTTCGAACTTAGTGCATTTCAGGCAATTGTCTTAAAAAATCTTCTTCTCCAGATCCAGCAGGCAGAATCTTTTGATATTTATACCCCCCGCAAACAAAGTTTGGGGGGGGGGGGGGGGGGGGGGGGTATATAGGAATTACCCTGTCCGTCCGTCTGTCCATCCATCGTAAGCACAACTCCTCCTAAACCGTTTGAAGAATTTTCATGAAACTTTACACAATGGAAGAACTCCATATCGAGATGTGCATGAAGCAATATAATTTCGTTCTGACATTTCCAAGGGGAGATAATCTAACTTATACATTTCAGGCACGGGGGGGTATCACTTTGTGAGTTTGCTCACAGTACCTCTAGTTGGCATACAACATTGTGGGGTGGATCTGATTCAAGTTTGTTCAAATCGGCCCCCTGGGTTTATATTTGGGCTCAGTATAGAAGCTCGAATTCGAACTTAGTGCATTTCAGGCAAATTTCTTAAAAAATCTTCTCCAGATCCAGCAGGCAGAATCTTTTGATATTTGGTATGCAACATTGTGGGGTGGATCTGATTCAAGTTTGTTCAAATCGGCCCCCTGAATTCATATTTGGGCTCACTCTTGAAGCCCGAATTCGAACTTAATGCATTTCAAGTAAATTTCTTAAAAAATCATCTTCTCCAGATCCAGCAGGCAGAATCTTTTGATATTTGGTATGCAACATTGTGAGGTGGATCTGATTCAAGTTTGTTCAAATCAGACCCCTGGATTCATATTTGGGCTCACTATAGAAGCCCGAATTCGAACTTAGTGCATTTCAGGCAAATTTCTTAAAAAATCTTCTTCTCCAGATCCAGCAGGCAGAATCTTTTGATATTTGGTATGCAACATTGTGGGGTGGATCTGATTCAAGTTTGTTCAAATCGGCCCCCTGGGTTTTTATTTGGGCTCAGTATAGAAGCTTGAATTCGAACTTAGTGCATTTCAGGCAAATTTCTTAAAAAATCTTCTTCTCCAGATCCAGCAGGTAGAATCTTTTGATATTTGGTATGCAACATTGTGGGGTGGATCTGATTCAAGTTTGTTCAAATTGGCCCCCTGGATTCATATTTGGGCTCACTATAGAAGCCCGAATTCGAACTTAGTGCATTTCAGGCAAGTTTCTTAAAAAATCTTTTTCTCCAGATCCAGCAGGCAGAATCTTTTGATATTTGGTATGCAACATTGTGGGGTGAATCTGATTCAAGTTTGTTCAAATCGGCCCCCTGGGTTTATATTTGGGCTCAGTATAGAAGCTCGAATTCGAACTTAGTGCATTTCAGGCAAATTTCTTAAAAATCTTCTTCTCCAGATCCAGCAGGCAGAATCTTTTGATATTTGGTATGCAACATTGTGGGGTGGATCTGATTCAAGTTTGTTCAAATCGGCTCCCTGGATTCATATTTGGGCTCACTATTGAAGCCCGAAATCGAACTTAGTGCATTTCAGGCAAATTTCTTAAAAAATCTTCTTCTCCAGATTCAGCAGGCAGAATCTTTTGATATTTGGTATGCTACATTGTGGGGTGGATCTGATTCAAGTTTGTTCAAATCGGCTCCCTAGATTCATATTTGGGCTCACTATAGAAGCTCGAATTCGAACTTAGTGCATTTCAGGCAAATTTCTTTGAAAATCTTCTTCTCAAGATCCAGCAGGCAGAATGTTTTGATATTGGGTATGCACCATGCTTAGGGGGGTGAGATTCAAGTTTGTTCAAGCCAAGTCCCTGGGTTCATATTTGGGCTCACTGTAGTAGCCCGAATTATAACTTAGTTCAAAATGAGGAATTTTCTTTAAAAATCGTCTTCCTCAGATCCAGCAGTCGGAATGTTTTGATATTCGGTATGCAGCATCCTTAGGGAGGTAAGATTGTAAGTTTGTTCAAACCATGTCCCTAGGTCCATATTTGGACTCACTGTGGGAGCCCAAATGATAACTTAGTTCAAAATGAGGAATTTTCTTTAAAAATCTTCTTCTTCAGATCCAGCAGATGAATGCTTTTGATATTTGGTATGCAGCATCCTTAGGGGGATAAGATTCAAGTTTGTTCAAGTCATGTCCCTAGTTCCATAAAATTTGTCTCTCATGACTTCATTCCTTTGTAGTGTTAATGAACCATGTCTAACTGAATGTGCCCCCAAATACTTATTTGAACCACTTTGTTTAAATCACTTTGCCCGGTGAACGATTAAGGCCCCTTGGGGCCTCTTGTTTTTAGATCCACTGGTCAGAATCTTTGGATATTTGGTATAAGCTTTTCATAGGAGGAGCAGATGCAACTTGTTGAAATCAATTATCTGGGTTGATATTTAGGCTACCATGTCAGGTGAGCGCCATCAGGCCCCTTGGGGCCTCTTGTTGAATATCTATTGACATCTCAAAATATTCCAGTAGGCACAGGTAGGCATCTATTAATTAGAAGTTTATTCATCAGTGCAGGGGCCCTTTCCAGTAGGAAAAACTTGTATTATGAAGGGAGTGAATTGAAAATTTATTTAACATCCTGAAGTCAAATCTCAGATGTTATATTGATAGGTGCACCTCCACTGATGCTTCGAATAACAGTGTGCAGCAAAAGTCATAACCAGGGCAGTTGTTTATTGCAAAGTTTTGTCTGCCTCAATAGTTAGATGACACTTTACTAGAAACAACTGTGTCAGGTCTTCATAATTTTGACATTTGTGTAGTATGTTCAAGTTAACTAGTTTTCAAAATTAATTTTTTTGGAATATCACCTGTACTTTATAATCAAGAGTTTTGAGATTTACTCCACATGCACAGTAGATTATTTGGTATTTGAGTTGGTTTTCTTTTATATATGCCCACTGGATGAAGGAATTGGGATTTTTAGGGTCGGAATTGGAGGGAAAAATGGTTCGAGTGACCTTGAATCCCCCCCCCCCCCCCCCACCACTGTCCTGACCTTTTAATCTGGCTTTACAATAGTGCTTGATAAATTGTAATTTTTATTGGCTTGAAGTTCAATCCATTCAGGAAATTGCATTGCTTGTATTTAGAAGCGACGGGAGTGTGGTGGTTCAGTAGGTAGAGATGCAGACTGCAAGACAAGAGGTCCTTGGTTCGAATCCCACCTTTGGCAACCTCATTGTGTTCTTGGGCAAAACACTTCATCCCAATTGCCCACATGGGGGCACGGTGACATTGTGTTCTAAGGCGTACTGCACGTCGAGAGGAGGGTGCACTTATCTTCAACCAATGCTAACTCTACTTATGTGGAGTTTGTATGTTGGGGAGTCTGACAGTTGCTCGGTGGTTCTCTCTGGGTACTCCAGCTTCCTCCACCCGTAAAAATATCACACACGAGGTGACCCAGGCTGTTGAAAGTGTCATTACACCCCAATAAATAAATTTAGAGGCAACACAGTGTGCAGTAGTATAGAACTACTGGCAGAGAAATATTTCCATGGTTTCAAGCAGATTTGAAACAAGCTCTTTTTACTTCCAGGTATTTTTTATTTTCAAATTTTTGATTCGCAATTTTTTTTGGTCATTCAAACTGTGGTCAGTAGTGTTGAAGTGTTGGTCCAGGTTTTTATAGTTGAATGAAAGTGTTATTTTTATTCAAATCATAAAAATGTCATCCATGTATCTCCAATATACATGTGCTTGTGTAATAGCATCTTGAAGGTGTTTTTTCTCCCATTTGACCATGATGCTAATTTAGTGCCCATGCATATGCCATATTGGAACCGCTGAGCCGGTATGAACCAAACTTGGCAGGAATGGTCTATGGGAGGTCCTGTACAAACAATCCTCATTTTGTTCCCATCAGATGAGAAACATGGTCGCCTGGGGCATTTTTTGTTTCTGGTTGGTGGATTTTCCCAAATCTTCTCCTCTGAAACTAGAAAAGCAAATGTTTTAAAACTTTGCATAATCGATCACTGGGACGCCCTCCACCAATGATCCTCATTTAATGTTGATCGGGTTGCAAACATAGCTGCAATTGCGACGTATAGTTGCCATAGAAACCCTATGGAAAATCAAATTTTCATCTTCTTCCCTGGAACAACTGAGCCAAGGTGAACCAAACATGGCAGGAAGGGTCTATGGGAGGCCCTATACAAACGATCCTCATTTTGTTCTGTCGGTTGAAAAACATGGCCACCAGAGGCATTCTTTAATTCTGATTGGTGAATTTTGAAAAATCTCTGAAACTACAAGGCCAAATGTTTTGAAACTTTGCATTATTGATGACTGGGACACCCTCTTCCAATGATCCTCATCTAATGTTGATCGGGGTTGCAAACATGGCTGCAATTGCAGCTTATAGTTACTATAGAAACCCTATGGGAAATCACATTTTCATCTTCTCTGGAACTACTGAGCCGATGTGAATCAACCTTGGCTGGAATGATCTATGGGAGGTTCTCTACATCTGTTTCTCATTTTGTTCCTGTTGGATGAAAAACATGGCTGCCAGAGGTATTCGTTAATTCTGATAGGTCAATTTTCTGAAACTACAAGGCCAAATGTTTTGAAACTTCACATGATTGATGACTGGGACACCCTCTACCAACGATCCTTTAATGTTGATCGGGTCGCAAACATGGCCACAATTGTGGCTTATAGTTACCATAAAAATCCTATGGCAAATCACCTTTTCATCTGTTTTGACAGGTGAGTGATTTCAGGCTCTTTTGAGCCTTTTGTTTTCTAATGTTGGCATTGGGCAACAGATTTCATCCTGCTTGGTTGGGGATATTGGTGTATAATGATGCTAGGTTATTAATGAGGTGTTGTGCGGTAGGTTATCAAGTGATTCAATCATGTTGATGAAATCAAACACTCTGATCGTTACTAATCCTTACTGCAGTGCATCTGCTGTTGCTCTTTTCTTCCCCCTTACTTTTTAGCTCACCTGACTACAAGTCAGTGTGGGCTATTGCCATCACTTGGTGTCCGTTGTCCATTAACTTTTGCAAACTTGGCTTCTTCACAGCCATTCAGCCAAATTCAAATATTGCACAAACCATCCCAGGAGTATACCCTTTCTATTTTGTTCAAATGAAGCGGCTGCCTTCTTCGGGCTCTGGTCAATGATGCCAAAGCTTAAAAATCTTCTTCTCATGAACCACCAGAGAGATTGCCATTGCCTTGATATATGGTATGGAACACTCTTTGGTGTTGAAGACTAAAGTTTGTTTAAGAGAAGTTGGTAGATCAATATTTGGCTCTCTGTGGGCACATACCCATTTTGGGCTCTGCCCAAAATTTCTATTTCAAGAACTGATGGGCCAATTTGAACCAGATTTGGCATGTAGCATAAGTGGGTCCAGTGTACTTGATTGATGCCTCACATTTTTTTTCGTAGCCTCATGGGCATCCCAGGGGCTAAAAATAGAAAAACAGAGAACTGTTATTTGGTATGAAGCATCCTTTTGACCAGTTGAATGGATAAAAAAAATATGGTCATCGGTTGTGTCAGGGTGTTGAGTAGGGGCGTTTGAAAAAATGCTGAGTCAGCATATTTGCAATAATTAAAAAAAAAAAAAATTTCTTCACAACCGCTGATCAGAATCTTTTGATATTTGATATACAGCATCCATAGGATAGTCAAATACAAGTGTGTTCAAATCGAGCCCCTTGGTTCATATTTGGGCTCAACACATGTGCCCAAGTAATTAACTTGGGGCGCAATGGGGAATAAGCTTTAAAAATCTTCTTCAGATCTAACAGCCAGATTCTTTTGATACTTGGTATACAACATCTCTACAGGGGTCAAATTGAAGTTTGTTCAAATTGAGACCCTGTGTTAATATTTGGGCTTCCTATGGGAGCCTGAGTATTAACTTGGTGCTATATGGGGAATAATCTTTTATAATCTTTTTCAGATCCACCAGTCAGATTCTTTTGATATTTGGTATGCAGCATCTCGGAGTGGGGGAGGTGGGGGGTTCTTAGATTCAGGTTTGTTCAAATGAGATCCCAGGATGAATATTTGGGCTCTTTATTGGAGCCCAAATTTTAACTTAGTGCAATATGAGAAAATTTCTTTAAAAATATTCTTTTTCAGACCCACTAGTGATAATCCTTTCATATTTAGTATGTGACATCTCTGAGGATGTAAGGTTCAAATTTGTTCAAATTGAGTTCCTGGGTTAATATTTGGGTTCCCCAAGGGAGCACAAATATTTACATAGTGCAATATGGGAATTATTGTTTAAAATCATCTCCTTCAGATCAAGCAGTCAGATTATTTTGATATTTGGTGTACAACACTTCTTGGAGGGTTAGATTGAAGGTTGTTCAAATCAGGTCCCTGGGTTAATATTTGGGCTTTTTATTGAAGCCCAAAGTTTAACTTAGTGCAATATGAGAAAATTTCTTGAAAATTCTTCTTCTTCAGGTCCACCAGTGAGAATCCTTTCATATTTGGTATGTAACATCTCTAGGGGTGTCAAATTCAAGTTTTGTTCAAATCGAGTCACTTGCTTTTTCTTTTCTTTTTTTAAATTTTTTCTATTTTTATTAGCTCAGCTATTGCCATCATTCTCGTCCAACGGCGTACGTACATACGTATGTACATACGTATATCCGGGCATACGTATGTACGTCCACAATTTCCTTTGGAACACCTCACAGGTCGCATTTATGATCAGATCGCTTTGAAACTTGGTATGCTCGTTTGGGGTGACCTCTAGATGGGAGCTATCGATTTTCTTCAAAAAATGTTGCCGTGGCCAATGTTCTTAGAACTTAGTTTAGTCAGATCTCAATATTTCCCTTTGGCACACCCTACAGGGCACATTTATGATCGGATTGCTTTGAAACCTGGCAAGCTTGTTTGGGGTGAACTCTAGATGGGAGCTATCAATTTTCTTCTATTTCCGTCAAAAAATGTTGCTGTGGCCAATGTTCTTAGAACAGAGCAGAATTTTATTCAAAGATTGCAGTTATATACAAGTATAATGAATACAATAGTATACAGATAGTTATTAGCATCTTCAGGAGGCGACATGGCCTTTTTGGCCATTTCCAGTCACTTCCCACAAAAAATTTAAAATAACAAAACAAAACTAAAACAAAACTTAGTTTAGTCAGACCTCAATATTTCCCTTTGGCACACCCTACAGGGCACATTTACAATCGGATTGCTTTGAAACCTGGCATGCTTGTTTGGGGTGACCTCTAGATGGGAGCTCTCGATTTTCTTCCATTTCCATCCAAAAATGTTGCCGCAGCCAATGTTCTTAGAACTTAGTTTAGTCAGACCTCAATATTTCCCTTTGGCACACCCTACAGGGCACATTTATGATTGGATTGCTTTGAAACCTGGCATGCTTGTGTGGGGTGACCTCTAGATGGGAGCTATCGATTTTCTTCCATTTCTGTCCGTCAAAAAATGTTTCCGCTGGCAACGATCTTTGAACTTAGTTTAGTCAGACATCAATATATTCCTTTGGCATGCCCCACAGGGCACATTTATGATCAGATCGGTTTGAAACTTTGTATGCTTGTTTGGGGTTACATCTAGATGGGAGCTATCAATTTTCTTCAATTTCCGTCAAAAATTGTTGCCACTGGCAATGGCCTTCGATGAACTTAGTAAAAACCTAGTGTAGTTAAGCATCAATATTTCCCTTTGACACACCGTGCAGGGCACATTTATGATTGGATCGTTTGCAAACTTGGTGTGCTTGTGTGAGGTGACATCTATATGGGAGCAGTCGATTTTCTTCCATTTCTGTCAAAAAATGTTGCCGCTGATCTTTGAACCTAGTTTATTCAGACCTCACTATTTCTCTTTAACACACCCTTCAGGGTACATTTATATTGGATCACTTTGAAACTGTGTGTTCGGGGTGACCTCCAGATGTGAGCTATTGCTTTTTTTCATTTCTATAAAAAATGACTGTCGTTATCACCAGCCTTTGAACTTACTACATTTGTGCATCAACTTCTCCCTTTTGAACTCTCCGCAGGGTATATTTATGAATTTCCATAAAAAAAAAGAAGCAATGACCTTCTACTTAGTGCATTTGTGCATTAACATCTTCCTTTGGCATGCCTCCGAGGGCTCATTCATTATCAGGTTGTTTTGAAACTTTGTATGCTTATGCAGGGTGACAAAGATAGAAGCTATTGATTTTCTTTTCATTTCCATCAAAAACTGTTGCTGTTAGCAACAATCTTTGAATTTATTGCATTTATGCATCAACATTCTTCTTTGACATGGCCTACAGGCCATATTTATCATAGGATTATTTTTGAACTTGGTGTGCTCATTAGGCAAGACCTTTTGATAAGAGCTATTGATTAGCATTCATTTCTGTGAAAAAGTTGCCATTTACAATAACCTCTGAACATACTGCATTTGTGTATCAACATTCTTCCTTTAGCCAGTCTTACAGTTTACATTTAAAAATGCATGGATTACTCCGACGTTGTGCACACACAATGCTGTTATGTTGAACTTTCATCAAATAACATTGGTAGCAATGATCTTCAATTTTGCCATTTCTTTTATAATTTACCAAGTTCAAGTTTGTCAAGTTGAGCTACAGTGTCAATGACACTTTCATTCTTTTGTTGCAGAGGGGAGGGCCAGGTTAGAGAGAACCACAGTAGTTGAAAACAAAACAAAAATTTCGTTCAGTTGTTTTTTTTAATACTTCACAGAACAGAGCTTGCTAGGAAGCTTTCCTAGGACCAGCAGAAATGAATGGCCAAAAAAGTTGCCCTAGGTTGTGTCATAGCAAATCAAATGAAAGTGTCAATGACACTGTAGCTTAACTTGTCTGTGTGTTATGTTTGATGAAAAGGATAATGTTCAATGTCGATTGAAAGGATTATGAAATAAGACAAGAATTGTGATAATTGGGAATACGTTATTTACTGTTCCCTGTATGCTAAGTTTTCAATAGGGGGTGTGGTGGCTCAGTTGGTAGAGGTGCAGACTGCAAGCCGAGGGGTTCTCGGTTCAAATCCCACCTGCAGCAACCGCGTTGTGTCCTTGGGCAAGACACTTCACCCCCACTGCCCACGTTGGGGCACGGTGACGCTGTGTACTAAGGCGTACTGCACGTCGATGGCGCAGCTGTCTTCAACCAATGCTAACCCTGCTTGTGTGGAGTTGGTATGTTGGGGAGCTGACAGTTGCTCAGTGGTTCTCTCCGGGTACTCCACCTGTAAAACTGTCACGGTCATGGTTAGCCATTGTGCAGAAATATGTGACCTTAAATACCAATAAATAATAATAAATAAGTTTTCAATAAAAATAATATGAGGTGTTGACTGTACTAAAGAATTGAGGGGTGGGTTAATGTGGCCCTCACAGTTGATGTATGTGGCCCTCGCAGTTAATGTATGTCAACGGAAGTTACCAAGTAACAGTGAAATTATTACAAAACGAGTCATCCTATCAAGTTACATTGAAATACCTTCATAAATATGGCCTGTAGACTGTGCTAAAGGTTTTTGGGTTTCGGCCTGTGTAGCCATCATGGTTGACCGATCACAACCAAAAGGGGACATCCTCATCACGACATTATACTGAGTCATCCAACCAAATTACAATGAAATCCCTTCATAAATACGACCTGTAGTCTGTGCTAAAGTTTTTTGGGTTTTGGGATCAGGCAGCCATCATGGTTGAATGATCGCGACCAAAAGGGAATGTTCTCATCTGGGCATTATCTGGAGTGATCCCACAAAGTTACAATGAAATCCCTGCATAAATAGGACCTGTAGACTATGTTAAAGGTTTTCAGGCCCTCGCAGCCATCACAGTTTACCAATCACGACCAAAAGGGGACGTTATCATCTAGACATTGTATGGAGTCAACCTACCAAGTTGCAATGAAATCCCTCCACAAATACGACCTATAGACTATGCTAAAGGTTTTCGGGTTTTGGACTTGGGCTGAATGATGATGACCAAAAAGGGGACGTTCCCATCTAGACATTATTTGGAGTCATCCTACCAAGTTACAATGAAATTCCTTCATAAATATGACCTGTGGACTGTGCTGAAGGTTTTCGGGCCCCTGTAGCCATCCCATTTGACCAATCGTGACCATCTAGACATTATATCAAGTCAACCTACCAAGTTACAATGAAATCCCTCCATGAATATGACCTGTAGACTGTGTTAAACGTTTTCGGGTTTTAGGCTTGGACATTTGTCACGGCTGATAGATCGCGACCAAATGGGGAAGTTCTCATCTAGACATCATACAGTCATCCTACAAAGTTAATGAAATCCCTCCATATTAAATATGAACTGCAGACTGTGCAAAAAGTTTTTGGATTTCGCGAGCCGTCATGGTTGACAGATCATGACCAAAAGGGGACGTTCTCATCTAGATATAAAACAGAGGCATCCTACCAAGTTACAATGAAATCCCTTCATAAATATGGCCTGTAGACAGTGCTAAAGGTTTTTGGGCTCGGGCAGCCATCACGGTTGACCGATCAGACCCAAAAGGGGACATTTTCATTTAGACATGACCCCAAACCTGCATATGAAATATCATGTCGATCGGACAAGAACTACGGGGTGTATCCTGTGCTAAAGGAAAATGTGAACAGACTCACAGACTTTCGTACGCATGATGACTTTGTCAAGTTAAGCTAAAAATTGCTCTTGCTGCTGATAACTTACTGACACACTCATCTCTGTTGACAATTTGAGCCAGGTGAACGTTTTAGGCTCACTTGAGCCTCTGGTTATTTTTCGAGGTCTCTTGTGTCTACCTGTGATGTTCAGTTTTCTGATACAGAGTTGATTTCATACCGTCATATTACTGGCTGAAATGTTTATTGTCAGATTTTGTTCCAATTTGTTCTCGAATAATGATACATAATTACATGTGAAGTTGAGCGATGATCCAGAACAAACTTAAATCTGTCTAGACTGGTTTCGACTATTTAGTCTGCCCAGTGGACTTGCGGGTGACCTTACCCTTTGTATAAAAGCCTCACTTTCCAGGTGGCAAAAAGGCCTCATAATACTGATGGCCCATCTTTGGCAATAACTCTTAACCTGCTGAGTATTTAGCTCACCTGACAAAGTCAGTATGAGCTATAGTGATCATTTACTGTCCATTGTCTGTTAACTTGGTGTTTGCACCTGCCCCTCCTAAACTTCTAAACCAATTTTAGTTATAATTGAGGTGATTGCTTGTTTTGACATTGCACTTTTTTTTTCAAATCAACTTGACCAACCTTGTAGGGAGGGGGTGGAGGAAAATCCACCAAAATTCTTAAAAGATCATCTCATGAACCAGTGTTTTCAATGACTTGATATTTGGTATGGAGCTTCCTTTTGAGGTTTAGAATCAAACGAAGTCAGTGGATCAATATTTGCTTTTGTAATGGGAGAGGAAAGATTTTTGGCCCCACCTAACGTTTCTATTTTCTGAACCGATGGTCCAATTTGAACTAAATTTGATATGTGGTATTATTGAGCCATAAGAACTTGATTCATACAAAAAACATTTTCCTGTGTCCCCGTGGGAACTCCAGGAGCTAAAAGTAGAAATATTTCAAATTTCCCAAACCACATGGAACAGAGAACTATTATTTGGTATGAAGCATCCTCAGGACAAGTAGAACTGAATGGTAAAAAAAAAATTGCCATTGGTTGTGTCAGCGTATTCGAACTTTTGCTGAGTAAGCATATTTGCAAAAATAATTAAAAAAAATTTCTCCACAACCACTTTTGATATTTGGTATACAGCATCCAGTGGGTGGGTAGTCAGATACAAGTGGTGTGTTAAAATGAAGCCTTTGGTTCATATTTGGGCTCAATGAAGGAGCCCGAATTTTTAACTTAGGGCAACATGGGGAATGATCTTTAAAAATCTTCTTCAGATCCACCAATCCGAATGCTTTGATATTTGGTATGCAACATCTTTTTTATGAGGGGGGCGGGCAGATTCAAGTTTGTTCAAATCGAATGCCTGGGTTAATATTTGGGCTCCAAATTTTAACTTAGTGCAATATAAGTGAATTTCTTTAAAAATCTTCTTCAGATCTACCAGTCAGAATGTTTTCATATTCAGTATACAACATCAAGGGGTGTGAGATTCCAGTTTGTTCAAATCGAGTGCCTGGGTTAATATTTGGCCTCCCTGTGGTAGCCCGAATTTTAATTTTGTGCAATATGAGTGAATTTCTTTAAAAATCTTTTCGTCAGATCCACCAGTCAGAGTGTTTTCATATTTGGTGTACAACATCAAGGGGAGTGAGATTCAAGTTTGTTCAAATCGAGTGCCTGGGTTATATTTAGACTCCCTATGGTAGCCCGAATTTTAACTTAGTGCAATATGAGTGAACTTCTTTAAAAATCTTCTTCAGATCCACCAGTCAGAATGTTTTCATATTCGATATACAACATTAAGGGGGTGGGGGGGGAGAGATTCCAGTTTGTTCAAATTGAGTGCCTGGGTTAATATTTGGACTCCCTATGGTAGCCCGAATTTTAACTTTGTGCAATAAGTGAATTTCTTTAAAAATCTTTTTCTTCAGATCCACCAGTCAGAATGTTTTCATATTTGGTGTACAACATCAAGGGGGGTGAGATTCAAGTTTGTTCAAATCGAGTGCCTGGGTTATATTTAGACTCCCTATGGTAGCCCAAATTTTAACTTAGTGCAACACGAGGGAATTTCTTTGAAAATCTTCTCCTTCAGATCTCCCAGTCAGACTGCTTTCACATTTGGTATACAGCAGCCTGGTGGTGGACGGGAAGGGCTCAGACTCAAGTTTGTTCAATTTAAATTCCTGGGGTGATATTTGGACTCCCAAGTTTTGCATTACAGGAAATCTGGGCATTATTTCTGTGGTTGCATCCTAGTACTAGGAAAAAATCATCTGGCTTGGACAACAGAGTTATAAATAATTAAATAACTTGATTCCTCTGTAGTGTTAACTAGCTACAGATGCTAATTAAATCCAACTTTTAAACAATGCTCAGGTGCGTGCCTCCGGCCCCATGGGGCCTCTTGTTTCAAAATATTTTTCATCAAATCTAGCCTAGGCTGCTGTGAAGCAGTCACGACTAGATTTGATAGAAAATTCATCCGAATTTAACTCAAGCAACCATTGATGAAAAAGTCCATTGAAGTTACAGGGGGGATTTGGTTCAATATGCCCAAATTATATTTATTTCCGAGGTAAGAGATTTTGTGCCCCGGGCAGGAATATCTGCCAGCAGCAAGTATGGAGTTAATACCCAGTCAGCTCAATACAGACATGCATGTTGAAAGGAATAACAGGCTATTTTTGTACTGGGCAGGAAAATATGCCTTTGGTGGGTAAGAAGTTCCAATATTTTCTGGTTGGAAGAGCCACTCCATAGCTATTTTTGTGATTATCCATGAACTGTGTACAGGAGATAACTTGTTACCCTTTGTTCCACATCCTTGGGTTTACACTAGGAGTGCTGTTATGTGATCCAGTCGCAATGGCCAGTGTGTTGGATGTGACAAATCTGTCGACTGCTTGTACACAGTTGAATATAAAGCAAAGTCAGTGTTTGTAGCATAAAAATAAAAACTAAGAATAGGCCAAAAAAAAAAAGGTTTCCGTTTTCAGGCAATCCCTCACTGGAATTGAACCTCCTCGTGGAATGTTTTTTGTCGAATTGTGTCAACAACATAGACCTGTGCTTTTGTGACGGTTGGTGTGCATCAGGCAAGCATCTGGGCATCCTTGCACTGTTCGTGCATTAACCTTCTCTGATTTGACTAATATTACCATGCAGGTCTTTCGCAATAATATCTCAAAACGAGTTTGAAAACTGGCCCAGTCTGATTTTTTGTTACAGAGTTATGGTCCTTAATTGGTCAATTTTTTTTAAATTTTGAGCTT
Source organism: Pictodentalium vernedei (assembly GCA_031216915.1). Lineage (NCBI taxonomy): Eukaryota > Metazoa > Mollusca > Scaphopoda > Dentaliida > Dentaliidae > Pictodentalium > Pictodentalium vernedei. The sequence continues at coordinate 294,372,377 of CM062295.1, read as the reverse complement.
GTTAGCGCAATAACTTGAACAAATGTTCTCCGATTTGACTAATATTTACCCTGCAGGTTTTTTGCAATAATATCTCAAGCAAGTTCAAAAAACTGGCCTGGTCCAATTTTTTGTTACAGAGTTATGGGCCTTAATTAGTCAATTTTTACAAATTTTGAGCTTGTAAGCACAATTACTTGAACAAACGTTCTCCGATTTGACTAATATTTGCCATACAGGTCTTTTGCAATAGTATCTCAAGCGGGGTCAAAAACTGGGCCGTCCCAATTGTTCATTACAGAGTTATGGGCCTTAATTAATTTTTACAAATTCTTGACTTATTAGCTTATAATTTGAACAAAGGTTCCAGATTTGACAACCAGGCTATGATTGCTAACTGGGTTATGGACATACAACACTCTCCGATTGCCATCACAACTTGACACCTACATCTCCGATGCACACCTCTTGTTATTTGCTTGCAGTGTCTTCCAAAATTGTTATAAAATCTTGATGCTCTAAAATTTTACCCTTTTTGTTTGATTTAGATTTATTTCCACATGTTTGCAACAAAGGATTAAAATACAGTGTCTATTTATTATATTTGTTTTGTAACAACCACTTTGCTTGGTCCTACAGAAAATAATTCAAATATTATGTGGACAGTATTTATTGTTTGAAAAAGATGCCTAACAACTATAACTTAACACAAATGTATTTCATACATGTACTTCTTTATGAACTGGTCAAGTGGTGAAAGTCCAAATTTGAACTTTTTCATGAAGTGCAGGCACCACAGCTTTCATATTCTGTGGATGTGCTTCACATTATCTTGGAAGCAAAATTATTTGTCAAAGGACAGATTTGCCTTGTTACAATTTACGGGAAAGTACTCGTACATTGTACTCTCCCATAAATTTTAACACAGCAAGAACATGTGAACAAATTTTCCGACCAAACATTCAGCACTCCACCAGTTATCAGACAATTTAAAAATGAAAGTCTCCCTCCCTTATGGATTTTAAAAATCATTTGCACACGAACCAAATGTATTTTTTTATTTGGCCTTATCCTTTTTGGCTTGCCTTAGCAGTAAATACACAGAACGACACGCGTGTGTGAATGGATTAATCGATATGGCACAAGTGCCAGCACAGAAGGATAGAACAAGAGGCCGCAGGCCTCAAGTTTTATCCTTCCACGAAGGCACAAGTGCCATATCGATTAACTCATTCACACACGTGTGTCATTGTGTTTATTACATGCCTTCACATCTATAAAAAAAACAATTATTAGGACACTCAGCAATTCATTTGACAACTTTCAACAAAAAGAACGTATTTTATTGCCATGAGTATTTTTTTTCAAAGATACCATGCTTCCTGCAAGAGTAACCTAAGTTTAGCAAGATTTTGTTCATAGTTTTGTTACAATTTATTGGAGAGCCAATAGGAACTCTCCATTGAATTGCAACCCAAAAATATTTAAAAAAAATTTCTTCCACTGACGAAAAAACTTCAAGCTAGTGCATACATTGTAAAGCCACTAAAGTGGCTTCCAGAACTTTTCAATAGAGCCAGTTAACACACCAAAAAATGGCTGAAAATTTTGGATTTATTTGAGACTGCTTATAATTGAAAAGCTTGAAAAATCCTCAAATTAAGGAAGAAATAATAGATAAAGCCTGTTTTTGATCAAGACATTTTTGCAATGGAGTTACATACCACTTATCGTTCAAATCCATTAAAATTTATTCAAGTTATCATGCCAAAAGGCAGAAAATCTCGGAAAATACTGGTGAGGAACAGAGGACAGAGCTGGTTTTTTAACACAACAAATATTTTGCAGCAAACTAGAATACTCAAAATGATTGTAAACCATCCAGATTTTTTAAGTTATTGCAATAAAAAGAATTCCGCCCCTATAGGATGAAACATCCATAGGAATCCGTAGAAATATAGAATATACCCATAGTAGCTTGGTGTACCAAATGTTCACCACGAGTGGTGAAGTGGTGTTAACCGTGAGCCTTCGGTGTGTGGTTAACACCACTTCACCACGAGTGGTGAACAGTTGGTACACCAAGCTACTTTGGGTATATTTTATTTATACCATGACCGTCAGATTATTGAGAGTCGTGGTTATTTTTTCTCGATTTTATTGAGCACCAGACGTACATACGAGCGAATCTGTTTTTGTTTACACAAGCATCGGTGGGCGGTACATCCACTGTCAATTTTATTGCCGAAACGAAATGAAAAAAAAAAATTGAGCCTTTTTCGTTTTAATAACAAAATAACATGCTATTTCGAGTTATGCATGCTTTATTAACATGACACAATGCATGTTTATTAATTTTTGGCATCTTGGTAAACCCATTTAAAAACGTAATAAATAATTGCCACTTTCATTTCACTCTTTGCAAGGAGACGTGCAGTAAATTTAGACAAGTTTGCATTCAGGTCGACGTCACAACAGGTCAACAGTTCTACTGTAGGTGTAAATTTTTACTACTGAAATCCCATTGCAGGCGTGTTCATCACGGTTGGTGTGTAAAGCTAAAATTTATGTCATAGGCTTTTCATATATAGTAAAATAGGTAATCATGGTATAAAGTGCTTGTTTTCTACATTAATCAAGACAATTTTGCAAAGATCTCATATGAAAGTGTCAATGGTACTGTAGCGTACCTTTACTTTATGGTGCATTTATGAGATTTTTGTTGAAATGATCTCACTACTCTTCCATCACTTATGTTGCATTCAAGTAAGTTGTGACAATTATTGACATTTTAGTATCTATCAGAAACAAAAAAAACTTAAGAGGGGTCTAAATTGTGATTACCAATATCCCTGCAATGTGCAGTCAACAACCACAGAGTAACTCAAAGTCCCTTGGCACATCGTCGCCTGAGTGCTAGAATGTCCTATGTCCCCTATGGGACATAGGACATTCTAGCACTCAGGCGACAACATATTTTGAACCGCCAGTCACTAGCACTCAGGCGACAACATATTTTGAACCGCCGAATCATTTGGTGTTGGTCCCAGGTCCATAGGTCAAACAATGCTGGAGATATGAGCGCAACTCATTTCCAAAATGTTTGGCACCCATCCACCTTTTCGGGTGTACAAAATACATGAATGAACTTTGGGAATGCATTAGGGTGGGGGCATAAAAAGTGATGTCCAGCAATTCTGCAAATTACACTCGATAACCTCAGTGACCTTGACACATATTTTGAACCTCCGATGAGTTTTGACTCTTTTGGTGTTTCCCCAGGTCACCAGGTCATACCAGGCTGGAGATATGAGCAGGACCCACTTTCAAAGTTTTTGGCCCCTGCCAATCTTTGAGAGTAAAAAAACATGTATGAATCCCCCGGGAAGTGAAGCAGTGCCTGTTCACTGCAGTAAACAGGCTCTGTTTTACTGGTAAAATAGGATCCATTCACCAATGCTTGGGAGGTGCAAACCCTCTCTAAAATTGGCAACATGGCTTATTAACACTCACCCCTGGTCTTGAGTTGATGCTCATGTTGTGGTCATGATTAGCCATTGTGCAAAAATATGTGACCTTAAACATCAATAAATAAATAAATAAATAAATAAATAAATAATACATGTTTGAACCTTGGGAAGGCATCAGGGGGGTCATAAAATGCGATTTCTAGCAATTCTGTAAAATGCCCTCAAATACTCCTGGATGACCTCAGTGACCTTTACCCACATTTTGAACCCTATTGAGTTTTGACTTTCGCTTGATTTGATGTTGGCCTCAGGTCCATAGGTCATACCATGCTTGGGATATGAGTGTGACCCACTTCCAAAAATACCCCTAGGACACACCCAATGCCCCGAAAAACAGAAAAATAGAGATGACTAAGTACTAGTGACTGTCTATCAGTATGCCAAAAAGCAGCGAGAAGAATAAGATAAATGCGACCTGCAGTCTGAGCTGAAGTAAAACAAGATGGCTGATGTGGTGGACATTGCAGGTGGTAGCCACCATGTGTGATCAATCATGACCAATATCAACTATTCTCATCCAGTCATCAAACCAAGTCATTCTGTCAAATTTCAAGAAAATTGCAGCATGAATGCAACTTGCATGGTGTTCTGAAGAAATCCAAGATTGCTGTCATGGTAGCCATTATGCGACCAGAATAGGTTTTTCTCAGCTGCTAATCAAAGTACAAAGTCACCTGCAGAGTTTCAAGAAAACTGATGCATAAATCTGACCTGCAGTCTGTGAAGAAATCAAAGACAGTTGCTGTGGCGGCCATCATCAGTTGTCATGACCATAATGGGACATTTGGTGAAGATCTGAAGAAAACTGAGGATTGTAGCCTGTGCTGAACGAACTGTGAACAGGTGGCCAGAGAAATCAAAGATGGTTAACATAGCAGACATAATGTGCAACATGGGATGTTCTGATCTATTCATCGGAAGTGTGGAGGGTCAGTGGTTATAGCATTGAACTTCAAACTGAAAGGTTCATGGTTCGATCCCTGCTAGGGGTAACTGCATTGTGTCCTTGGGCAAGGCACTTAATGCCAATTGTCCACATGGGAGCATGTTGGCACTGTGTACTGAGGCGTACTGCACGTCAATTGTGCACTTGTCTTCAACCAATGCTAACCCTGCTTGTGTGGAGTTGGGGAGTCTGGCAGTTGCTTCCTCCACCCATAAACTGTCTGACACGAGGTGACCCTGGCTGTTGAAAGAGTTGTTAAACCCTAATAAACAAGGAAAGCATCGCAAAGCAATTCTAATCCCCTACGCAAACAAATATTTTTATAACAAAGGGCTATGACTACCATAATTTGAGATATCGGTAATCATCAAACTTAACGTAGACAATGTTGCTATAGAGACATATACCAAAAAGAAATGAAATCTGTTAACTATTGTTCAAGTTATGCAATAAAAAAAGTTTGGATGGACAGATGGATGGAGGATGACTTTTCTTTGCTATATCCTTCCCTTGCAGGGGGATAAATAAATATATCTATTCATCATACTAAATCACCCTGTAGAATTTCAAGAAAATTGATGCATAAATGTGACCAGTAGCCTGTGCAGAAAATAATAGTGATGGCCATTGTGGGCAGCTGATCATTTCAAGAGCAACACAAAGCGTGGGTCACTGCACCTGACCCACAGGCAGGTTCGAAGAAGTCTTAAATGTAGTGTGGGACATAAAATTTTCTGTCAAAAGAGGGAAAAAGGGCCATAACTCTGGGAAAAATAATTGGTCAGAACCCATTTCTTGTGCACATCCGTTCCCAGATCTATCAGCAAACCACAGAAGATCCAAATCTGACTGATGGCTTTGAAATTACAATGCAAAGCATTTGTATGGACACACAGATGAATGGACAGATGGACGGCTTCACTAGATACCCCGAATTCTCCTTCGGAGGTTGGGGGCATAATAATGGGATGTTATCATAAAGGCATGAACCTGATCAAGCACATCACATTTGATGATGATCGGAAAAGAACTGCAGGCTATAGCCTGTGCTGAACTAATTATAAACAGACATCCAAGCATGCCAGGACACTAGCTCAGCTTGACTTCATATAGTCAAGCTACTAAAAAATGGTTCAAATCGATCTAAACTTGTTCAGCTCATACTAATGGGGAGAAAACCTTGAAAATTTGTGAAAGGATGGCCCAGATTTCTTGTGAGAAAAATCAGATGAAACTGGTTTACACATTTTCTCAAAGCATTATTGTAATAAACTTGCATACCAAAAGGGGTCAGAATCCATCGCTTCAGTGAAGGCAGAAAATGTTAAAGAATCCTCAAGCTACAGACCATACTTATGGCATGAAAAATCATACATAACTATTTTCAGCACTTGATCAAGACATTATTGCAAAGAATTTACAAACCAAAAGTGATTCAAATCAAAATTTGTTTTGAGTTTCAATAGAAATGGGCAGAAAATTTGAAACATTTAACAAAGGATTATAACTGATGAGAAAACCCAAACATGACTGGTTTCTAACAAGACATCAAGGGAGTAAACTCACATAACTATGTGAGTTGCTGCTCTGCCTGCTTGCCAACTTATCTTCACCAAACCACCATTTCTGTTTTACACACGCAACCAAAGCATTCAAAGCATCTGGCCCTCTGTTAAAGTCAGGTCCTTGGAGTTTTATTACATCACAGAGCAATTTAGCTCACAAATTAAATTTTTTGTGAAGAAAATATGCAATTTATAAATTAAACAGTCAAAGAAACGAACATTTTTCGAAAATTTCCACAAGGCTTTATCATACGATCCATGTTCAGCCTGTTCCCATGAGGGGGTCACATGATAAGGTTTTGTTGAATTTTTTTTTTTAAATTTAAAAAACAAAAATTGAAATAAATTTTGATATCCTGTGCTCAGTAGTAAAAGATTAACCCTTTACCCAATGCAGACGATTTCAAAATTTATTATTTGAAATATCATTTTTTAAATTTTTTCAAAAAATGTCAACAAAATCAGATCATGTGACCCCTCTTTGGAACGAGCTTGATGAGCTCGTTCCAAAGAGGGGTCACATGATATAGTTTTGTTGAAATTTTTTGAAAAATAATATTTTTTCAGCTACTGAATTTGCATATTAGGCGGGCAGATGTGGGCGATTCGTTGGGTAAAGGGTTAAAGTATGAAGCTTTAAATGTTCCCATTTTTCATTGAAAATGCCTGAAAATTTATTAATAAAATTAAAAAACAAATCAGGTTGGTTATGAAAACAAATAACTCTAAAAATTATTTTTATTATTTCTTTTATTTTGTTTATCATTTCTTTTTTCTCTTTTTTAAATATAATAATGTACAAATATTTCCAGACTTGGATAACAATAGATTTCTATACACTTTATAAGTCTTTTTTATATACAAACAATTAGCACCATTTACAATACTTCTTTTTTTTACAATACTCATAGAATTCTGTAATCTACTACAATCTTACACAGCAACAACTTGCTTCAGTGCTCAGTTCGGAAAAATGGTGAATTAGCCACAGCCAAGACATCCAACAAATGTGAAATTAGAAAAGTTCAATTCCAAATTGTAAAAACCAAGAATATCATAAAATAATTTTACCCCAGTGCACACTGATGTTGATATATCCAAATTTCATGCAGCAATATTTCTCATAATGCAACTAGAAAGTTAAACAATTCAATATTGATTGACAGAGCTCATTTACCAATTGTGCAGTTGAAAGAAAATCTTTTTAAAAAACATTTCAACAAATCCATATCATGTGACCCCTCATTGGAACAAGCCCATCAAGCTCATTCCAATGAGGGTCATACGATTTAAATAAATTGTTTGAAAAATTTATAAATACAAAAAGTAATTAAAATAACAAATTTGGATATCAAGTGTGTTGGGTAAAGAGTTTTTGCAGGCTTCTTTATTCTCTTTGAAGTAGAGGTCACACTTTTTGGGTCATTTGCTTTTCCATAAAGAAATTTATAAAACTATTATTTATGCCTAACAAGGCTGAAAATTCCAAATTTTTCTGAACACATAACAATGGTTCTTTAATTCCATGATTTTCAATAGCTGGGGGGAGGGACCCAAAACACATCGGCCAGCTGAAAGAAACTAACAAAGAAAACATCCAACATAAAAATAAATTATGAGTTTAGCCAATTATTTATTCTCATTCCATTCATTAGTTAGGCCACACAAAGTAGATCTTCTGTTTCTCAGGCCAGGTTTTGTAAAATTGCGTGCGGGCAGGCATTTTTTTATTTAATTTTTTATTTTGGTAATTATTTCTTTGCCATCTGAAGTTCATATTCTTGGTTTGTTTTATGTTTTAGGTCTCATAATCTACAGAATAGCATGGATGGTGGTGGTGTATTTTGGCTCTTGAGTGCAACAAAGCTTCGCAATGCTAAAGCATTGCAAAGCCTTGTTGCACTCAAGGGACAAATTTATAAATTTTATTAACTTGGGTAAAATATCAGACATAAACCATTTAATTTTTACTTTTTTTCAACTTTGCATTGGTTATAAAAAGATAGCATGCGGGAGCCCAAAGGACCATGTGGGTGGGCCTGAGAAACATATTTTAATACTTTTTAGGCCTTAACATCTTCTGTTATAGCAGTGAAACAAACTTGTTTACCACAGTAATCTTGCACTGCTCCACACTCCAATGTAAAGATTCATCTTTTGGTGAACTCCAAGTAAGCATTCTAACAGCTCATGCAGTTGTTAACATAAATCTCTAAAATTACAGTTACCATCCACCCCTCAAAAGCACAATAATGCATTTGGCATTACCTTTTCACCATATGTCTGCTTTAACCATTTAGGGTCTGGACAAGGGTCCTGAATTCCCACCAGCCCACCTCCACAACCTAAAGGCTTCATATTCAGTGGATTCATATTATCTCCAAAGTGATATAATTAAGTCTGTAATCATTTACTTTGTTATAAAGCCATGAGAACAAATTTTGATGACCAAAAATTATTTAGCACTCTACCAGTTAAGGCAGCCAAGACTGGACTAGAAACCGCTATCTAGGTAATCTGTCTATTGTCAGTAGATCTCCTCATGATGGGGTGTTAAAGAAACCTATTCTTAGGTTGTAAAAGTCAGAAATAGGCTTCTAAGGGTTAACAGAGGGACAGATTTTACAGAAACCAAAGAGACAGGAGCTGGAGGAGGGAGGGTGCCCCATTGCTTCATGTTTCAGGAGAGGCTATATTTCTCATTACCTCGGAATGAATGAAACTGCTAAAATATATTTTAAGAGTACAGAGGCCTATCTCCCACCCCCTCCCCCCCACCCACACACAGCTTACAAATTAGAACAGGAAAACCCTGAAAACAAAAATTTTCAAAAAAGAAAGCTGATAATATACCTGTAACTCCTTCACCACAGACATTGAACCTGTTCATTTATTTGCCACAGACACCGATGCTTTGGTAAGAAAAATAGAACATTTAAGTTTTTACTAGAAAGTTTATACATAAGTTGCTTGCCCATCATTCTTTTCCTGCTGATACATTTTATTGGAAGTGACAATCTTAATTGGCCCTGAATCTATAGTAGCCGACTTACAGGACGGGTTATTGGGAGATGACCGTGAGACAGCATTTCTTGGCCGCATATGTTCTGTGCTTGCTACATTAATACCTAGTCCTTGCTTTCGTGTACGATGAAACTGAGATAGATTTTTTGGTGTCTCATAAGATATCACTGGAGGTGAATGTGTGTAAACTAAATTTGCTTTTTTCTGTATTATTTCCTTGTTAATGGGTGGATTCTGAGATGAGGTGTCTGTTTTCATAATGGGACTGGGAATATCATGAAAGCTATCTTCCTCAATAATTGTGTTGTCATAAGAACTGTCTCCAGTTATAGTTTTGTTTGGAGAATATTGTTCGGGAGATGTGACTGGAATACTGTTGTCAGGAGATTTGTTGTCATGTGGACTGACATGGTAACGGCGTATTTTACTGTTATTATATTCATTAAAACTGTAGTCAAAACCAATATCTTTCAAACTTTTCTCTGTTAAAAGAGGGTTGCTAAAATCTGGGGAATTTATACTATTATTCATGGCAAAGTAGCTATCAGCTTCCACATTTGATGGAATATGTCCATTCTGTGCAAAGCTACTATCCAAGTAAGATATATTGTCCATCGAATTACTTAATGCACTAAATGGGCTCAGTGATTTAGAGTCTGATTTCCTTGTGGTTCCAAGTTGAGGCTCCTTATGGACCATCAGTGATGACACACTTTTCTTGCTAGTCACCTCTTTATGCTTCAGCCTTTCATTTAAATCTGGTGGCTTTTTCTTTTGCTCCTTCAGAAAGTCGGGAAGCTCCATCGTTTCCTTTGAAAGGCCCCTCTGATCATCCAGTCTATGTCTCTGGACTCTGTTCAAGAGGTCGAATAATTTCTCATCTACAAGCAAACAGATGAATATAGAAATTAACCTGAGACAATTTCATGAGTGAAAATATTAACTCTTTACCTGCAGAGTATTTTTAATATATTTTTCATCAGATCTCGTCATGGCTGCTTCACAGCAGCCATGACTAGATTTGATGAAAGATTCAAGAAGACACTGGTCCAAAGGTTGATACAAATTGTTGGGAGAATTTTTGTTAAATGTGCTCATATGTTACTTATTTTAATGGCAAGAGATTTCCTGTCCTGGGCAGGAATATCCGCCAACACTTTACCTAAGATGAATAGATAACACTCCGTGCAAAGAAGAAAAACATAGCTTATAACCACTCATTAGAATGAGCTCATCAAGCTCATTTCAATGAGGGCTCATAAACTAAGTTTTCTAGGCAAAAATGTAAAATAAATATAAAATTTGAGTAACAATTTTTGTGAATAATGCTAGTCAGTTACGGCTGTTGTGTTAGGTAAAGGGTTCAGCTTGAAAATCTCTGAATTAAAAGAGAAAACTTCAATTAATACATGTTAACTCTCTACACACTGATGTAAAAAATACCAAAATCTCAAGCACCTAATTTTTCCAAAAATGCAAAAATGAATTGAACCACTTCAATTTTGTTTGACAGAGTTCAATGAGCTCTGTCAAACAAGATCGAATTGATTAATTACTAGGAGCATTATAGGAATGCTTTGAAGCTTCAAATTCTGATATTTGACATTGGGACGAAGAGGGTTAGGCTATGATTTATGAGAATTTCTTCAAGGGAATAAAACCAATAATCACCAACAGTGATGAATTAGTCACTGTTGAGCAATGATGAAATTAGATGGGCGAATTAAAGTTTTTTTCCCCCTCTACGTAATTCTAACAGATGACACTTGTAAAATAATTTCTTGAATAACTAAAATTAAGAAAAATGTCACTTATTATTATTTGTTGTTGATCTAGATACAGTTTGAACAGCTGAAATGAGTTTTGATTTGATATTGTTCCAACGATATGATTTGATTCAAGCTTTGATTTGATATCGTTCCATTGATACGATTTGATTCAAGTTCAGCTTATTCAAAGATTTTTGAATCATCAAAATGCTCTCAAAATCCTACCAAGTATCTCTTCCTGAACTTTTCTCCTATCATCAGGTCTCCTATGCAGGAGACCTGATGATAAAAGAAAAGTTCAACAAGGTTTAACTTCCTAAACTACTTTGATTTCATCCTGGAATATTCTGCTTTTTTTAACTGATTTGCCAAAGCATACGAAATGCCGTTGGATGCTGTTCTAAGAGTGGAAACTGGCAATATTTATGGTTATAAGAAGATGCAATATTTACAATTTTAAGAATCGATTCAAGATTTGATTCAAAATCTTCTGCCCAATTCAAATTGGGATTCGATTCAACTCCAAATTTGAGATTCTCAGGACCCAAAAAAAGTTTTAACGGTCCTATCGAGATCATACCCCTTCCAACACAGGGGGGATAAGTAGTCTTCAATATGATTTGCGATGAAAATATTCCTCCTTACCCTCAGTATTATTCCTTCGAGATTTTGTCTCGCTGTTCTTGATATCAAACGTCACTTTCAGTTTTTGTGACTTGGGGATTTCCTTTGCTCCCGCCGAGTCTCTTCTCAGACGACCAAATAAATTTGATAATCGATGTTCTTCGGGAGGATTTTTGTGAAGCTGTAAAAATTCGAAGAAAAATGGTTAATACATCTGTCATTAAAAAATTGAACACTTTTTTCCTAATCAATATTTCTATATCCATTCTTGAAAGGGACTGGTTTTACTGATTAAACCTTTAACAAATCCAAGTTGAAGCAAAATCTTTTCAGCTGTTTCTAATGAAATGTTTGTCACTTCGAAAACTTCTTTTGGAACAATGTCAGGGGTGAATATTTTGTTAGTTTAGTTTGTATGCCCACTACCTTGTTAAAAATGTGGTTAATATTGGTATAAAGAATATAAGTTTGAAATATTCTATAAATATATGATCAAGTGCAGTCGTGACAAAAGTTTTTTCTAAACTTTAGTGGAAAATGGAACCAATTCTTGCTTACAATGAAACACCACTGCTAGTTGTTCTTTTGTCCAAGGCCTGCTTAACTCCTCAATGATTACACTATTATGTGTAACATATGACTAAAATTGCACAGAACCAGCTTATTTTTATAGAAAATTCATAAACATCACACTTCTCAGGAGTAAAATACTGATTGACAGACAGACTTTACAATTCTATAAAATCACCGAAGAACTATCTTGAAAATTGGAAAAGATATAAAACCCATGTATTTCAATTATTTCAATTATAATTAAATATTTCATTCCTAAAATTAACAAAAAAACTAAGAAAACGTCCATAAATCTTCAAGGGCACATATTTCATTTTCCGATAAAAGTTTCCTAAAATTTAAAAAACAAACTGCTGTGCATATCTTTTCTGATAAAATGAAGGATTATCTCTCAAAGATGGAGCTCGACTCAACTGGAGAAAAATTTCACTTTGACCATTCTCTCAAAATCACTTCATGTCCTTCGCTTGCAAATTTACACAAGATTGACTTGAAGAAAACCATTAACACACTGTCTTACCTTCCTGTGATCAAAATCTAAAACACCCAATTCATCAAAGTTATGAGCTTGTTCGGATTTACCCATCATAACATTATCAAATATTTGATTTGTTATTTCCTCCAATGTAGCAGTAGGCATACTGTGACGATTTGATGGTGGCTTTCCCGATGTTGACTTGCTCCTGGCATCATTATTTACCCAATCTGTTAGAATATAACAGTTCATGCAATGTAAAAGTACAAAAGTAACATGCAAAATTGTGCTCTTGTTAGTACAGTGTAAACCCCGAAACTGAATATTAACTTTCTAGAACCACCTTTTCAAGAAAAAGGACCCAATCAATTCCATAGCTTTTGTTTTGGATAAAGATATGCGTTTTAACCCTCACCACCCTGGTGTCCAATTAAAATTTCAACCTGCAATTTTTCCCATAATGTAACTGGGAATTTAACGAATCAAATCTTGTTCGACAGAGCTCTCTGAGCTCTGTCGAACAAGATTGAATTAGTCAAATTCCTCGTTACTGAGCTTGCTCAAGCAAGAATGAACTGGTTAAATTGCTAGTTGCATTAAGGGAAACATTTTCTGCTTGAAATTTTATTGACATCTGTGTGGAAAGGGTTAATATGCCAACTTTGTAATAAAGTGACTGGGGGATACATGCTGAAAACTGTTCGTCATTTCTTCTCTTTTTTTTCAATACCTGTAATATAGTCAAGTAGATTTTGAATCTCCACATGCTTGCAAATCTGAATGTAACTTGAGCTGACTCAACTTGATGATACGAAAACAATTTTTGATTAGTTAAAATTTGTCCTTTTTTGCCCCAAGATATAGCTTTTGAACCCTAATTGGAACCAGCTCTAAGAGGTCTTAAGCTACGTTTTTTGAGGTAAAAATTGAAGAAAAAAATGTGAATGTCGATATCTGAGAATAACACTGACCAGATATTGTTCATATCTTAGGTAAAGGGTTAACCATTATATATTATTACAAAATTCATATACCAATAATTTATTTATTTATTTATTTATTCATCGATGTTTATGGTCACATATTTCTGCACAATGGCCAATCACAACAATGATATAAAGTCAAGTCCAGCCAATCATTTATCCTCATGTTGCCCATCTTTTACCAGTAAAACTTAGCCTGTTTACCACAGTAAACAAACACTGCTTCACTTCCCGGGGTTCCCACAGGGAAACCAATATTGTTTTCAAGTGTTTCAAATGATTGGATAGGAAATACTCATTTTCATGAATTACACTGCACTAAAATGAAAAATACCAAAAGAAATAACAGAAATTAGTTTCATATTGAAAAATTAACATATGTAGATGTTCCACAGCCACCTTTTTTCTATAGCAGTTGCAACAAAAGGTTTACCCCAGGTTACAGACTCTAGCAATAATAAGTCTTTCAGGCCCAAAACAGAAACAGGTATCTTTCATGTATATGTGGTCTCACTAAAAGAGGTTTAAGCAGCAAAACCGTTGTTTCTGCCAAAAAGAACCATGACTACACAAGATAACACTATTTGGTCTGACCAATATTGTAAAAGTGCTTCAGATCTCAAAAATTGATTGCGCAAAGCTCATAATGGACCGCTTCCCAATGAATACTTCACATGTACCAATTCTGATGAAAATTTTTTTGTCAATTCAACACTTGAGAGAAAAGCATGGGTATGTATTAGTTTCCCACCACCATCTCTTTTCTATTCTTTGTGGGTTTTTGTTGTTGTTTTGGGGGAGGGTTGGGGGGGGGGACTGGAAGGAGAGAAAAAGGCGTGGCTTCTGACTGCCCTCTCCAACCAAAAACTAAATTGTTGATAAAATGGGGAACTGCTTCAAGGATCTTTTTTACAGGACGTTTTCAAAGGATAAAGAAATCGAGGATCAAATTTGTATGAAGATAATAAAAACTAGAACAGGTAATTAGTTCAACTTTAAAAGAGTGCAGTAAACATTGGTCAAGAACAATTATTGCATATTTAACTGTGCATAAATTTATAAACAAAATGATAAATGAAACTGAAAAAACATTGTTCAAGATGTTTTCTTTTAACTGTCAGAATTCCGAAATGTGACACATTGTTGGAAGGGTTTCTTCAAAGCCCTTTGCAACAATGTTCCAAATGACCATTCTGTAAGAGTAAAAAGGCGACACCAAGTTCGTAGTAATATTCGGAATTAATCACAGCTATCCCACATGGATACATCTATTCAGTATTTTAAATAATTTTTTACTTTTTCATCATTTAATAACCAAAAAATTAAAAAAAAACAATGATTTTTCCCATCACGAAAAAATTCATTTAAAATTTCATGATTCTCAGTAACTTTCAAAAGAGGCAGGTATGCCAATTAAACAGGTCAAATAACAATGACTAAAGATGCACCCAAAGCAAAAGAAGAAAATTTTAGACAGCTCAAATTGGCTTTCAGTAGCCATTACAAATTGTTTACTTCACCTCAACTAAATTAATGCTGTGAACAATTTTAAAGTAAGAATTGGTAAACTCTGCCTTTACTGACAAAATCCTGTAAAGTGACAAACTGTAGAAATGAGTTTGAGTACCCTTTCTAATAGTTTGGTACCTTGCAGCACATATCCTTTAGATGGCACGAAAAAAAGAATGAACTCTGTAATTCTGAGTCACTCACATCAGCCTTGCCACCAAAATGATGGTATAAAACAAACAAAAAATAAAGTGGAAGTATAAATTCAGTAAATTTGTGCTTTGCAAGGTCATAATTTTAACTAGAAAGTTAATGAAAAGAAAATTGGAAAATTAAGTGTGAAAAACAAGTGAAGAAATTACATACTAGGGCATTCGTCTTTCTCAGTGACCACAACTCTTTGATTATCTATGCTAGATACAGGTGAATCTATATCCAACAAATTACTGTCTCCAGACTGAAATAAAAGAGAAACATTCTATTAGGGTATTTGAAAGTATTTGACTGCTACCCAGTCTTTACAGTTTTATACATTTAATAACATTTAACCCTTAAAGGCCTGCCTGGACAAGTGTCCTGAATTCACACCTAACTACAACCTGTGATGTCCAATGGCTTAACAGTCATTTCTAATCAAGTCTTGGCTGCCTTAACAGGTAGCAAAGACTTGACTAGAAACCACTACCTAGGTAATTTGTCTGTTGTCTTCAGGACCTACTCATGATAGCATGTTCTGAGGTCGTAAAAGCTGGAAAAAGGCCTTTAAGGGTTAAACACTTGCAACTCTCACTGGACTTTAAGAAAATAGTGGATATCTATTTCATAGGAATACTTTTAGAATATCCATTTTGCCGAAAAAGAAAAAAAAATAAAGGAATCAACCAAATGTCAAACTCAAAACTAGACTCAAATGATGACAATTCAAGATGAAAACGAGGTGTAAAACAAAAAAACAAAAGAAAAATACACAAAAGCCTGAGAAGCAAATACTAACCAAATGAACAGAAATGCTTTCAATTCTGTAACCATATTTGTTCAGGATGGGTTTGAAGACATCACGTAAAGATCGGTTGGGTTTTGCTTTCACTCCTATAGATTTTCTATTCGGTAAATCCATTCTGAAGAGAACTCGTTTTTCAATTATCACTTCTTTCGAACCAAGTGTGCAAATGTCATCATTCAGGTCCAAAGGCTGAAATAATAAAACAATGAAATATTAATCTTGAATGGTTCAGTGCAAGAAGGCTCTAATGAAAAGTGCCGAAAGCCACAGTTTGGCATCAAGACTTTGCATGACTTTTTGACAAACTTTGTTTCCTTGGAGAAGGTATAAAATAAAGTCTTCCAGACAATGACCAAACTGCTCTGGATGTGTTATCAAGTCCTGTCTTGGCTGCCTATACAGCCAAGACAAAAAAAGAAATCATGGTCAAGCCTGTTGGTAATGGGCTCATGCAAACTTTCCAAAGTGGTAAAAAATGATCCAGGCACTCAAAGGATGATTCATGAATCAATTTATTAGTATTTACCTGATTAAACAAAAGTTTCTGTTGAAACAAACTTTTACAACATATTGGAAAGTGACTTCAGACTATCAAATTGAGCATCCACCTATATTGTGGGAGAAAAATTTCAGGACGCTTTTTTCATAAATACATCTGTAGATATCATATTATGTTATATTAATAATAATATCTAATATTAATAGAGTTCATGAATCTCTCTTGTGTTTCTAAAGCATTTGGAAGCTGGTAATTTATTTATTGAGGTTTACTAACACTTTTAGCAGCCAGGATCATCTTGACTCGGAAGGCGGTAGGTACTGAAATGCAAAATTGTTAGTATTTATCCAGCTACTACACATGCCAGCATTGAACACCCTGACACACATTTATCATAGAAGGTTATAACAGCTGTGTCATGAATAAAAGAAAAGAAATTAAATCCAAATTGAATGAGAATCAATTAATATTTACCCTGTCACTTCCAAGAAGAAAGACATCAATGGCAGCCACAGAAAGATTTCTCTTCTCACAAAGTTTGCCAATGACATTCCTCACTGTTGGACCTTGTTTAGCACAGACAACAGTAGTGGAACCATCAGGAAGAATGACACGACAAAACTTATGATTCTTCACATCCTCCTCTGTAACAATCTGAAACAATTGAAAAATGTTAGTAAACAAGAGTTTATAATATTTTCTTAAATGGTTGAAATCAGTGCCTCATCTGACCTTAAAAACCAGTCATTTAGCCTTGATGCTCCATAGTTCCTCCACTTAACTCGAAAAATTAATTTAATAACTTGAAAGAAACCTCCTGCATGATATATTGCTAGTCTCATTGATACACAATCCAAATATAAGACATTCACAAGCAAAACATCATCAGCTATTTTGCAGAGCTCCAGTTAACAGTTCCATACAAAGGGTGATTACCCTGACTTTCTTTGCAATGCAAATTTCACCTCAATAGTCATAAGAATTGATCAAGCATTGTTTTCAAATACCATTATAAGACCATGTGATTTGTGTTGTAGCAAGTTATAGCAAGCACATGTGATTACAGAAATGTGGAGAAAAGCTTTCAATCAAGTGATTTTTAACATGTGCAAGATTATCAGTACAAATTTTAAAAAAAAAATGCCACAACAATATTTCCAATGTATTTTAGTTAAAAATTAACAACATTTACCCTGAAGTATTAATATTTAAGATTCAAGCTGCAGATTTTTCCCATAATGCAACCAGAAATTTAACCAATTCAATCTTGTTTTACAGAGCTCAATGAGCTCTAAGAAAACAAGACTGAATTGATTAAATTTCTAGTTGCATTAGGGGAAACATTTGCTGCTTAAAATATTGGTATATTAATATCATTTTGCAGAAGGTTAACTTGGTCAGTATTTTTTTATTTTTTTCATAAAAAACAATCATGACTGCTGTGATGAGCTTAATGAAGTCAGTCTAATGCAGAATAAGGCAAGTTTTTGAAGCAACATGAAGACAGGAGGAATTTCCTTCGAAGACAAAAAACACTTGTCACCTAGTAGGGGTATGTTACTGAATCTTAACAGAATGTACCCCTTAAATAGAAGTTTTCATAACAATAATTTACTGATGCCACATTCAATTAAATTTTTCACTAAATCAAGTCATGGCTGCTTTGCTGCAGCCATGACTTGATTTTTTGAAAAATTCGAGAAAATACTTGGCAGGTTAAGAGATGGGCTCAAAATATTTGAGTGTGTGTGCATGAACTCATTAAAAGAGAGGAGCATGAATGAAAAACAGACAGAAGCAGTATTTCATACCTCATCGTGATAGACTTCTTTTCTCATTGTACTGAGATCAATACCCGATCCTGCATTGCTCTTTTTGGGGTTAGTTTCTTTGTTAACTCCCTTCTTGTCGTCGCTGGATGCTGCTGATGGTGGAGCCGATTTTAAATTATTTTTACTCCCCTCTGAAACAAACAAAAACATCCTGTTTAACCCGATCATTATACATTCTCTTATGCCTTCAATTTGAGGTGCCATCCTAATCCAACTCAAATTTCATTATGTACTTCCACATCCATGATAATAAAACTTCCTGAATTCCTATTCTTTTTTTAAACTACCACATAATCACAGGTGTTCTTACTCATAAAAGATTAACATTAATGAAACAGAGCACACAAGACAACTGGACAATAAAACTGTAGATTTTACTCAGCAAAATTAAAAGAAGGCAAGTTCTGAGGAACATGTTGCCAGCATCCTCTTTTTTGCACTGGGAAAGAAGAATGTAGTTAAAATAATCCACATCATTCCAAATGTTACAATAAAGAAACATAAAACATACTTTTCCATGGTAACAAAGATCTCCGCCTCTTCTCTTCATTTTCTTTTCCTTTGTGTGCCTTGAAAAATGAACATACAAATTAAAAAAATTATTATCACAGCAGAAGTCTCAATGTGAAAAAAAATTCCTGAAAACTTAAAATCAAGAATAAGCAAGGAGGGATTCATCTGCAATTATGGCAGGTTTTATATAAAGAACCCAAATTACATCCTTACTAACCATAAATAGGTTAATATTCTGTGCTGACTTGTTTTGCTAGCAACTGAGAGTTAACTCCTCACATGCTGCTGGCTGATATTCCTGCCCAGAACAGAATATCTCTTGCCACTGAAGTAAAATTCAGGCACATTTAATCAAACCCCCCCCCCCCCCCACCTGTAAATTGAATGGATTTTTTCTCCAATAATTTTTTTGAGTTAAATTTAGGCACTTTTTCATCAAATCTAGTCATGGCTGCTTTACAGCAGCCATGACTAGATTTGATGAAAAATATCTTGAAAATATACAGCAGGTTAAGAGTTAAACATTATGAAGCTCAGGCAGAAATGAAAGATAGACTATGATTGGAATGAATTACAGACTGAACATGTTCAAATTGATTTTATAAATTTTGAAAGGTTCCTATTTTTCAAATTTTGAGAAAGCTTCTTGCAATAAAACAGTTCTGAACCATGAAAAATAACTATTATTACCTTCTTTTTCTCACTGTCTTTTGGAGCTTCTTTAGATTTGCCACCAAGAATGGTAAAATCCAACAGCTTCCCTTCCATCTCTTTCATCAGATAGGATTTATACATATCAGATTTGAGAAACCTTGCATAACTGTCCTGCTTCATCAGCTGATAAATCTGACAAAAATGCAAAAAGTATTATTTTTGTAATACATTTGAAAAAAGGACAAACTTTTGATTTTTCTGATATACAGTGAAATTGAACTCAGAACAGAAAAATAAAAGTTCTAAATTATAAAATAGGCTCATATTCATTTCCAAAAGAAAAATGTTTTCAATGCAATTATGTTTATGAAATTCTCCTTTATGAGTGTGAAAACTGTTTCAAAGAAACTATACCAATCACACCATAAAACTTTCACGAAAGTCAAAGATTATTTAATACACAAAACAGTCAACCAGGAAACAAAAGCCACTCTCTTCATGCAGATTTAAAGCGAATCTGTCTTGATTTTAAATGTTGTTTAATAGCATGATAAAAGATTATTAACTAATGTACTTATATGGTCTCACAGACTCACTGCAGAGAATACAGTAGAATCTGGTGAAACTCAAAGGACCCAATTCTGACTTAGGCAAACTTTGTGGCTTTCAAATATGTACCCTTACAGGTAATCGTGAGGAAAAACCTCTGGACTTGATGAGATTTACCCTGACTGTGGTTTCTAGTCATGTTTTGGCTGTCTGTAAAAGACAGCCAAGACTTGACTAGAAATCCTGATCAAGCCCCTACAATTGAATGTAATGGAGAAGTGTGAATTTCTGAAAATATTTAGGATCTAAAGATCAATGGAATCGTCAAATTGGCACAAAAATGGATACAAGAGTATGTAAGCAAGATTTTCTTTCTTTTTGTTATATCAGGAAGCTCTGTCAGACAAGATATATAATGAAACAAAAGTCATTAATTTGGATGCAAAGTTGTTGAGGCATGCAAAATTTGATATTTCCCCTCAAAATTTCGAGAAAACACAAAACTTGATATTCAGTTCACAGGAATTTCTTCTTTAACCAATACTAAGTTAATAAGTAAAGTGTCTATTGATTGTATGATGAAGTAAGTGGTAATGGCAAAATATATGCCATTAGCAAGAACATTCGTCCAACAAGGAAAGTTATAAATTAAGAAAAATATTCTATAAACAGTTTGTTCTCTGAGATGAGTTTAACACTTTACCTAACATGAAAGGCAGACACGTGCAAACAAAATTCTTGAATAAATAATTTTTTTCTTAATTTTTTTTGCATCAAAAACATACTTTAACATAGCTTGTGACTCCTCTTTGGAATGAACTCAACAAGCTCATTCTGATGAGGGGTCATAAGCTAAGTTTTGAAAATGAAAAAATAAGGAAAATAGAATGGCGATTTTTGTGAATAGTGTCGGCCAGTTTTTTTGGCCATAACACTGCATAAAGGGTTAAAGGATGAAGAAACAAAAATGCTCCAAGGGGTCAATTTTCTGCAAACAACTGCAAAATATTAAAATTACTATCTCACCTGCTTCTGTGCCACATCAAAAATGTCAGAGGATGGATTATCCAGCTTATTTTCAGCATGTCGTCTTGCATTGCTATCAATGTTGACAGGATCAGAAGCTCTGATAGACAGGTGCTTGTTATAGATCTCTTTAGCCTTGGATTGTTTCTGAAAAAGTGATAATCACTCCCTATTATCATGTATGCACTACACAATTTATTGCCAAAGGCAATATCCATCCACATCTACTTGAATTTTCTTAAACTTATTAGATTAGTTAATTCAAAATTAGATGTTGACTTCTATTGTATGTCATTATTTTACTGCATAAAATAGTTGCAGCATTTATGAAAAACCAATTTAGGGAGTAAAATGTTTCAAAACAATTTAAAATCTTATCCACAGAATTAAACAAAGGATCCTCACTGAGACAAATATCTGATTTCATAACTAATTTCACAAATGTACACAGATTTATTTGTTATAGTGCCACAAGGATATATTAACCCTCTTCCAAGTGGCATCAAATTTCAAGCTGCAATCTTTTCCCACAATGCAATCTGGACTTCAATCATTTCAATCTTGTTTGACATAGCTCATTGTGCTCTGTCAAACTCGACTGCATTGGTTAAATTCCAAGTTGCAATATAATGAAAAATTTAAAATGCTTTTCTGATGTTTCTGTCATAACCTCAAGAACATCAAGGCAGCAGAATTACTGCAACCTTGTTACAAAACTTGTGCCAAATGACAGCACATTAAAATCAATGATGTCAATCAGTTTGATTTCCTAAGATGAATCTCATTTTTACAACCTGATAATTTTACAAAGTGGAAAAATGACTGATTGCTACCTGCAATATCATTTTTGATTTCAATTTTCGGCATTGCCACCCAGAACTAATTTTTAAAAGGCCAGATTTGGTCAATTATTATCTATGAGAAGTCAATACTGGCACTCCAGTACCTACCGGTAAATGTTAACTCTACCCAACTTGGAGAGTAGACGACAAAACAATTCTTGAATAAATACAATTTTTCATCTTGCCTTAAAACCACGCTGATGACCTTACAATGAAGCTTGTTCCAATGAGGGTAATAAGCTTTGTTTTTGAGGCAAAAAATGAAAAAATAACAAAATTTGAATGATGGTTCTTGTGAATCATGCTGGCTGGGTTTGATCATAACATAAGGAGAAAGGTTAAGGTAATCAACTTACAAGGTCTGGGTTGATTATGTTCTTGAATGTTTCACATACATCCCAGAAAAGAATATTTTCTTCACTAAATTCTTTCTTCAGAAATTCCTGAAAATTAAAAAAAAAATCTCTAAAATAGCACAGTGTATTCGTCCAAATCAAATACATAAAAATTTTAAATAAACAACTTCGCCTGGCATCACAAGTTTAGAAACCACTGGTTTTACCACAAAATGTTCACAGAATACAGAGTTTACAGACAATTTATTATTTTAAATACAAAAATCCAGCAGGAATAAACAACGGAAAGTTTGTGCTTCATACTTTTAGGAAGCTCAGCTTTCACAACAAATATTTAAAAAAATTAACAGAATTTTAAAATTGCTCATTTAAAAAGAAACAAGGATACAAATGTCAAGTAAAACTTGAAAAGACTAAAACAAAGGAAATAATAACTTTCTTTACTCGACAGATTAAATTGCAAACAGGAAAACTGGCAACCAAGCTTGTAAGAAACTGTCCACTTAAAAACTAATTTCAACATTGTCATTTCAAACCAAATGCAATAACAGGTAAGGGTGAAAAAGTCTTCCACACAATATACAAATTTCCCTATTTGCTGCCTCTTGTCACGACTTAACGGAAACAATGCCAAATTGTGAACTCACATACTGTTGTGTCATATAATTGCTTACAAACATTTCAAGGTTATTCAGAATTACCTTCTTGTATGCTGTTGGTGGATATTCCTGCCCAGGACAGAATTTCTGTTGCCAGTGAAATGAGTTTTATTTGGGCACATTTAATGAAATACCCCCCACCCCCACCTCCCTCACCCCCTCTCCCTGCAAATTAATAGGTCTTGTCTTGTCACCAATGATCTTTTTAAGTTAAATTTGCATGAATTTTTACATCAAATCTAGGCATGTTTTTTTTACAGCAGCCACAACTAGATTTAATGAAAAATATCTTGAAAATACTGAGTGGGTTAAGAGTTAACTCCTCGCATGCTGCTGGCAGATATTCCTGCCCAGGACAGGAAATCTCTTGTCACTAAAATAAGTAAAATCTGAGCATATTTAACCAAATTTCCCGGTGCAAACTGCATCAACTTTTTAACCAGTGATGTGTTGAGCCAACAATCCATGAATTTTTCATCAAATCTTGTCATAGCTGCTTAATAGCAGCCATGACTAGATTTGATAAATAATATTTGAAAAATATTCAGCGGGTGAAAAGTTCAAAATAACTAAGTGACAGTTTACCACTTTCACAAATGATGATGCTATTAACCTACAAACTAATTAAGTAATTATTTAGATACTAACAGCAAATATTAACTACAAAGTAATTAAGTAATTAGATCATTAAACTACAATGTAATTAAGTAATTAGATACTAACGGTAAATATTGCCACACCAGCTGAGTCCTTCAGCAATTTGTCAAAGTTCACTGCCCATCCAGCAACTCTCTCTACTTCTGGTGCTTCTTCTGTCTTACTGACATGATGAACAATACTATTAACACTGTTAGCAGTTGACAACTTCTGTGATGAGATATCCTGTTCTACTACAATTAATGACTGAAAAACAATGTGGAGAAATAAGTTAACAGTTTCCAGCATTCTCCTGAAACTCCAAGAACATAACACAATGAGGTTGGAGTGGGGGAGGAGGGGGGGGGGGGGGCTGGAATCAAAGACCGTTGGTGGAGTTTTTTCCTGTATTTCATGCGTGACAAAGGCACGCGAGAAATACAAGAAAAACTTCAGCAAGGGTTGTTGATTTCAGGCCCCCAACTCTACCTGAGTTGTGTTTTATACTACAATTAAACTTGAATTATGTGAATAAAGGTGATATTTTTAAAGAAAAATATCACCTTCAGCAGTCTAATAACTTTCTTGCTTAAAACCGTTTTGTGTTGAAGCATTTAATTCATGTCATAATGTCACTGAAATACATACTGTCCAATTAGATACACTTTATCATGATGTTCTCTTACACTTACTTCATGCTTGGTGGACCAAGAACATTTCCCAATGTCTGTATTTTATCGCATAAATGTTGAATATGCAGAGCAAGGGAGGCACAAATACTGGATACCACTCAACTTCAATGAATTAACCTTCAAACAACACCAATTCTAACGTTGCTTCTTATAACTGGTAGAGTGCTGGAAGCCCATACTTGGGCTGTAATCCAAACCTCAGCAAACCCAAATAAAAGGCTTCATATTCAATGGACGAGCTTCATATTATCTTTAAAGTGAAATTAATTAGCCAACAAGAATTTGACTTGTTTCAATTTATGGGAGAGTGCCCAGAGGCACTCTCCCATCAATTGAAACAAAGCAAAGGCCCATGAAAAAATTCTGACGACCAAAAATAATTTAGTGCTCTACCAGTTAACCGTCTCACAACCAGCATACATTTTCAAGATAATTCTCATGGAGAAAAAAAATAAATTTAAACCCACTTGGATCATGGAAGTCATTTTATTTATTTATTGGTGTTAAAGCGAATTTTAGCATCTTTGGCTATACAATGACCACAACATAGGCATGAAGTCAAATTTAGTCCACCATTTATACCTATGCTGCCCACTTTAGAGGACTAGTACCCCTGGTATTTGCCTGTTCCTATTTTATCAGTAGAGCAGTACTTGTTTATCATTGTAATTTTGCATGATTCTCATTCTATAAGGTAAACAGTCTCATGGGCAGAGAAGATACATTCCAGCAATATTCAGTTCATTGACAACTGAGCTGAAGATTGGTGAAACGAAAATCTCCTCTGTTCGCCTGGATATCTAATTCTTCAATAATTTTCATAGAGGGTTAGTTAGAATATTCAAGAAATGTCCAGGTCCTTGGCAGGTGGCTTCTAAATTCCACAACTTTCAGGAATTTACACATTATTAAATTGTCCATTGTATAGGTACAGTCTTGTAAAACATCTCATCTGTATTACTCTTTGTCAAGCTTACAGCCTCTTGGCTTTCTTCAAGGACCATTGATAAATTTTAAAACTACATTTCTGCACTATACTAAACAACAATCAACATTGAAAAGAAAACTATCACCCTGGCTTAACAAAGAGAAATATAGATGAGATGTTTCAGGAATTTAGTTTGGAAACAGTGAAATAACCATGTACATTTTGTATGAATCTATTAATTAACGAAATTTAAAAAATTAGTTGTTTTCGATTCACAGAAATGAAGTCTTTTCATCTGCATCAATATCTTTTACCTGTGATGCCCATGAGTATAGTTTTTGTGGATGTTGTACAGTAACTCCATAGCGTGTCTTATGTGATCCTAGTAATTCATTCTGAATAAGACGCAAGCAAATCATTCCTCTAACATCCTCAAATGTAAACACCACATGTACATCCAATATACAACTTATAATAAATCAAGAATAATCTTTTTCACACACAGACAAATTCATCACCCTTCTCCTGAAACAAAATTATTCTCCAGTTATGAAAAAAGCTAGTGAAATGCTCTCCAATGAAGTAGTGAAACACTGATAGAAAAAAGTCGAAGCTCTTCTTTTCAATGTGCCATTTGAAATACTTTCATTAATTCAGCCATAAAATGTTTTATACAATTGTTATTGGGTGAACAGAACACAACCTTGCAGGTGTTAAATTGTTCGTAATATACACTGAACAGGATTTTAACTTATTACAATGCTAAATACAGTTAGAACGAAAATACCTATCTTCATTATAACCTGACAAAATGTTCATTTAGATCAGCTGCCATTAAATTTTCATCAATAAAATAATCCATCCACCCTGTTTCTTTATTCTAATCAAAAGGGAAAAATTAATTGTATTTAAACTTCTCAGATGAGATTAATATTTATGAATGTCCTAATATTCGCATAAACAAACCAAATAATTAAATATCAGGAAGTCAGTGTCTGTTTGCAACATTCTTTCCTGTAATTGGCAGTGTTAATTATCAGTTACAGTATCCTCATATTTAATGTAAACAAGTTTGTGCCAAAACTAATTACTCACTCTAAACTCAAAGCTATGCTGTTGATAACCTTATTTTTTAATAACTTTAAAAAAAATTAGTTCCCACTATAAAAACAAGAGGCCCCACGTGGCCTTAATCGCTCACCTGACAAAGTGACTCTAAGAAGTATTTTAGGTCACCTTCACCATGTCATGCCTCATCAACATTAACTGGTTGAGTGATAGATTTTGTTTGAAGTTCAACATTTGTTACCTAAAATTAGTTTTAGGCCAATCTCCAATGATTTTTAATAAAGCAAATTTATCTCTGCAGACAAACTGGTTTAGCATGAAGCACAAACAAGGAATGTGAAGAGATAGCCTTGGACATCTCTCCCCAACTGTGGATATCTTCCATGTGCTACATGTATATATTTGCATGCAAGAAAACAAAAATTTTCACAAATTTTCCAAAATATTAGTTTTTTTTATCATCATTGGAACAAGCTCAAACAGCTTATTCCAATAGGGGTATGGGATGATCAGGTATATTTTTGAGACAGAAATGTGAATATATAAATAATGGTGTTTTTTTGTGAATGATGCTGGAGAATTTTGGGTAAAGATATGGTAAATGGTTTGTTCTAGATACAGAATGATGCAAAAGTATTTAAATTTGATTAGGCAAGTTGTTCCTATAATGCATTTAAAAATTGAAGTAACTGTTTTTTTGCTGACAAACTTTTAGATGTGTGTGTCTGTGTTTGTGTGTGTGTGTGTGTGTTTGTGTGTGTGTGTGTGTGTGGGGGGGGGGGGGGTAAGAGTGTTCTTGCAAACAAAATTCCTGAATAAATGGAAAATTTTATTTTTTGTGTGAAAGACATAGTGCGTGAATGTTGATTGGAACAAGCTTAGAGAGCTCATTTTAATGTGAAGTCATAAAGCTGTGTTTTACGTACGAAATTCTGGAATAACTAAAAAAATTGCTTTTTTGACTCAAAAAGCATGGTGTGCGACCTCTCACTGGAATGAGCTCAAAAAGCTCATTCCAATGGGGTATTTACAAGCGATAAGTACATGTATGTTTAAGAGACAAAAATTAAAATTTGAATAGCGATTTTTGCGAAGAATGCTGACAAGTTTTGGCAGTTATGCTGGTAAAAAGGTAAGATATGCAAAGTGGTTGTTTTTAGAGGCGACATTTAATTAAGGGGAATTAACCCTTGATTACTGAGGTAACTTCTAAAAGTACTGAAATTTCATGAAGCAATGTGAATAACAGACAACAGTTGCCTAAAAATTTCATGAATAACTAAAATTTTTATTCCTTTGTCTCGAAAACATGGCATATGACCTTTGTTGGAATGAGCTGAATGCGTGTGTTCCAATGAGGGGGTCATAAAATTTGAACGGAGATTTGTGTGAATAATGCATTAGTACTGCTAGATTTGGGTAAACGGTTCACCCTGGATACCACCCCTTCTATAGTAGATCTTTTCTGCAAATTTTGTCTAAGATTCTATCAACTTTACAAATAAATACGTTCATGAATCACAATCAGATCCACCCCACAATGTTGCATACCAAATATCAAAAGATTCTGCCTGCTGGATCTGGAGAAGATTTTTTAAGAAATATGCCTGAAATGCACTAAGTTAAAATTTGGGCTCCTATACGGAGCTCAAATATAAACCCAGGGGGCTGATTTGAACAAACTTGAATCAGATCCACCCCACAATGTTGCTTACCAAATATGAAAAGATTCTGAAGCTGGATCTGGAGAAGAAGATTTTTTAAGAAATTTGCCTGAAATGCACTAAGTTCGAATTCGAGCTTCTATAGTGAGCCCAAATATGAAACTAGGAAGCCGATTTGAACAAACTTGAATCAGATCCACCCCACAATGTTGCATACCAAATATCAAAAGATTCTGCCTGCTGGATCTGGAGAAGAAGATTTTTTAATAAATTTGCCCGAAATGCACTAAGTGCGAATTCGGGCTTCTATATTAAGCCCAAATATGAATCCAGGGGGCCGATTTGAACAAACTTGAATCAGATCCACCCCGCAATGTCGCATACCAAATATCAAAAGATTCTGCCTGCTGGATCTGGAGAAGATGATTTTTTAAGAAATTTGCCTGAAATGCACTAAGTTCGAATTCGAGCTTCTATAGTGAGCCCAAATATGAATCTAGGAAGCCGATTTGAACAAACTTGAATCAGATCCACCCCACAATGTTGCATACCAAATATCAAAAGATTCTGCCTGCTGGATCTGGAGAAGAAGATTTTTTAATAAATTTGCCCGAAATGCACTAAGTCCGAATTCGGGCTTCTATATTAAGCCCAAATATGAATCCAGGTCGCCGATTTGAACAAACTTGAATCAGATCCACCCCGCAATGTTGCATACCAAATATCAAAAGATTCTGCCTGCTGGATCTGGAGAAGAAGATTTTTTAAGAAATTTGCCCGAAATGCACTAAGTTTGAATTCGAGCTTCTATAGTGAGCCCAAATATGAATCCAGGGGGCCGATTTGAACAAACTTGAATCAGATCCACCCCGCAATGTTGCATACCAAATATCAAAAGATTCTGCCTGCTGGATCTGGAGAAGATAATTTTTTAAGAAATTTGCCTGAAATGCACTACGTTCGAATTCGAGCTTCTATAGTAAGCTCAAATATGAATCTAGGGAGCCGATTTAAACAAATTTGCATCAGATCCATCCCACAATGTTGCATACCAAATATCAAAAGATTCTGCCTGCTGGATCTGGAGAAGAAAATTTTTTAAGAAATTTGCCTGAAATGCACTAAGTTTGAATTCGAGCTTCTATAGTGAGCCCAAATATGAATCTAGGAAGCCGATTTGAACAAACTTGAATCAGATCCACCCCACAATGTTGCATACCAAATATCAAAAGATTCTGCCTGCTGGATCTGGAGAAGAAGATTTTTTAATAAATTTGCTTGAAATGCACTAAGTTCAAATTTGGGCTCCTATACTGAGCCCAAATATAAACCCAGGGGGCCGATTTGAACAAACTTGAATCAGATCCACCCCGCAATGTTGCTTACCAAATATGAAAAGATTCTGCCTGCTGGATCTGGAGAAGAAGATTTTTTAAGAAATTTGCATGAAATGCACTAAGTTCAAATTCGAGCTTCTATAGTGAGCCCAAATATGAATCTAGAAAGCCGATTTGAACAAACTTGAATCAGATCCACCCCACAATGTTGCAAACCAAATATCAAAAGATTCTGCCTGCTGGATCTGGAGAAGAAGATTTTTTAAGAAATTTGCCTGAAATGCACTAAGTTCGAAATCGGGCTCCTATACTGAGCCCAAATATGAACCCAGGGGGCCGATTTGAACAAACTTGAATCAGATCCACCCTACAATGTTGCATACCAAATATCAAAAGATTCTGCCTGCTGGATCTGGAGAAGAAGATTTTTTAAGAAATTTGCCTGAAATGCACTAAGTTCGAAATCGGGCTCCTATACTGAGCCCAAATATTAACCCAGGGGGCCGATTTGAACAATCTTGAATCAGATCCACCCCACAATGTTGCTTACCAAATATCAAAAGATTCTGCCTGCTGGATCTGGAGAAGATTTTTTAAGAAATTTGCCTGAAATGCACTAAGTTCGAATTCGGGCTTCTATAGTAAGCCCAAATAGGTATCCAGGGGGCCGATTTGAACAAACTTGAATCAGATCTACCCCGCAACATTGCATACCAAATATCAAAAGATTCTGCCTGCTGGATCTGGAGAAGAAGATTTTTGAAGAAATTTGCCTGAAATGCACTAAATTCGAATTCGAGCTCCTATAGTGAGCCCAAATATGAATCTAGGGAGCCGATTTGAACAAACTTGAATCAGATCCACCCTACAATGTTGCATACCAAATATCAAAAGATTCTGCCTGCTGGATCTGGAGAAGAAGATTTTCAAAGAAATTTGCCTGAAATGCAGTAAGTTCAAATTTGGGCTCCTATACTGAGCCCAAATATAAACCCAGGGGGCCGATTTGAACAAACTTGAATCAGATCCACCCCACAATGTTGCATACCAAATATCAAAAGATTCTGCCTGCTGGATCTGGAGAAGAAGATTTTTTAAGAAATTTGCCTGAAATGCACTAAGTTCGAAATCGGGCTCCTATACTGAGCCCAAATATGAACCCAGGGGGCCGATTTGAACAAACTTGAATCAGATCCACCCTACAATGTTGCATACCAAATATCAAAAGATTCTGCCTGCTGGATCTGGAGAAGAAGATTTTTTAATGTTTTTCCCATTGCCTACAGTGTTAAAAAGTGCTGACTCAGCACTTTTTCAAAGTCCCGAAACTGTACCCTATGATAAAACCGATGGCAATTTTTTTTTACCAATCCTTTCTGTTGGTCCTAAGGAAGCTGCACACCATATAAAAATTCTCAGTGCCGTGCAGTTTTGGAGATATGGGCGTTTTAAATTTTTTCTATTTTTAGCTCCTGCGGTTCCCACGGGGCTGCGGGAAAATTTTTTTTTGCATAAATCAAGTACTCATGACCCAATAAGCCCTCACATAAAATTTGGTTCAAATCAGCCTCTCGGTTTGGAAAATAGAAATTTTGGGCGGGGCAAAAAATTTTGCCCCTCTCATAACAACACCAAGTATAGCCCCACAAACTTCTCTTGAACAAATCTGAGTCTACACCTCAAAAGGAAGCTGCACACCAAATATCAAGTCTCTGCTACTGCTGGTTCATGAGAAGAAGATTTACAAAGATTTTGGTGCCCCTTGGGGGCGTGGCACCACCCAGGAGGAGGGGCAACTTCATTTGAACAAATCTGAATTGGCATTAGGTAATAAACATTTAGCCAACATTTGAATAAAATTGGGCTAGTGGTTTAGGAGGAGAAGTCGATAATGTAAAGTTAACGCCGGACGGACGACGACGGACGACGGACGACGGACGACGGACAGAAAGTGATTAGTAAAGCTCCCCTTGAGCTTCGCTCAGGTGAGCTAAAAAGAACTTCAAAGTTTTATAAAACAGTTAGTTTCAGTTCTCAGCTGTTAATATGAAGATAACTGTATTTTAAAAATTAAAGTTTCATATTACATACACAATGGCCAAATGCAAGATCAATGGCTTCTATACAGTGTTTTGTGTGTACAAGTTGTATTTTAATGAGTTGTATTTAACAAGATAGCAGTCACTTAATGGTCCAAAACAAGATTACAAAAGGGAGCATAAATCCAATTAACCAGTTCATCAACTGAAATGTACTAACACTTTATGTGCAAGATATTCACGTTTTTATTTAAGGATGCAGAGCATTACCACCAGTCCACCCCCACCACCAACATCCCTCTCGATCTCAGCTGAAGATTTCATTTTTGTTGAAAAGTGTTGACAATTCAAAGAGTAGTCAGAATCCAGTAAAGATAAGGGCTGATATCCACCTGCTAGGTGGCTGAGCACCAAGTTCAAACTAAAGATGGGCAATGATGCTTCCTACATTTTCTTTTGTCTTTAACCCTTTACACAGTGCACAAGAGATAAAAATTTGTGATTTTAATTATTTTTTTCAACAAAACCATATTATGTGACCCCTCACTGGAATGAACGAATGCACGTTCCAATACATCACGTGACATGGTTTTGTTGAAAATGTTTGATTTTTTTTTTTTAATGGCTTAATTTGTAAATTATGTTCACGGATCCATCCAATTTGTTAGAAAAAAGATTAATGTTCATAAAAATTACATTCTTACAAATTATTTTAAACTTCTCCACTAAAGTGCAAGTAAATAATTCTAATGGTCTGTATCTTATCAGTTGAACACCATGTGTCTGGGTTGATCAATGTTTTTGTTCAACCTCCAGCCTCTGGGCTGCTGGCTGAAAATGTATATTATTTTATCCTGCTGATAAACTAGCATTAATTATTATAAAGTTTCTACATAACTTGCTTCAGAATTAAAAAAAAAAGTAGTGATGGAGTTAAAACTAGCATTAATTATTATAAAGTTTCTACATAACTTGCTTCAGAATTAAAAAAAAAAAAGTAGTGATGGAGTTAATTTTCAAATGTTTTCAAACCTGACCTATTCATTTTAAAGTCTCAGCCAAAGGAATGGGAAGGAAGGAGCACCAGTATTTTGGGGTTAATCAAACTACCATGACAATGGGTTAAACCATATTCCTAATGAACGATTTGTACTCTTATTTACCTGCAACATTTTGTGATGCTGACTCCCCAATATTAGACATGTCAAAAAGTCAAAAAGAAAAAAAAGAGGATATAGTTTCTACAATGCATGAGTTAATCTTTTACAGTGCATGAACGCAACATGTACAGCCTTGTTTAGAAACAGATCCGGTCACTTATAAATTCATTAAGTATGTTATTTTCTTGGATAAATTAATAGTTCAGATTAAAATGGGATTAAAAATATTTCTTGAGGATTATCAATAGTACATGAACATTTCAGTAGTTTTCTCTGGTTTTCTTTGAATGTTATAGTTTTAACTTTATCCAAGTATGTGCATTCCTATCAGAGTAATAATGTTCCACAGTAAAAAAGAAATACGAAAAATACATGTGTAAATTATGGACGTTTTGTTCAGATTTCAACAACCTCAGTAAAGGAGTTTCAAAATGTTTATACTCTTTTGAAGAATGTTTCAAGTTAATTACATGAAATAATGAGAACAATGAGACCTGATAGATTCCACTACTAATAACCAGATCATTAAAGAGTAGAACAAAATCATCAATGTACCTCAAAAAGTAAAAACAACAGGTAAGTGTTATAATCCTTAATCCACTCTTTGTAGTTGATTAATCCAGTAACTTCAAGGCTAAAATCAGGTTGGAAAAGATTAAGAACTAAAAGGCTGTTAATCTATCCCTTGGAGCTCTATGGGATCAAGTTTGATAGAGAGTACTGTTAATTGAATGTTGTTTTTAAACAAAAAGATGTGAAATTATACACAAAGCTGTTACACAGTTACCACTGTACAAAGAGAATCTTGAGTACAATGGCCCTATGGAGAAGCATAATTCTACTCTGTGTGGGGAATGAATAAGGGCTTTGTGTAATGCATTTCCATTCCTTGCAGGGGTTTGCAGAACAGTGGGGGCCATTGTAAGAAATGAACAGTGACTTGTTTAGACAGGAACAGTGTGGTCCGAAGTATTCAGCTAAAATCAAACAAAGCAAAAAGTGAACTATGATTTAAAAAAAAAGCACAAGCCACATTGACCAACTCGATAAAATCAGTGTATCCATGTGTACATTTTTCTTCCAAAACCTGTGACCTCTAAATGGAACAAAATCGTAATGGACTGTTTCAGTGTAACAACCTATTCCATACAAATGAAAGCAGGTTGGTGCATTTCCACCAGCATTTTGTGACATTCTGTTGGAAACAGCACAGAGCCCTTTCATTACTGTACCACACAACAGCATATCACTTACTTAACCCTTTACACAACAAATCAGCTATATCTGCCTGCATAATTTACAAGCAGTGGAAACTTTTCTCTTTTTTTTAAACTTGCAACAAAACCATATCATGTGACCCCTCATTGGAATGAGTTCATTCCAATGAGGGGCACAGAATATGGTTTTGAAAGTTTTTGAAAAAATTTAAAAAACAATATAATATTTAACATAATAAATTTAGATACCCACCCTGTGTTTGGGTGAATGGTAAAGGGTAAAGGTCAGTGCTGTTCATAAAAATTTACCTATCAAATTAAAAAAAGTCTTAAAGATGCTTATGACCCAACATTGGAATGAGCATTGAGTTTAATTACAAATGTTTTGGAGGGAGGAAATTAAAATTTTTGCAATTTTTTTGAAAAAATCTGTTTCAATTCCTGTTATAATGCCAGGATGTGTTCTACAGAGTGAAACCCTGATAACTGAATACAAACTTTTGGGGCACAAATATCCAATTAACAGTTATCCAATTAACCAAAAGTTTATCTATTCACTAGACTCTGTTGATAGACTGAGCATTAAACTCCTTGCATTCTTGCTTTTGGCATATTTTCCTGCTAGGACAGCAAATCTCTTGAAAATAGATAAAGATTAATTTGGGCATTTTTGACACAATTTTCCTCTGTAAATTGAATCAATTTTTCCAAAAGTGATTTTTTCAGAAAAGTTAAAAAAAAATTCATGAAATGTAGTAATAGCTGCTTTACATGTGAATGAATGGATAAAAGAATGAATGAATATACCAGACACATGAATGAACAAATTGATGAATGAATGAACAAATGGGCGGAGCTGTTTCACAAGTGAATGAATGAATAAAAAATTAAAAGGATGAATGCATGGCATATGAATGAATGGATAAATGAAATAAATATTCATTACTCACTGCTTGTAAGTTACCACCAAGAGATGAATTTAACAATCTTCTAGCTTTTGACTTCTTATGAACTACAGATCCTTTAAGAGAGTGTCTTGCTTTACGTTTTGATCCCCTTTCAACATGTTCAATGTGATATGGGTCTGGTGTCAAGAAAGTAGTATCAAGGATAGTCATGATGAGGGAGACAAGACTAGCTCTGTATGGGATAGCACTAAGTAATATGACTCAATGTGACATGAAGCAAGGTATATATACTGACAGGTAGAAACAACTTAAGTGCTTCCCACTCTCACTAGTAAAAACACAGATGCTTCCCAATATGCTACATGGCTTCTACACTCAAACATCCACTGTAGCCAATCAGAATGCTACTTTATGATCCAATTCTCTCCATCGACTAATGAAATTCTAGATATCCTACTGCAGTCAACCATGTCAAAGCAGTCTTTTCACACCTTGTCTACCTTATGCTTTGAGCTGGCTTTTAAACCTTTTATGACTTCAATGGATTTACTATAATCAGGCTATCTAATTAGGCATGCAGCAGGTGCTTTTATTAAAGCCAACTAAATTAAATTTGAATATAATCAGTTTATAGATATTACTGTGTCATATGTAAAGCTGAGCAGTGTTTCAGAAATGGCATTAGGCTTGCAAAAGTAATATGTATGTCAATATGATTAGTGAATTGAACATATTTTGTCAACTATGCATTCAGTGGAATTATAAAAAATAAAATCATCCTTCTTCCTAGATAAAAATGAAAAGTCAAAGATGAAATGTTAAATTATTTCAGTCACAAACCTAGTCAAGCATGGGTGTACATTATTGCTTTTTCAGCTTTAAAAACTATTTTTCAGTTTACTTTTGAATGTTCCTGATTGTTAAAGTTCGAAATTTTTGTCATGAAAACAATTTGAAGACATGCAACAAGTGTTGAAGGAAGTTAAACATTTGTGGATTGGCCCACCCCCCACCCCTAATGTTTGATAAGCAGGCAATCCCACATTGAAATTGACAAACACCCCCACTGAACTTTTTTACTGGCTTGCAAAATAATGTGTCTGTTTATAATATCTGTTTGTAAATATCTAGTTTGCCCTGTTCTGTAGAAAATAACTCAAATATTGTGAAGAGTTTTTTTTTTTTAAAAATAGTGCATAAATATAACTGAACACAATTCTGTGGGTGTGCTGCATATAATTTGTGAAATTAAATTATAGTCTGTATGGATTTGCCTTGTCAAGAAAATCCAGCCCAAAAATAAGTTACCATTCTACCAGTTATCAATTCCTCTCCCCCCCCCCCCACAAAAAAAAAAAAAAAATAAATAAATAAAAGCCTCCCTCCCTCATTGATTTGAAAAATTAATTGTCTGAGAACCAAATGTATTTTTTTATTTGGCCTTATCTATACTTTCTAAGGAGCATGGTGGCTCAGTGGTTATGGCATTAGACTTCAAACTGAAAGGTTCAGGGTTCGATTCCACCAGAGGTAACTGCGTTGTGTCCTTGGGCAAGGCACTTAAGCCTGATTGCCCATGTTGGGGCATAGTGGTGCTGTGTATTAAGGTGTACCGCACCTCGATGGTGCACTTGTCTTCAACCAATGCTAACCCTGCTTGTGTGGAGTATGGTGAGGAGTCGGACGGTTGCTAGCCACTGAACAGGGGCTCTCTCCGGCTTCCTCCACCCATAAAACAATAAATACTTTTTGAAATGATAACGCTTACAAATCCAAACAAAAGGGACACCCTTTCACTAAAATCTATCCAGCACAGTAGAAGCCTGTTAATTGCATAGATATTTTGTGAGTGAAAAATATTCAATTATTAAGGAGTATTCAATTAACAGGAATTAGGTCACTTTTCTGTATTCAAGTGATAAAGTGAGTATCAATTGTATTATGTCTCATTTGACAGAGCTCATGAAGCTATGTCGATCGAGATATAATAGATTAAATGCCTATATTTGATGAAATAAGTCTATAAACATAGGGAATTCAGTGGTTGAAAATCTCGGCTAGATCACAAGATTTTTTTTATTCAATTATCAGGGTTTTCCTCTGTGTATTATATGCAATTAACAGTCAAATTTGTTCTGAATGTATTGTAAATGTTTTTGGGTGTTTGTAAGGTGTGTAATCAACATGGTAAATAATTAAGATATGCAATTATGTTGGATCCACTGTTCTGTACAACCGAATCAACATAAAGGGAACATTCCAACAACTGTACCAAAGCTAATTAATAGAAACAAAATGCTGTTTGTTCTAAATGAATATGAAGCAAATTAAAGTAGTGAAATGGTTTAGTCTTATTTGCTTCAGAAAAAAGATGACCATTGATTTTTTTTTGTTTCACATACACAATTTATTTAACTGACAGCCAGGGTCACCTCGTCTAGATTCCCCTACATTACTTGGTCTCAGACAAATTGCAATATGATCACCCACTCGCTTTCACATAAATACTTTACCTAACTCAAATAGTAGATAACTGAAAAAAAAATCTTGCACAACTCAAAATTTTCATTTTTTTTCAAAAAAAGATTTTATTGTGACCCCTCAATGGAATGAGCTTGTCCCAATGAAGGATCATAAGCTATGTTCTTCAGGCAAAAACAGATAAAATGATAAAATTTGAATACTGATTTCTGGGACTTATTGCTTTCTGGTTAAAAACATTACAGTTGGTAAAGAATAAATGTTCTCTGCTTGGCACACTGCCATGTCACATATTGTGGGAAAAATTCCCAAAGACCTTCCCAATAGTCATATAATCAGCTTAATGCCTTGCATGCTGTTGGCAGATATTCTTGCCTAGAACAGGAAATCTCTTGCAACTATAAGAATAATCTGGGCACATTTGACGAAATTTGCCCCCTGTGAATGAATTTACTTTTTGACCAATAATTTCTTGAGTTAAGATTAACTTTTTCATCAAATTTGTCATGGCTGCTGCGAAATATTTTTCATGGGTAAATAGATAATGGAAAAAAATAAAACACCTGATTTAGGCCAAACAAAATTAAACAAGAGCTCACGTATTGCTGAAGCAATACAATGTCCCCTACCGGACTAATGAGCATTAATAATTATACAAATGTTATAACCAAGATGTGATCAGCATGAATTCTGTTGAAGCCCAAAAAAGTGCGGAAAACTGATATTTTGACACTTTTCCATATTTCCAAGAGCCATAACTCACACAAGAATAATGCAATCAGCATGAAACTCGAACTTGATCTGTAAGTCATCGTTCTATAGTAAGTTTCCAAGAATGAAATCATTCGGTTGAAGCATTTCCCCAAAAAGTCAGGAAAACTAAAGTGTGACTGACAAACTGACTGACAGACTGATGGATGGACAGAGTGCAAATGAAACTTGATCTGTAAGTGATTGTTCTATAGTAGTTTACCAAAAATGAAATCATTCCTTTGAAGCGTTTCCAAAAAAACTCCAGAAAACTGATATTTTGGCGCTTTTCCATATTTCCAAGGGCCATAACTCACACAAGAATAATGCAATCAGCAAGAAACTCAAACTTGATCTGTAAGTCATTGTTCTATAGTAGGTTACCAAAAATGAAATCATTCCGTTGAAGCGTTTCCCAAAAAATTCCGAAAAACTGATATTTTTGCGCTTTTCCATATTTCCAAGGACCATAACTCACACAAAAATAATGCAATCAGCATGAAACTCAATCTTGATCTGTAAGTCATTGTTCTATAATAGTTTACCAAAAATGAAATCATTCCTTTGAAGCGTTTCCAAAAAAACTCCAGAAAACTGATATTTTGGCGCTTTTCCATATTTCCAAGGGCCATAACTCACACAAGAATAATGCAATCAGCATGAAACTCAAACTTGATCTGTAAGTCATCGTTCTATAGTGGGTTACCAAAAAAAATGAAATCATTCGGTTGAAGCATTTCCAAAAAAAGTCCGGAAAACTAAAGTGTGACTGACAGACTGACGGATGGACAGAGTGCAAACCTATAGTCCCCTCCGGCGATGCCGGTAGGGGACTAATAATTGATTCTCAGACAACTTCTTTTTAAAATGAAGGAGGGAGGGTGGTTTTAATTTTTATTCCTGATGGAATGGTTGCCAAAGCCTAAAATCCAGTTGTGAGAGCCTAAAATTAAATACTAGAGCTTCCATATTGATTTCAATGATAGTTTTTATTGTTACAATGATCATACAACACAAAATCAATATAGAAAAACTAAAATGGAGCTAAATAATAATAAGAGTTTTTCAAATAAATAATACTCTTATTATTTTTTATCTCCATTTTATAGTGTTATCACAAAATCGATCCTAGATCGTTTCACAACCTTGCGGTTCCCAAATTTAATATACTTAGAATTTCTCGGAAAATAACTTTCATTTTTCTGAATTTTCCATAACATATCACACTATTATCATTTATTAATGAACTAATTATTCTAATTTCCCAATAAATATCTTGTTTATAGGTGTAAACTTGATTCAAAACAGCTGATCTGGCATGGAACTCAACATGAGTTCTTGAGAGTACTGGCAAACATTTCTGCAATGTCTGACATCAGAGAAACATGATAAACGTTGCTACATCTTCAAAACACCTTTGGAAATGTCAAATATTTTTACCTTATATTGAACGATACAGTATCACTGGCATTTTTGTTTATTTATTTAGTTGTTCAAAAGTTAAGACACTGCCTGTTTGGGGTTCGGGTATGAAAACGTCCCCCAGAGAAACCAAATAATAAAAAAAAAATCACTGTGATTGTTTTTCGAATTTATTTTATACATACATATGACAATCGTTTCGTATTTTGTGAAGAGAATAACAATACTGTATCAATATATATGACATACTGCATCGCAAATCGTGATGCGATACCGCTAAAATCACACCCTGTGATGGTTTAAAACATTTTTAATTTTGCTTCTGAAATAAATATGATGAACGCCGGCCGAAAAAAAGAATGCACCGCTGCCTGAGAATCAAAAGATTAATATCTTTAGCCTTTGCCTGCAGTATTCAAGGATACTCATGTCTGTACTAATACAAGTAGTCATATCACAGGGGGCACACAGGTTTAGCAGCCTATTT
Source organism: Pictodentalium vernedei (assembly GCA_031216915.1). Lineage (NCBI taxonomy): Eukaryota > Metazoa > Mollusca > Scaphopoda > Dentaliida > Dentaliidae > Pictodentalium > Pictodentalium vernedei. Next base: position 294,332,678 of record CM062295.1, on the reverse strand, counting down.
TTTATGTGTTTTTCACATCTAGTACTACAAATTTTCCAGTCTAATACTCCACTGAAAGAGATGAGAGTATGCAACTGTACCTTCACTCTGTGGGCCAATAGAAACTTGAGGACCCAATGTTTGCAAAATAAACAGCTTTTGTCCAAAGTTTCAATTTGTGATCACAGAACCTTACATCTTTTGACTGTGGTCATGGGGCTCTGTCAAACAAGATACAAAACGCTGTTAATTGAATAGCCACTTTGACAGATTAAAGTACTCAATTACCAGGGACTTGAACACTTTAATGTATTTGGGAGACAAGCTGAATATTTATTTAAATAGATCTCCATGAGCTCTGTCAAACAAGATCTAAGAAATTGAATGCCTGTATTGGGTGTACTGAAGCGAAATAGGTTTCTAAACTTGGGGAATTCAATGACTGTCATGATAATTTCTCAACATATTACAATATTTTTATATTCAATTTAGAGAATTTTACTTTATCAGCTACACGCAAATTTACAGGACAAATTTGTATTGAAGGTATGGTAAATGGTTTTGTGTTTCAAAGGTATATTCATTTAACAGAGTTATTCAATTAAGAAAGGTCTAATAAGTGGTCCATAATAGTTTAAATGCTCATATTGGGATGAATGAAAACCAAATAGGTTTATGAACGTGGGGAATTCAGTGGCTGTCAAAGTAAGTCCTCAATAGATCACAAAATTTAACAAGAGGCCCCAGGGGGCCTGAGGGTGCTCACCTGACATGGTAGCCTAAATATCAACCCAGAGAATTGATTTCAACAAGTTGCATCAGCTCCTCCTAAGAAAAGCTTATACCAAATATCCAAAGATTCTGACCAATGGATCTTAAAAAAAGGATGTTAAAAGAATAGTCTTCATATTGAACTAAGTTATAATTCGGGCTCCCATGGGGAGCCCATATATAAACCCAGAGACTTGGCTTTAACAAACTTGAATCTCACCCCCCTAAGGATGCCGCACACCAAATATCAAAACATTCCGACTGCTAGATCTGAAGAAGATGATTTTTAAAGAAAATTCCTCATTTTGAACTAAGTTACAATTCGAGCTCCCACAGTGAGTCCAAATATGGACCTAGGGACATGGCTTGTACAAACTTGAATCTCACCCCCCTAAGGATGCTGCATACCAAATATCAAACATTCCGACTGCTGGATCTGAAGAAGAGGATTTTTAAAGAAAATTCCTCATTTTGAACTAAGTTATCATTCGGGGTCCCACAGTGAGCCCAAATATGGACCTAGGGACATGGCTTGAACAAACTTGAATCTCAACCCCCCTAAGGATGCTGCATACCAAATATCAAAACATTCCGACTGCTGGATCTGAAGAAGATTTTTAAAAAAAATTCCTCATTTTGAACTAAGTTATAATTCGGGCTACCACAGTGAGCCCAAATATGAACCCAGGGACTTGGCTTGAACAAACTTGAATCTCACCCCCCTGAAGCATGGTGCATACCCAATATCAAAAGATTCTTCCTGCTGGATCTTGAGAAGAAGATTTTCAAAGAAATTTGCCTGAAATGCAGCTAGTTCACGTTTGGGCTCCTATACGGAGCCCAAATATAAACCCAGGGGGCCGATTTGAACAAACTTGAATCAGATCCACCCCACAATGTTGCATACCAAATATTAAAAAATTCTGCCTGCTGGATCTGGAGAAAAAGATTTTTTAAGAAATTTGCCTGAAAGGCACGAAGTTCGAATTCAGGCTTCTATAGTGAGTCCAAATATGAATCCAGGGGGCCAATTTGAACAAACTTGAATCAGATCCATCCCACAATGTTGCATACCAAATATCAAAAGATTCTGCCTGCTGGGTCTGGAGAAGAAGATTTTTTAAGAAATTTGCCTGAAATGCACTAAGTTCCAATTCAAGTTTCTACAGTGAGCCCATATATGAATCTAGGGAGCCGATTTGAACAAACCTGAATCAGGTCCACCCCACAATGTTGCATACCGAATATCAAATGATTCTGCCTGCTGAATCTGGAGAAGAAGATTTTTTAAGAAATTTGCCTGAAATGCACTAAATTCGAAATCGGGCTCCGATACTGAGCCCAAATATGAGCCCGGGGGCCCATTTGAACAAACTTGTGCATACCCGATATCAAAAGATTCTTCCTGCTGGATCTTGAGAAGAAGATTTTCAAAGAAATTTGCCTGAAATGCAGCTAGTTCAAAGGGGGCCGATTTGAACAAACTTGAATCAGATCCACCCTACAATGTTGCATACCAAATATCAAAAGATTCTGCCTGCTGGATCTGGAGAAGAAGATTTTATGTTTTTCCCATTGCCTACAGTGTTAAAAAGTGCCGACTCAGCACTTTTTCAAAAGTCCTGAAAAAAGTACCTTGTGATCAAACCGATAGAGATTTTTTTAACCATTCTATTCTACTGGATAAAAGTAAGCTTTATACAAAATAAGAATTTTCTGTGCCGTGTAGTTTTGGAGATATGGCAGTTTTAAGGTTTTTCCTATTTTTAGCTCCTGAGGTTCCCACGGGGCAATGAGAAAATTTTTTTTTGCATCAATCAACTACTTATGACCCATTATCATCTCATATCAAATTTGGTTCAAATCGACCTGACGGTTCTGAAAATAGAAATTTTAGGCGTGGCCAAACTTTTTGCCCCTCCCATAACCAAGGCAAATAATGCCCGACAAACTTCTCTTGAACAAACTTGATTCTAAACCTACAAAGGACTCTGTATACCCCATATCAAGTCTCTGCTACTGGTGGTTCATTAGATGATTTTCAAAAAATTTGGCCATTTTTTCCCCATTCCTCTGCTCAATATAAGCTGAAACCTAATTTGCATAAAAATCAAAATTCCCCTATAAAACCACTACTTACATGAAATTTAATTAAAATGTGGCCAGTGGTTTAGGACAAAGAGGCTCAAACACCACCTTCACGATGTACGACGGACAAAAAGTGATCAGAATAGCTCACCCTGACGACTTTCAGTCAGGTGAGCTAATAATTAACAGGAGTGTACTCTATAACCTATATGCAATTACCAGGACAAATGTGTACTGGAAGAATGACAAAGGCTTTGGTGTTTGAAAGTTACATGCAATTAACACAGTTGCTCAATTAAGTGAAATCCTTTTGTACATGCTTGCGCTGTGAACCGATTACCGATTATTTCCCTGCCGATTATGCCAATTCTGATGCCGATTCCGATGGTTGAAACAGGTCACAGAAGAAAATCTGTTGTTGCCTGTTATACTACAGAATTTCATTGATAAATCACCAATTACAAAAGCTTAATACCACATAGTTTCTCAGAGAAATATTTAGTACTGGACAATATTAGCCAAAATAATATTTGCATTTTTGGGGGTTGGCAGGGGGTGGGGGGGGGGAGGCAGGGTGGGGGTGGAGAAGATCGTTACAAAGGATACAATCATACAATATTATTCTCTTGTGAAGATTGTGTTTTATTCCGGTAAATAGTGTCATACGGTTTTGTGTAAGAATACAATACACTTGGCGCTATTAACCAGGAATATACTGAACACACATACTTTGTGTCTTAATTGAATAACTTTGATGTCAATGTGTGTTGTGAATTTGTATGACGCATGGTTTACAGATACACACGCAATGTTCTCTGCAATGAACATTGGAGAGAAACATCAAGGGAGGTAACTGAATTAAAAAATGAACTTGACAGACTGAAAACGTGTTTGTGACTTACATGTTGCGTAACAATCATCTATCATTGAAAAAAGAGTGTTTTTTAGTTTTTTCTCCAATTTTAATTTCTTTTTGTAATGTGATGCTTGCATCATGAAGAACTACAGATTACCGGCTGAACACATTTTATTTATACATGTACCCTGGGCCTTGCAATGTTGTACAGCACCAAGAATGAAGGCCAGTGACTACGATCAGCTGGGAAATGGTGGCGATCTCATACCGATTGCAGATGTTAAATTCTGTAATATCTCTGTTCTGCAACTCCCTAATATTTGATGCACTACACACGTTTTTAACTGGGAAACTTTATTGAAATGGCCAGATATCAACGAGATTTTTAGTAGTCAGTGACAAATATAGAATAACCGGAAACCTCCAGTTTTTAACTGCCGGTTGTCATAATCGGCCAATGCCCCATAACCAGTTGGTTCCAATTGCCGATTCAGATTATCGGTTCATCACTATTTGTCACCTTGTAATTTTATTTTATAATGACTGGGTTTCCGAACTCAGACGTAATGTTTAAATCTTTTAACTCTCTATCCAACACATTCGTAAATAAGAAAGTAATTTGTCCCTTTATCAGCATTGAACACATCTTCTGACTGGCTCAAGTGGTCAAAACATATAGGAATGATGCCAGAGATTCTATAACATGCAGGAAATAAGAGCTCTTGTTGTTGCTACCTGTTTGTTGCACGAGTCACATCCAGGTACTGAGAATAACCTTTGAGCTTATTCCAGCTGGGGGAAACTCCCATTAGAATTGTTAAGCTATCTCCAACTAGTATTCATATTGTAGTTAACAGAAAAAAAAAAATTACTCACAGTTGAAATATAAGCACACTCCTATGCCTAGTGCAGAATTACATGAAAATTTCAATGCTATTCCATTATATATTTATTGGTGTTTAAGATCACATATTTCTGCACAATGGCTAATCGTAACCACATCATGGAAATAAAGTCAAGTTATGTAAATCGTTTAATCCCATGTTGCCAATTTTTGAGGACTTCCACCCACAAGCATCAGTGACTGGGTCCTATTTTACCAGTGAAACAGAGCATGTTTGCTCTAGTAAACAAGCACTGCTTTACTTCCCGAGATTGCTATGGGAGATGCTATTCCATAATTGCCACCACTCTGCCATACAGTGTCAACAAAACAAGGCATAAAAGCTTGTCATCAGTGATAACTATTCTACTAAATTTCTGATGATTAAGGTAAAAAATGTTCACAGTTATTTAGTACATCTACTTCTAAATTCCACAAGTACGGCTCAATCCACTAACAACCTCAAATCCTGAGTGAAAACAGCAAAATCACTCAACTAATTCACAAATTGTCACATTGTCGGCTTCGACATACACAACAGCAGAGGTTTTGGCTTTAAAAGTATCGTTTCTAAATAACAATAAACCTCCTATAAATATGAAAATGACACACAACATACAGTCTAACATGTTCAAAATGATGCAGATTTTATTCCATAGGAATACAAATTATACAATAGACAGTGGAACACTAAATTTACAAATTACAGTGATTCAAGTTCACTTGAGTAACAAACTTCTTGAGGCCTGTGGCCTAGTTTCATAAATAGACTCAATCTATTCTTAGTCTCTTGTTAGCCATTTTTTTGTTTATCTTTTTCATGGAATCGTTTCAGTACGTGTTCAATTAAACTGGTTTCACAAAGGGTCAGAATTCTTGAGAAAAAGTTAATTCCCCAATTTTCTTCCCTGAAGGGTGAGATAATCAACTGTAGCTCATCAGACTACATGTCTTCTCACTTTTGGTATGTGTTGTTTGTTTTTGTTGGGGAAGGGGGGGGGGGGGGGGCAGTGCAGGATTTGAGCTTTATTACTTGAGGATACATTTTGGATAGTTCATCATAATATTTGTTGAAGCATGCATACATCTCTGCAGGGGGCAGGACAAAATAAGTATCTTGTCTTGGGAAACATCGAGTGAACATGGAAATTTAATACCAAGATGTGTCTTTTTAAACCCTTCGGTTTACAGCCTCAGGGTTTAAACCTGACAATCAGGTATTACATCTCCATATAACCTGGATATTGCCAGAGACAACTTATACTCCCAAAATCTGGCCATCACAGAAAATATGCTTCATAATTTTTTTTTTTTTACCTGGTTTATTTTATTATTATTATCTTTCAAAACTTTGAGTAGTAATGAGGAAAACTTTGACCTGTGAAAAGCTGCTGTTAAAAGACTTTCCTGTGGTGAAGATTTTAACCCCAAGCTCCCTGGTAACTTAATAGAATCACTTGATAAGATGAGTTAGCACTTCTGTACTTGAGCAAATTCTGCATCAAAATTGTCATCAGTGGGAGTTGCAAGAAGCTCAGCCATGGGTTATATATTTATTAGTGTTTAAGGTCACTTTCACCATGGCTATATCATGACTGCAACACAAGTAGAAAGCCAATTATAAATATCAGTGCTGCCCACTTTAGAGGACTTCTCCCCAGTCATTGGTTACCTGGTTTTATTTTAAAACAGGACTTGTTTACCAAAGTAAACAAGAACTGTTCCCTTTCATGGTCACAGTTCTTGCAAAAAATTTCTTGAATAACAAAGAATTTTCCATTTTTCTTTCTCCAAAGCATAGCTCACAGACTGATGATCACAAAAGCAGTTAAAGAATTTTAACCAAATCGCAACTGGGTTACAATCCGGTTGAAAATTCTCTGTCAATTAATGAAAAATTCATCTAAATTTAACTCCAGGAATCATTGGTGAAAAACTCCATTCAATTTCAGGAGGAAAATTTGATTTAATGTGGCCAAATTATACTTATTTCAGTGGCACAAGAAATTCTTTCCTGCATGAATTTGCAACAGCAGCGTGTAAGGAGTTTAGCCTCAAAAAAGGATTTGGAGTGTATCAGTTGGCATAAACCATTAGATTTTGTTTCCCAGGAAGAAAATCTTCAACCCAACTCCCCCCCCCCCCCCCCCCTCCCTTCTAACCCCACACATCATTTATCCAAGCTACACTTGTGGCTTCATGATATGCCACACAAACATATTGTCTTCAGAACTTTTGGAGCCTTTCTGTCTGATCCAGTTACTCCAAAGTCTAGCACATTTTCAAATGTGCAGACAAAATATTCAAACAGACTCTTACAGCATTCCATCTGAATAGCACTAAAATACACTATTTGGGGAATGTTTTAAACTATAGATATTAATGTATCATAAACTTTCTTGTCTATAATCTGATTAAATCAACAATCAATAAATAACTAAATACATTCTGAAGAGTGTGATAACATTGTTAATTTTTCACACCATCCTGATTTTTTCCATTTGATTTTCACACCTCCCTGATGTTTTCTTGTTCTGGGCACAATATTTCTCAGCAGGTGAATGCCACAGCAAACAATTTTTTTCTCCATCAACCCAATTAAGAGTAACTGCTCTTGATACTTTCACTTAGACTCAATTTAGACTTTAATACTAAATTAATTTTCAATATTAAATTATTTTTTTTATGGTGATTTGTAACAAGAATTTTTTCAAACATACATGATACCAGCAAGGGGAGATGTAGTTTAACTCTTTACCTAATGAATTAGCCACATAATAATAATAACTCTTTGGCCAGCCGCTGATTTGTCGCGGTCCTCATAAGAGAAGGCCATCATTCCCCCTGCACCCCAGCCCCTCTTCCCCTCCTCTCCTCCCAGCATTCAGATATAAACTGCTTAATAGTGTCCCTCACTTCCTCTTTTTCAATTTCTTCAATAAGCATTCCTACCCTCTCCCTCGTGTCCCCCTTCAGCCATCTATCCTTTGTTTCTTCACCCCACTTCTGCATTATTCTTCCAGTAAATTTTATTCTATGAGGTATATACTGAGGGCATTCCAAGAGAAAATGTTCCAGGATCTCCACTACTCCAGAGTGGCACATTTGGCATCCCTTTTCCCCATCTCTCCCACTTTTTGCCCGAAGCTCCAGTGATCTTGATCTCAGTTTGAAGAGCAGTGACCCTCCAAAGGTGCCATCTGGGTACTTCTAAAAAGCTGGCTTTTCTTTATATTGTAAGCCCTGCAGTGATCTTTTCACGCTAACCCCTGCTCGCCAGTTTCGATTGCAATCTTCCATGACTCTCTAATAATAATAATAACTCTTTGGCCAGCCGCTGATTTGTCGCGGTCCTCATAAGAGAAGGCCATCATTCCCCCTGCACCCCACCCCCTCTTCCCCTCCTCTCCTCCCAGCATTCAGATATAAACTGCTTAATAGTGTCCCTCACTTCCTCTTTTTCAATTTCTTCAATAAGCATTCCTACCCTCTCCCTCGTGTCCCCCTTCAGCCATCTATCCTTTGTTTCTTCACCCCACTTCTGCATTATTCTTCCAGTAAATTTTATTCTATGAGGTATATACTGTGGGCATTCCAAGAGAAAATGTTCCAGGGTCTCCACTACTCCAGAATGGCACATTTGGCATCCCTTTTCTCCATCTCTCCCAATTTTTCCCCGAAGCTCCAGTGATCTTGATCTCAGTTTGAACAGCAGTGACCCTCCAAAGGTGCCATCTAGGTACTTCTCAAAAGCTGGCTTTTCTTTATATTGTAACCCCTCTCTCTTTGACAAACCTTTTGCCTTCTTTCATTCCTACTTCTATGTTTGTGACCTCTATAGAGTAATTGTCCATTAGTTCCCTCACATGTTTTGACCACCCCATTTCTATATTAGAATTCCAAATGGTATCAAGCATCAATTTGCACCACCGGTTGTCAGGCAGGTTTCTCAAGTAGTTAAAGTAACACAGTTTTCCCAAATCTACCCTGTCCTTGATTTTCATCCACCCAAGCTCCCCCCTTACTGCTTCCAAAGCTGCAGCATTACTCGACCCTGTTATCTATCTGCCGGCATCATTCTGAGTACTTTCCAACTTCTTAATAACGGTTTGGTTTAATGGAATCACGTCCGTGCCATACGTTATACTTGGTAAACCCACCCTCTCCCACAGTGTTTTCCCCACAAAGACCTTATTGAAACTATTTTTCCCTAAAAGTTTTAGTTGGTTCAGAATTCTTTTCCCCTTCAGAATCAGTTTGGCTGAGTAATTTCTGTACACCCCTCTTCCCGTTATATTTATGCTTACCCCTAGATACTCATACTCTCCCGTTTCTCCTACAGTGATTTGTTTGCTTTCCCCTTCGGGGATTGAGAACTCCCCCACTCTCCATTTCTTCGTCATATCTACCTTGCGTCCAACGGGTATTACCTTGCTTTTATTTTCATTTAGTTCGAGCCGCCAAGTGTTCCCATATCTACCAACAATTTCCAGCAGTTTCTCTAGCCCCTGTTCAGTTCTAGACATTAACACCATGTCGTCCGCAAAGAATAAGCCTGGTATCTTTATGTCTCCAACATTTACCCCCTCCGCACTCTGAATTAGTTCGTCCCCTAAATCTTTAACATACAATGCAAACAAAATCGGTGAAAAGATACACCCCTGCTTGAGGCCTATATCCACAGGGACTCGTTTTGTAGTGATACTCCCTAGACAGAGATGGCTTTGCACATCTGTATACAGTGCTTTCATGATTCCCACAAAGTCACCCCCCAGTCCGATGCCCTCGAGCTTTCGCCACATACCTTCCCTCCACACTCGGTCGTACGCTTTTTTCACATCTAGAAATGCCAGAAACATCTTTTTCTTTTCAGCCTTTGTTGCTTCTATCAGTTGGGTGAGTGTAAATAGGTGATCAGTGACTCTTCGTCCTTTCCTGAAACCATTTTGAATTTCTCCTAAAAAACCTTTCTCTTCAATAACTTCCTCTAGTCTACCGTATATGACCTTACAGAATACTTTTCCGATGTTACTACTAACTGATATCCCCCTATAGTTATCTAGAACTTCCTTATCCCCCTTTTTGTGTATGAACGACACCTTACTTTTCCTCCACTCTCTGGGGACCTCTTGCTTTCGCAGAGCCAGGTTGAAAAGGTTTGTCAGGACTTCAATAAGTGCCTCCCCTCCATTTTTGAGGAATTCGTTCGGAATTTCATCAGTCCCTCCCGCTTTACCATTTTTTAATTTCGAGACCACGTTCCACACTTCTTCTGCCGTTATTTCGCTACATACACGATTGGATAGGTTCTCCTCCACCAGTGTATTTCTTTTTGGTGGGGACCCACTGCCCCATCGCCTATTGTTTATCTTTTCCCAGTGCTTGACTAACTCTGAAGCGATACGGCCTTTATCTTCTGTACTTTCCTCATCCACTTTGATACTCTGCACACTACTTTTCCCCCGTTTATTTACCCAGTTCCAAAATACGTTTGAGCTCGAACCCCCCGTTTTCTTTATTGTTCTGGCAAGACTGCAATTGCGCTCCTTCCTATTATTATTCTTTATCTCATTCACCTTTCTCCGTGCCAGTTCATATTCTCCTTTCATTAGTCTCGTGTCATTGTTATCCACCCCTTTAAGCTTCCTACTTCTTCTGTAAGCAGCGCATTTTACCTTCCTTTCTTTTATAGCCTTTTTCAGTCCCTCGTTAACCCTGTATCCAAGCTCTCTCGTTGGGACCCTCACCCTTCCTATACAATCCTTCCCTGCCTCTGTTAGGCTATTTACTATGCCATCTGAAATACTCTGGACATTTGCATCCCTAGGTATACATTCAAGATTTGGTTTTAGTTTTTCCCGAAACTGCTTCCAGTCGGCTCCTTGTTTTAATCCCCAAACTTCCTTGAAGGTATTTCTGTCTCTATTCGTCTTTTTGCCCATAATCTTAACTGTTATCAGGTTGTGATCACTACCCAAGTCATTTTTTCCCTCGTCATCTATTTCTACATCTATAACCTCCCTCCATACGCTAATGTCAGTGAGTATATAATCAATTATTGTTTTCTTATCGTTCCTCTCCCAGGTCCATTTACCCTTACATTTCGCATCCCTGTTCAGGATCTTTAAACCAAGCTCTTTTGATAGGTCCAACATCTTCCTCCCATTCGTGTTAATTTTCCTATCACCTCCCTGTATGCCCTCCTCCTTATCCCCGATGTGCCCATTGAAGTCCCCCATTAGGACAATACTGAAGCCTCTGCTTCCAAGCTCTGTGATATTCGATCTAAGAGTTGTATATATTGAATCATTCCACTCGGGCTTACTTCCCTCCACTGCTAAGTATACAACACCAACGGCAACACTCCTGCTTCCTAACTTGATTTTTGCCCAGACTATTTCGTTGGATACTGGAATCTGAGTCCTTGCTTCTGTGAGATCTGTAATCAATGAGGGCTGTAATTCCTCTTTAGCATAGATGCCAACACCCCCACCCCGTTTCTGACCCTCAGTTCGCCCAGCTCCTATCCACACGCAACCCTTCATCTGATCAACCCGCTCATCCCGTTGTATCCACGTCTCACTTAGACCCATTATATCGAAGTCTCCTTCGTCCATCATTGTTGATATTTCGCTTACTTTCTTGTGCAGACCCTGGATGTTGGAGTACCCAAACTTAATGAATCTTTGTTTTTTTGTCATAACTGGCACATTATTATAACCCTGGTATGTCCCTGTATTGTGCATGTTTGTTGTTCTTCCTATGTTCCCAGCATTTGTGCCCCTCTGGGTTATCGGCTGTGGTCCCCTACCCCCCTTTTCTCCAAAAAAGGCCCAGTCACCTGTAAATTTTTTTGGCCCAACAGGTCTGTACCCATCCTACTTAAATGCAATCCGTCTCGCCCATACAACTCTCCTTGTCCCCAGAAAGAATCCCAGTGGTCAATGAAATGTATTCCCAAGTCTTTGCAGTGCTCTTCCAGCTCCTCATTTAGTGCCATAATCCGCGAGTTCCTCTCATTTCCACCACCCATAACGGGGAGCACCCCTGAAACGATGATCCGAGCATTCCTGCTAAGTAGCTTACTAATTAGGTCCTTGTATGTGTCCACCAAACGAACTGATTTCCTCTCCCTGATGTTATTGGACCCCACATGTAATACCACTACTGGATCAGGCCCCGACCCAGCTACAATACCGTCCACTCTATCCCTCAGGTCCTCCACTTTAGCCCCCGGAAAACACAGAACTGTTCTATTTTTACTGTCCGGACCACAGACAACCTTGTCGATCCCCCGAACTATGCTACTTCCCGCAACCACCAACTTACTTTTGGCCCCCGCCCTATTTATCTCCTCTAGTCTCCTATTGTTTACAGCGTCCTCTTCCTCTCCAACAGCCCCACTCGGAATCAATATCGGTATCGGTATCTTTGACCTAGGATTACTCCTATCCTTGTCCCTCCGTCTCTTTCCAGGTCCTGAACTACCTGGACTACTCCCCTGGTCTTCTCCCGGATCCCTCCTCCTTTTTCCTGGCCTAGACCCCAAGCTACTATCTGTTGCAACTACCTCCATCTCCCCCTCTGTCTCTTCCGAATCGAGCACATCAAATCTGTTTCTGGTGCTGCACTCCCCACTGTCTTTGGACTTTACACCCCTATCTACCTGCTTCTCTGGCCCCCCTTTCCTACCACTTTTGATAGTCCACGCCAAACGCTTTACAGCATTGCTCCGGCCTGGGCCCCCCTCATCTGTCCTGTGTACTTTTCTAGCAGCCCCCACCTCATCACCTACCTCATTCAGATCAAAGGTTCTACCCCCATGTTTCCTCTTGGAACCACCGACAACCTTCCATCCTTCTCGGAAAGCTACTTTCACAGGCGTAACTCCAGACAGCCCCGCCCTACCTAGTTTTCCCTTCAGCTCAGCAATCTCCCCCTCAAACTTAACAATTGTCTCAAGTAGGCGGAGGATTTCCTGACAGTTTGCACATACCTCTCCATATCCCATCGAGCGACAGTCCCCATACATCATAGAACACTGTTTACAAACTTCAAGCCCAATATCGCCATCGGTGGCCCCACCAACCCGGCTCTGACCGACACCCCCAGTGACCTCTGTCTGCACACCAATACTTACCCCGTTGGCACCGTTGACCTGGACCGCGATATTACACGTATTTACCAACATCCGTTGAGTAATTCTCAAATGTAGCAGTTGAAAACTTTTTTATACAAAACCATATCATGTGACCCCTCATTGGAACAAGCTCATTGAGCGTACTAATTCTCCAAACGTACTAACTCCACACAATCAGGGTTAGCACTGGTTGAAGACAAGTGTACCATCGACATGTGGGGCACCTTAGTCCACGATATCCACTTGGGCAATTGGGATTAAGTGTCTTGCCCAAAGACACAACGTGATTGCCGCAGGTGGGATTTGAAACCGAGGATCTCTTGGCTAGCAGCCTGCATCTCTTCCTAATGAGCCACCTTGCGCACCCATAAGTTGCTCTTGCATGATGGGTAGCTATACTTCACCGAAAATGAGCTGCGTCACAATAAAGGATTGTATACAAGCGCAATGAGCACATAACACTTTATCTATCACTCAGTTAACAAAATCCATTACATGTACCTTGATTTCTCGAAAACAGCTATTAATAAACAAAAGGCTGCACTTAACTGATCAAAAGAATGCGACTCCGTTTTAAAGTCTCCCAATGCAATGGCACATGAGGAAATTCCATTCAATCTGAATGAAATTTGTTTAAGGTTATAAAAAAAATAATCGAACTCCTCCCAAGTATGCTTTTGTGTTGCAGTAGTTGTTTGGCAAGACAGGTCAATGCTTATTAATTTTGGCTTCTTTCACTTTTTGCATGCTTTGATGCTAAGCCCCATCACCGAAACGTCATGAAATTACTACTATTTAAATTCATATTTCCATATGCAGGCAATTGTATTTCCATGGCAATTAGACAACGATTGTTAGCATGAGATACAAAGCCCTCTCTCTTTCCATCTGCAATCTTTCACACTCTCTCTCTCTCCCCAGTGCAAGGTATTTATTTTCAAAAGTAGTAAAGGTACCACAAGTGTTAAAATACAACTTTCTGTAATCAGAATTTGTTAAACTGTCAATCAGTGAATAAGCACCTTCCATTCTAATATTAGTAATAAACGAATGTATTTATCTCTCTTGTGTAGACATGACCACATTTAAGCTGAGATGGGCAGTATTGGAATTTTGAGTTCGGTATCAGTTTCGGTATTTTTAGGAGGGTGTGCCACGGTATCGGTTCAGTAATCGGTATCTGATTGAACAAGATTTGCTAATAGTACCAAAGGAAAATTCGCACAAGGAAAATACAGAATAAGTTGTTCTTGTTTCATTCTACCACAGCATCACAAATGCCACGGTGCTCAACATTTGCATTCTGTTGCTAACATAAATCATATCTACAGTTATTTTGTAACCTGTTCCAAACACACTTCAATGTCTGAAAACCTATTTCAAGATTAGATCGGAACATGTGCCATTAATATGTTATCATTAGGAGGTACTGCTGGCAATAGATAAATCACCCGGGCAGTGATTTCTAGTAAAGTCTTTACAGCCTTAATAGGCAGCCAAGACTTGACTAGAAAGCACTGCTAAGCAACAGGACATGTAGAGGTTATAGTGTTGTGGAAATTCAGGGCAATTTCTCAAGGCTAAGGGTTAACAAAACTGAAAAGAAAATCAGTTACTTCTTTCATGAAAATGAACCCTTCAACTGCTATTAAGCTTCAGTGAGGCCTTATAAAGTAGCGCCTGTAGAAAAATAAGAAACTTCAAGTAGTTTCGGTATTCAATAATGGGTTCGGTTTGGTTTCTCGGTATATTGTCCATCTCTACCTATAAGCTTTCAGGTTACAGTTGGATCCACTAAATTTGGTCTCTGTTTAACTCTTGTTTATTTTTTTAAAATAAATATTGTTTAAACTAAGTGTGCTTTTTCAATCAGGCATTCCTTAAAATTTGTCTCAAATTTATGAGAATCAGTTTCGATTCTCATGAGCTCCTATCGCAGGAATCAATTTTCATTTCTAAATATTTTGTATTTGAGAGTACTGTTATACCTTGGAGTGCAGCAACATGTACATGTGCCATAGTAAAAGGCAAACATCATACTTTTTTAACCCTTTCCCCAACGCAGACGATATCAAAATTTATTATTTTACATATCATTTTAAAAAATGTTTCATAAAATTTCGACAAAACCATATCATGTGACCCGTCATTGGAACAAGCTCAATGAGCTCGTTCCAATGAGGGGTAACATGATATGGTTTTGTTGAAATATTTGTAAAAATTTAATTTTTTCAACTTCTCAATTTGTATGTTACATGGGTGGATGCGGGCAATTCGTTAGGTAAAGGGTTATAGGAGTTTACCCTTTAACTCTTAACCTGCTGAGTATTTTTAAGATATTTTTCATCAAATCTAGTCATGGCTGCTTTGAAGCAGCCATGGCTAGATTTGATAAAAAATTAATCTTAGTATAACACAAGAAATCTTTGATGAAAAAATCCATTCAATTTACAAGGGTAAAATCTGATTAAATGTGCTCAAATTATATTGATTTCATTAACAAGAGAAACCCTGCGCTGGGCAGGAATATCCGCCAGCAGCATGCAAAGAGTTAAGGACCCAGTTTCCATTTTGTTAAATTTCTCACACATGTGCATGTAGAACACATGTTCCAACATACAGGCTTTTGGAAGTCTGGCTGATGGAAATTACAGTATCATGGCAGTAGTGTCTAGTGAAGTCTTATAGGCAGCCAAGACATCACTAGACACCACTGCTAAGTGAAGTTTTATTACTTTATTATGAGGAGGCAAAGACAGAGCATTGTCTTGGCTTTTTAAAGCCACTTTTAGAATCTACGACAAGAATCAAATGAACATTTTGCACGAATCAAAGTTGATACACATTGTTTCCTTTGCGAGAATCATTTGCGCGAATCGATTTGGATTCGTGCATGACTTTTAAGCCCTGTCAGGTAATGATATTTCAAACCAAATTCTATTCATTTCATCATGTCACCCAAGGGGTAGGTAGGTGGTTTTCAAGAATAATAAAAGGCCGCTCGGCCACATGTGCCCCAAAAAAACAAGTCAAAAAAGGGGCATAACTCTAGTAAAAATGATCGGTCCGAACCCATATTCGAACTTGACCTGTATCATTAACCCAGAAAGTCACATACCAAAATTCTTTCCAATCAAATAATCCTAACTGGAGTTATCATCCGGACATAGCAAATCTTGAAATTTCTAAGTCGAAAAAGGGGTATAACTCTAATAAAAATAATATGGCCGAACCCATATTCGAACTTGACCTGTGGTTTGGGCTAAGAAGGTCACATACCAAAATTGGTTCCAATCAAATGACCCAAACTCGAGTTATCATGGGGACACCAAGTGGGACGGATGCACAGACGGACAGACACCGCTGTTTTGTCGCCCGAAAATGTTTTCAGGGGACAACTAGAGAATTATATTTTTGTAGTGTGCAGGAATCTCTGTGAGGTCATTTCATTCATAATTTTCAGAATCGTGAAAACCATAATTAAATTGACGTTACATTCCAAAATGTGCTCGCTTCATCTCGCTGTCACTTTTAATTATATTGTAATTCATCTTTATTTTTTGTGTCCGTGTCTTTTGCGTGGAGGATCTTTATGTGCTAGTTTCTGTGCTAGATCATGCAATTCCCTAAAATATTATCATGGGGGAAATATGACACACCATATGATGTGGTTATGAATGGAATGGTGTGATTACAAGTGACACTGAAATAGGCAGTCAGGCACGCATGTATTTGTTTATCATGATGACATATGACTTTTATTTTTACTGCAATAACGATTAAAAGATTTTTTATCTCTGAATTTTTATTGCTACTGATACTGGTGTTTTCGATTGCATTTTCAGGTAATGGTAGAAAAAAATATATACCATGAATAAATAATTGTTTATTACAATTTATTGAAGAGTGCCAAAGTAGTTTTAACTGATTGAGTATCCTTTTCTCGTTTATCTTAAGTTTATTTGTGTGGTTTCTGTCTAGGCTTCCACCTGTAACACATAAATTCCCCCCCAAGTATTCATATTCTCCCATTTGCCTCACTATTATATCCTTGCCTTCCTCTTTACCCACCTACCATCTTCGCGTTGCTTCCATCCTAAGGCCAACAGGTATTACCTTGCTTTTGTTTTTGTTCAGTTCAAGTCACCATTTATCCCTGTACTTTCCAACCAGGGTTAACAGTTTTTGTAGTCTCTCTCCACTCTCGGCTAATAAAAACATGTCATCAGCAAAGAATAGCCCTGGGATTTTTGTCTCTCCAACTTTGACCCTATCTGTGCTGGCAATCAACTCCTCTCCTAAATCTTTTACGTTTAATCAGTGAT
Organism: Pictodentalium vernedei; assembly: GCA_031216915.1. Taxonomy (NCBI): domain Eukaryota; kingdom Metazoa; phylum Mollusca; class Scaphopoda; order Dentaliida; family Dentaliidae; genus Pictodentalium; species Pictodentalium vernedei. The sequence goes on along the minus strand of CM062295.1, from coordinate 294,315,636 downwards.
GCTTGTGCATACCGCCAAACGACATGAGAAGAAGAAATGAACCATGATATTGTGAAAGCTATTCCCATAAACAATCTTCATTCCAAATTTCATTGAGAGCTGCTAACCCCAACCAGAGATATGAGGCGAACAGACAAAACTAGAGGTACTGTGAGCAAACTCACAAAGTGATACCCCCATGCCTGAAATGTATAAGTTAGATTATCTCCCCTTGGAAATGTCAGAATGGAATTATATTGCTTCATGCACATCTTCATATGGAGTTCTTCCATTGTGTAAAGTTTCATGAAAATTCTTCAAACGGTTTAGGAGGAGTTGCACTTACAAGGATGGACAGACGGTATAAGTTAGATTATCTTCCCTTGGAAATGTCAGAACAGAATTATATTGCTCCATGCACATCTTCATATGGAGTTCTTCCATTGTGTAAAGTTTCATGAAAATTCTTCAAACAGTTTAGGAGGAGTTGCGCTTACAAGGATGGACAGATGGACGGACAGACGGACAGACAGGGTGATTCCTATATACCCCCCCCCTCCCGCCCCCAAACTTTGTTTGCGGGGGGTATAAAAATAGCTATTTTACCAGGCAAACAGCAAAATTATTGTCTTTGTTTTACAGCAAGGTAATTGTGAAGGCCAGAAACACCTGTTACTGAAGTCTAGTGACAATCGGACCATCCACATAAGAGATGTAGAACAAAGACATAATGCCACATGTGGGGAGGTGATTTGCATGTATTTTCTTTGTTTTACTGCAGGGACATAACTCACTTGAAAGCCTTTGCAACAAACAATCTTCATTCCAAATTTCATTGAAATCTTATAATCCAAACCTAAAAGAACAAAGACATAATACCACATGTGGGGAGGTGATTTGCATGTATTTTCTTTGTTTTACTGCAGGGACATAACTCACTTGAAAGCCTTTGCAACAAACAATCTTCATTCCAAATTTCATTGAAATCTGATAACCCAAACCTAAAAGAACAAAGACATATGCCACATGTGGGGAGGTGATTTGCATGTATTTTCTTTGTTTTACTACAGGGGCATGACTCATTTGAAAGGCTTTACCGTAAAAAATCTTCACTCCAAATTTCATTGAAATCTGATAACCCAAACCTGAAATCAGGTGAACAGAAAAAGAATTGGCTATTTTACAAGGCAAACAGCGAATTTTCAAAGTTAAAAAGAGGGATAAGTCTAAGAAGTGAAAAGTAAGAAATATTATTAGAGACTCAATTGAAAGACTTTCTCATAAACAATTTTCATTCCAAATTTCATTAAGATCCAATAAACAAAACCTGAGATACAAGGCGAACAGACAAAAAACAGCCTATTTTGGGGTATTTAAAGGGCTATAACTCACAGAAAAAATATTCCAACAGCAAAATGGCTGGTGCTACTTAAAGACCTCATGATAATGAACATCCGTATTAAATGCATGAGCGCACAGATGCACAGACAGGCACAATCCAGTATACTCCACTTTTTGAAAAAAAAGTGGGGATATAACAATTATTAGATACTCAGCAATTCATTTGACTACTTGTCCCCATGAGTTCCAATGTGTTCTATGTGCCACTTGGCACATAGAACACACTGGAACTCAAGGGAAGAACTACCAACAAAAAGAACACATTTTGTCGCCAAACACATTTGTGAGGGAACCTGTGTTAATATTTTTAGCTATCGCTAGAGATTCAAACTGTAATTGTGGCACAAGATTTGTAGAAAATTCCATGAAATTTCGCTTATATTTAAAAATAGGCCAATGAAATCGTCAGATGTGTACCCATACGCGCAACTAGTAGAAAGCTGTATGATGGAGGGCCACCACGGATGCCGACATTATGTACACCATACATGGTATGGGTACATATAGAAATGGATTGGAGGAGTGTCTAATTTGTTGGATAAAGGGTTAATATCTCCGGATCAAATTATCAGATTTACATAAAAAACTATACAGCACAGCACATCAGTAACCTGAACATATATATGAAGTAACATGACAATCGGATTGATATTTTTTGAGTTATCTCATGCCAAAGGGATTGACGGAATTTTCAATTTCAAGGATAAAGGGTTAATATCTCAGGATCAAATTATCAGATTTACACCAAAAACTAAACAGCTCGGCACATCAGTAACCTGAACACAAATATAAAGTAACTTGAAAATCCAAGCAATATTTTTCAAATTATCGAATACCCAAGGGATTGGAGGAATTTTCAATTTGAAGGATAAAGGGTCAATATCTCAGGATCAAAATAACAGATTTACACAAAAAACTATACAGCTCGGCACATCAGTAACCTGAACACAAATATAAAGTAACTTGACAATCCAAGCAATATTTTTCAAGTTATCGAATGCCAAAGGGATTGGTGGAATTTTCAATTTGAAGGATAAAGGGTTAATATCTCAGGATCAAATTATCAGATTTACACCAAAAACTATATAGCTCGGCACATCAGTAACCTGAACACAAATATAAAGTAACCTGACAATCCAAGCAATATTTTTCAAGTTATCGAATGTGAAAGGGATTGGAGGAATTTTCAATTTGAAGGATAAAGGGTTAATATCTCAGGATCAAACTATCAGATTTACACCAAAAACTATACAGCTGGGCACATCAGTAACCTGAACACAAATATAAAGTAACTTGACAATCCAAGCAATATTTTTCAAGTTATCGAATGCCAAAGGGAATGGAGGAATTTTCAATTTGAAGGATAAAGGGTTAATATCTCAGGATCAAAATAACAGATTTACACCAAAAACTATACGGCTCGGCACATCAGTAACCTGAACACTAATATAAAGTAACTTGACAATCCAAGCAATATTTTTCAAGTTATCGAATGCCAAAGGGATTGGAGGAATTTTCAATTTGAAGGATAAAGGGTTAATATCTCAGGATCCAATTATCAGATTTACACCAAAAACTATATAGCTCGGCACATCAGTAACCTGAACACAAATGTAAAGTAACCTGACAATCCAAGCAAAATTTTTCAAGTTATCGGTTGCCAAAGGGATTGTAGGAATTTTCAATTTGAAGGATAAAGGGTTAATATCTCAGGATCAAACTATCAGATTTACACCAAAAACTATACAGCTCGGCTCATCAGTAACCTGAACACAAATATACAGTAACTTGACAATCCAAGCAATATTTTTCAAGTTATCGAATGCCAAAGGGATTGGAGGAATTTTCAATTTGAAGGATAAAGGGTTAATATCTCAGGCTCAAAATCACAGATTTACACCAAAAGCTATACAGCTCGGCACATCAGTAACCTGAACACAAATATAAAGTAACTTGACAATCCAAGCAATATTTTTCAAGTTATCGAATGCCAAAGGGAGTGGAGGAATTTTCAATTTGAAGGATAATGGGTTAATATCTCAGGATCAAATTATCAGATTTACACCAAAAACTATACAGCTCGGCACATCAGTAACCTGAACACAAATATAAAGTAACTTGACAATCCAAGCAATATTTTTCAAGTTATCGAATGACAAAGAAATGGATACGGATGCCGGACGGACGCTCCAACATTTCGGGTTTATGGGCTACCCAAAAAACATTTTGTATGTCCAAAACCTTATTTTACCCAGAACCCCAACCCCCTCCACCCTAGAACTTATATTTAACCCTAACCCCACCCCTCACCAGAAAACCACACCCTAACCCTACCCCACCCTGACCCTAAACCCTAAAAGCCCACCCCATATCCTACCCCCCACCCACCCTCAGAACCTAACCTCCCAAACTTAAGCCCTACTCTGGGGCTACCCCTAACCCCCACACCTGACACAACCCCACCCTAGCCAAACCAATAGGATTAGGAGCTATTTTTCGGTTTAGGGGCTACTAAAACCCCACCCATGACCCCAACCCTACCCCCCCCTCCACGGGACCTAACCCTCCCCAACCTTAAGCCCTACTCTGGGGCTACCCCTAACCCTAACCCCACCCCACTCCTAATCCTAACACTACCTTAATTTGGAGGTAGGCCCTAATAATAATATCCCCTTAACCCCCAATGTTGGCCCGGGTAGACCGACGGATGGCCGGACAGAGGGACGGACAAAAAAAACTATACAGCTTGGCACATCAGTAACCTGAACACAAATATAAAGTAACTTGACAATTCAAGCAATATTTTTCAAGTTATCGAATGCCAAAGGGATTGGAGGAATTTTCAATTTGAAGGATAAAGGGTTAATATCTCAGGATCAAATTATCAGATTTACACCAAAAACTATACAGCTCGGCACATCAGTAACCTGAACACAAATATAAAGTAACTTGACAAGCCAAGCAATATTTTTCAAGTTATCGAATGACAAAGAAATGGATACAGATGCCGGATGGACAGACCGACGGACGGACGAACGGACAAACAAAAAAAAACTATACAGCTCGGCACATCAGTAACCTGAACACAAATATGAAGTAACTTGACAATCCAAGCAATATTTTTCAAGTTATCGAATGCCAAAGGGATTGATGGAATTTTCAATTTGAAGGATAAAGGTTTAATATCTCGAGATCAAATTATCAGATTTACACCAAAAACTATACAGCTCGACAAATCAGTAACCTGAACACAAATATAAAGTAACTAGACAAACCAAGCAATATTTTTCAAGTTATTGAATGCCAAAGGGATTGGATTAATTTTTAATTTGAAGGAAAAGGGTTAATATCTCAGGATCAAATTATCAGATTTATACCAAAAACTATACAGCTCGGCACATCAGTAACCTGAACACAAATATAAAGTAACTTGACAAGCCAAGTAATATTTTTCAAGTTATCGAATGACAAAGAAAATGGATACGGACGCCGAATGGACAGACCGACGGATGGACGGACGGATGGACAGACAGACGGACAAACAAACAAAACTATACAGCTTGGCACATCAGTAACCTGAACACAAATATAAAGTAACTTGACAATCCAAGCAACATTTTTCAAGTTATCGAATGCCAAAGGGATTGGAGGAATTTTCAATTTGAAGGATAAAGGGTTAATATCTCGGGATCAAATCATCAGATTTACACCAAAAACTATACAGCTCGGCAAATCAGTTACCTGAACACAAATATAAAGTAACTAGACAATCCAAGCAATATTTTTCACGTTATCGAATGCCAAAGGGATTGGAGGAATTTTTTGCACAATCATGGGTAGAGACGGTTGGTATACCATAATTACTTTTTGGTAGTGATATTACACCAATACCGATTTACCATACCAAGGGAATCTTGAAATTACGATATGGAATAATATTCCCAATATTAGTTAAAAAATAAAAGAACAAACAACAGAACTATATGCAAAATTGATGACAAGATACACCCATAGACTATGTATTTCTAAAGCCACTCACCACTGGTCATTTTATGCAACAAATATGCAAGGAGAAAATACCCAAATGACCGATGGCAAGTGGCCATGTTGTTTCCAACATTTACCACTTCAAGAGCTTTGTCTTCTGTAAAACGGTTAGCTATAGCTGGGCAGTTACCCAAGATACCATTTGATAATGGTACTGGTTTGAGTACATGTCTGTTGTTGACAATGAATACCATACCGATACTACAGAGGTAAATCATTCTAAAATACCGATACTGAAACCAAACTTGAAATTTCAATAGTGCCCAATTCTAATCATGGGCAATAACTGTGGAATCAATAGCACAACAAATCTAAACAACAAACTTGGCCTTCAATAGTGATCAATAGAAAAACCAACAATCTGAATTTTTCTGCAAGAGGAAAGTAAAATTAAACCAGAGGACACCATTGGACGGTGTATAATACGCCCGCACTTCCAGAAATTATAAAACATTATTCATGTTCCAATTGAACTTTACTGTCAGTTTCTCCATTTTTGTTAATTATACTTATTCAAAAAGCATGTAAGTGTAAAGGAAATATTTTTCGTTACAAGGAATTAGAGAATGTTAATGAGTTATGAGTTAGAGTTAAAAAGTTAAAGCAGAAGCATCAAGCATGATAAAACTTCAAAAAGTCCGGAAAACAGTAACTAAGTTCAAGGGCAGTAGCTCCACCAAAAATCAACTGAGTGGAACGAAAAAAATTCGAAATTAATCTGTAAGTATCCATAACAAAGCTGTATACCAAAAATTTTCTCAATATGTTCATCCATAACAAAAAAAAAGTAAAGAAAACAATTCAAGACAGATGGATGGATGGACAGAGGGTTGCCAAAACCATAACATAATACGGCCACATTAAAATACTGGCATATAAAAAAGTTAGGAAAATGGTAAAAATTCTAAGTTCAAGGGCAGTAACTCCACTAATGAAAGTGTCAATGACACTGTAGCTCAACTTGTCAAGACATATATATGTATAGTATGTGACACATCAATGACAAACATCTAGGTAATGACCTGATAACAAAGGTACATATAAAGTATTGTAACGGCCTGTACATAAATACTGACCGTAGCCTGTAACAAATGTATAGGTAAAGTATTGTAAAGGTGAGTGACAGTCAGAATGCTAAACTAGAAAAGAAATCTTCGAGTCCCAGAGTGGGTCTGACTGAACCCCAAAATATTTGTTCTCATAGCACAGTGATAACAAAGGCACACCAAAACACACTCATTCCTGTCCCAAGGTGAAAACAAAGGTACCCAAGAAGTTTCGTGAAGATCAGTTCATAAATACTGCCTCTAACCTGAGCCATATAGAAGTTGTGTACAAAAAAATGATTAGACCTAATTTTGGTACAAAATGGCCACTGTCAGCCATCTTGAATTTTAGACCGCACCCAGAAACAGGGCTTGCCTTGAGTCGGGGCTGATCAGCCCAGGCCCAGAGATCAGCCCCGAGGAGCACTTGCTAGGGGCTTTTTTTCAAGCCCCGACATTTTCCACAAAAAAGCACTAACAATAATGGACAAAATGGAAAATCAGCCCCGAAAAGGCCCCGAACTCAATATGTGGGGCACTTTTTTTTAGGCCCCGACCATTTTACTCAAGGCGAGCCCTGCAGAAACACTCGTTCTCGTCCCAAGGTGATAACAAAGGTACCCAAGAAGTTTCGTGAAGATCGGTTGATAAATACAGCCTCAAGCCAGAGCCGTATTGAAATGTGCACTTACAGTGTATAAGTAGCACTAAATAAATCAAAATTCATCTAATTTGCATAATTTCTGCACGAGAAAAAAACTTGTACTGTATGTGATGTATTCCATTTTACTAAACATTCATACATAAATTTATTCAAATCAGAACTTTCATACAGAAGTTCTGTACAAAAGACTGATTGCACTAATTTTGGTACAAAATGGCTGCTGGTGGCCATCTTGAATTTCGGACCACACTCAAAAACACTCGCTCTCATCCCTCGGTGATAACAGAGGTAACCAAGAAGTTTCGTAAAGATTGGTTCATAAATATGGCCTCTAGTCTGAGCCGTATGGAAGTTGTGTACAAAAAATTGATAAGACCGAATTTCGATACAAAATGGCCACTGGCAGCCATCTTGAATTTTCGCCCGCACCCAGAAACACTCGTTCTCGTCCCAAGGTGATAACAAAGGTACCCAAGACATTTCGTGAAGATGAGTTCATAAATACAGATTCAAGCCCGAGCCGTATTGACATGTGTACTTACTGTGTGTAAGTCACACTGAAAAAATCAAAGTTCATCTAATTTGCATAATTTCTGCACGAGAAAAAAACCCATATTATATGTGATGTATCCCATGGTACTAAACATTCACACATAAAATTATTCAAATCAGCGCTTTCATATGGAAGTTCTGTGCAAAAATCTGATTGCACCTAATTTTGTACAAAATGGCTGCCATCGGCCATCTTGAATTTCGGACCGGATTCAAAAACACTCGTTCTCGTCCACGGTCATAACAAAGGTACCCAAGAAGTTTCGTAAAGATTGGTTCATAAATACGGCCTTTAGCCCAAGCCGTATTGGCATTTGCACTTACAGTGTTGAAAGTAACACCAAAAGACATCAAAATTAGTCTAATTTGCACAATTTACGCACGAGAAAAAAACCCGTATTATATGTGATGTATCCCATGGTACTAAACATTCATATAAAAAATTATTCAAATCAGAGCTTTCATATGGAAGTTCTGTACAAAAAAACAGATTTCTGCATTGTCGGTACAAAATGGCAGCTGGCAGCCATCTTGAATTTCGGACAGCACCCAAAAACACTTGTTCTCGTCCTACGGTCATAACAAAGGTACCCAAGAAGTTTCGTAAAGATCGGTTCATAAATACGGCCTCTAGCCCGAGCCGTATCCAATTGTTGACAGATGGACAGACGGACGACAGGCCATGACAAAAGCTCAAATTTAAAAAATAAAAACCACCCTCACTCAATCGATGAAAAAAAAAAAATGCCTGAGAATCAATTATTTAATTTTGTTTGGCCTAATATGTTTTGTCAAGTAAAACCTGAATGCCAAAATCTATTCTTTAACCCCTTATCTAACACAATTTGAAGGGGTGCGGTGGCTCAGTAGGTAGAGGTGCAGGCTGCAAGCCGAGAGGTCCTCGGTTCAAATCCCACCTGCGGCAACCGCATTGTCTCCTTGGGCAAGACACTTCATCTCCATTGCCCACGTGGGGGCACGATGACGCCGTGTACTACGGCATACTGCACGTCGATGGTATGCATGTCTTCAACGAATCTAACCCTGCCTGTGTTGCAGTGTGGAGTTACGATGTTGGGGAGCTGGCAGCTGCTCGTCATTGCTCGGTGGTTCTCTCTGGGTACTCCGGCTTCCTCCACCCGTAAAACTGTCACGGTCATGATTAGCCATTGTGCATAAATATGTGACCATAAACATCAATAAAATAAATAAATAACACAAACTGAAAATAATGATACTTACAAGGAGTTTTTCTAAATCACCACAAAATATTCATTTTTGATTACACAACAAAGCTCACAATTTGATGAGCTTGTTTAATGATAGATCATAAGCTAGTATGCTTTTAGATGAAAAAAAAAATCCCCCCCCAATAAAAGAAATGAAAGTGTCAATGACACTTAGCTCAACTTGTCCAAGAAGGGACAGAACTAAATAGAAAGATCTAGTAATGCCATGTCATTCTCAAGCCTCTACAGAAAAGACATCACACCAAAGCAACATCTGAAATCTGAAAAAAATTGTGTGAGGGATGGGGCCTGTTGGGTGTATTAATGGTATTGTGAATAATTTATATGTCAAATCCAAGATGACTGGTGGCGGCTATCTTTTTCAACGGAATGCAGAAAAATTTGATAGCTCCCATGTGGACATCACACCAAAACTATATATCAAAAAAAAAGATTGGGTGAGAGATGTGGCTGACAATTCATATGCCAATCCAAGATAGCTGCTGGCGGCCATATTTTTGAACGAAATACAGAAAATTTGATAGCTCCCATCTGGACATCACACCAAAGCTATGTTTGAAATTCTAAAAAGATCAGGTGAGAGATGCGTACATGTAGGGTGAATTGTTGATATAGAATTGTTGACAATTTATATCAGAATCCAAGATGGCTGCTGGCAGCCATATTTTTCAACAAAATTCAGAAATATTTGATAGCTCCCATCTAGACATCACACCAAAGCTACATGTGAAATTTGAAAAAGAGTGGGTGAGAGATGCGGCCTGGTGTGCTAATGGAATTGTTGACAATTTATATGCCAAATCTAAGATAGTCACTGGCAGCCATGCTTTTTAACGAAATTCAGAAAAATTTGATACCTTCCATCTAGACATTGCCTCAAAGCCACATATGAGATTTGGGACTGATCGTCGGGTGAGAGCTGCGACCTGTAAGGTAGTGCTAAAGGAATTGTTGGACAATTTATATCCAGATCCATGACGGCCACTGGCGGCCATGTTTTTAAACGAAAATAAAAAAAGTAGATAGCTCCTATCTAGACATTGCCCCGAAGCCACATATGAAATTTGGGACCGAACGCAGGGATTAATCCAAAGCCTCTCAGGGGCCAAAATTCGGCCCCATTCCCCTCGCGAAATAGGTACATAAATTCCCAATTTTAGCTCCTAAAATTCCCCCAAAATGTTCAAACAGAACATGACAACGAACCAACGATATGAGCTTTAAACAAGGGTAAGCGAATCGACAGAAGTGTGCGTAAATTACAAATAAAAAAAGAGTAATAAGGCTGTACACCTGTCAAGGAGTTTGCACTTTACTGGCACAGATCCGATAAAACATCAAAAGTTGTTCAGTGTTGACTCGCTTTTCTTCGGAATGAAACGAGTTACGTGCAGTCACTGTCAGTAATTTTGACTGGCTGAACGATGATTGGTTCCAGCGAATGACGTGTCGCGTATCTTGTTCAGTCATTTGTCAACACGTGTTTACCAAAACCAACAAGAGAAGCAGACGCTCTTCGCATAAATTAACGAAATCACCATGTCACACAATTCCAGATATTATCGAAAAAAAAAAAAAATTATCTGAAGAAAATAAAGATATTACTCTGTTCTTCAAACCCAAACTTTCAGAAACGTTAACTTCAGTAAATGAACATTCAGAGCAAGCAACGACGTCAGATAATAATAACACAGACGCACTGAAGCTAAATACAGTCCCAATCAAAATTAGTGAAACCAGCAATGACGAATTGGTACCGCCTTGTACAAAAAACACACCGGATTCCTTGCAGTTATCTCTGGTCGATAATACAAACGTACAATCTAAAACCACCCACAAAAGTCGGCACAATATCCCTTCTTTCGACCTTGATTCTTGTACCGAATCTGATGATTCTGAATCTGATAATGATAATGACGATCAACATTTATTATTTTTGCCAGTGGCAGGAAATTCCGATGAGCGCCGGTTTTCATCGGGAAGATATGAGAACAAATATAAATGGCTCTACTATAGTGTATCTAAGGAGGGATATATGTGCAAACATTGTGAACTGATAGGCGACAAATCATATTGCAAACAGGATGGGGGAGTGTTTTATCAGTTCGGGGTAAAACTTGGTACACACCCTACTAGAAAACTTAAAAAGCATGCACGAAGCAAGCGTCACACAAACGCAATAGACACTCTTGTTAAACAAAAATGTGAATCAGCGGAAACAATTTATCATAAGATTCAAGCGGCGCACACATTTAAAGAGACCGTAGATAAAAACAAAAATAGGTCAGCATTAAAAACTCTTATGCAAACTGTGTATTTCATGATTAAAAAGAAATGGGCACACACAACAAACTTCGAAGATTTGGTCGAGTTTGTGGCAAAAACTGGCAACACAGAGTTAAATGAATTCATTCAGAGAATTACGACAAAGATCTGCTCATATACATCTCCATTCTCAGTCAAACGATATATAGCATGCATCTCAAATTGCATTGAGGAAGAATTACTGTCGTCCATACGATTAAATAAATTTTTTACTATTCAGTGTGATGAAAGCACAGATGAAAGCAATGTAACTCAGCTTTGTATCATGGCACGTTTTCTTAAGGAAAATACAGTAAGGGACCACTTCATGGGCATGGTCCAAGTGGATCAGACTGATGCAGCATCACTGATGGACAAGCTTGGTAAATTTCTCATTCAAAAGGGCATTAACATAGAGGACACACGTTTCATTGCACTTGATGGAACAAATGCAATGTCTGGTGAGCGCTCTGGTCTACAGAGGAGGTACAGACACGTTTCTCCCTACAGCCTATACTTGAATTGTTGCAACCACCGACTAGCTCTAGCCTTTAAACATGTTTTGAACCTTCCAAAATTTAACAAACTCAAGGAAGCAGACAGTCTGCTAGTTTTGTTAGCAAAGCTCTTTAATTATGGCCCCCAGCGAACAGCTGTATTAAAGTCTGCACAGGAAATTCATGACCTCACTGCATTAAATATTGTCATGCCCTCTACCACACGCTGGCTCAGTCAAGGTAAAGCTTGTGAGAGAGTCATTACAAGATTCCAGTGCATTGTTGATGCACTTGATGGTATTTATGAGAAGAAAAGGGAGCCTGAAATACTAGGTGTTAGATGTCAGTTGATAGATCCTTGCAATATAACCACAATTTGCATATTAGCTGATATATTGGCAGAAACTAATAAACTTTCACTTATTCTGCAATCAGATTCCTTAAACTTCACACAGTTACCTTCTTACATCAATGCAACTAAGCTAGCGTTGACTGGGCTTGCAGGTGACCTAGCATCGGGGAAACATTATAAAAATATTAACAAACTATTATGTGAAGCCAACAGTTGTACCTCCATATTTGAAATAAGGAGTCGATCACATAAGCAGTTTGATTTAGCATCATTTGAGAATAATTTCATCAAACCAGTAATAAATGAACTTGTGACTGAGATTGACACCATGCTATCATCGTCGGGACTGTTGTCATCCTTTGGTGTTCTCGACCCAAGAAATTTGCCCAGGAAAAGGGAAAGTTTACCCTCCTATGGGGAAGATGAAATCAAACAAATTGCAGAGTTTTATGGGCGCCCAAATTCTCACACATTAAATGGCCACACCACTAATGTTGAACCTGAATTCCCATCTCTGCAGATAACAAGTGAATTTCAAATATTTAAAAAACGTATGTACTCACTAAGAGATTTACACGAATCCAAAACGGCAAATGAAATAGCAGCCGCGGAGAAACGTATCTCATTGGCAAACACGATCAGTCAAGTTGAAAAAAAGAAAGAGGAGAAAAAACTTGAGGAACTAAAAATTAAAATGCAGTTTACACTCGCAGATTTATTTGAAAACTTGTGCTGCGATAGTGCTCTCAAATATACATTTGAAGCCATGTATCACATAGTGTACATTGCTACCCTTATTCCTGCAGGAACTGTAGATGTTGAGAGGGCATTCAGCCTGATGAATTTAGTTAAAACGCCACTCAGAAATAGAATGGGGCAGTGTACTCTTGATAGTTTGATGCGGGTGTGCAGGGAATCCCCACCCGATATTGACGATATGGATTGGGAGAAAATAATTGAAAATTACAGGTTGATGGGACCAACAAGGAAGTTACTTCTGTAAATCATGGTGTTTTGCACGGAAATAACCACATGAACTTCACTTATTCAGTAAATACCAGACTCTGGGTCGCCCCGCTGTTAAAACTTAAATAAAACTGTTTCGATGTTACTTTGTATCTTTCAGCTGTCTCTTCCTTTATACCCATGTAGGGCTGGTCGCAGTGGGCATTTTAGGGGCACCATGCCCCCGCTGGCTATTCCATTGGCGTAGGCAGGGGGGGGGGGGGGGGGGGGGGGGGGGGAGGTAGCGCTACCCCCCCCCCCCCAAAGAAAACACACATTGGCCCAATGCAGGTTTCACATAAGATAGAACCCCAAAATGGTATCAAAAAACGCTACAATTACTTTGGATTCGATCTTAAGAGCACTGAATTTTGAAAAATTCTGAAGGCCTAGTCCTGCAGTGTAGGTTGGACCCTCCAGTCGTTGCCCCATCCTTTCACTTCCCGGGGGGGGGGGGGGGAGGGGGGGACACCCAAAGCCCCATAACAACCTTCCAAATATCATGGCAGCCCCCCCCCCCCCCCCCCCCCCCCAACACACACACAATTACAGAAGCCTGGCCGGGGAAAAATAAATCATTTGTTCCGACAACTTACCAACCAACAAAAATCAAGACTGAGAGGTCGGGATTTTTTTTTCAATTGGTATAGGCCTATAGATGAACAGGAATCAACGAAATCCTTAAGCTAAAACAAAATCAAAATCCAACAAGTTTAGTAGGCCTAAAAGTTTAGTGAAGTTGAACTAAAAAGTTTATAAAAATGAAATAAAACTTAACATCCCGAATGGGGCATGCTGAATTGAAAGAAAGCACCCCCCCCCCCCCCCCCCCCCCCCCCCCCCCCCCCCCCCGTACTATTTTGCATTCCACTTTGATTTGTTGGATTCCAGATACTGCAAATGGCCGACATTAGCTGTCAATCTCATGTATGTCTCTGCCCCATGCCAGATGCAAATGATGTGAAAGTCGGGTGTGCTTCTGGGAATCCTCGGACGTTTTAATTTCCAGTGAAATACTGATGATCTCGCGCATTCTGAACAATACTGAATGAGAATTACAGCCTGCTCGGATTTACAGACAAATTTCGTCCATTCGTTGATATTTGATGAGTTCAGTTGAGAGAGCAAAGTCATGCGCAATGTAATATAATATTGGGCAGTTTGGATTTTGGAACACATGCTTCCAGAATGGAGAAGCTATGACGGTCAGTATGGGATTCCATAAGATGCCACCTGCGGGAGATGACATCTAATGAAATATCATACTCACCTTCAAGGAACATTTGTCGTCGTTTCTGAAACTTGTACGGTGTGCTTTTATTTTTTTTACAACAGCTCTGCACTGCACGAAGACCACAACCCTGACGACATTGTTGCCATTTTGATAAAAGTGTGTTGGAAATTTTTCTGAATTCAGTGCCATTGATCATTATTCGTGGGAATGGAGCCAATAAAAAATTTGGGTCACAGCCAAAAATAGGATCGGTCGATTTCCCGGAGCAGATTAATTATTTTTCCTTGGTGTACACAAGGCTACATGCCCCAAATAATTCAACATATTTTCTATCGTCCAACAATACATTGGCCCTGAGGCCTGCCAACATAGACAATCTGACTAAATAGCTATAGATTCATAAGTCTATAAATTTATAACAGGTGGCTGGTCAATAAAAACCCAAATGTTGCTTGAAAATTGTTCACTTTTCTCAGGTAAGAATTTCATTAGAATATAATGCTAGAACTCAGGAAATGGCGTTTTAGTGAGCAGGGCTTGATTTGTTCGGTGTCGCATCGCAATTTGCAAATTGCGATGCGAAACCGAACAAATCGCGTCCTGCTTGGCCAAAGCACAAATCCCGTGCCGCATCGAATAGACATAATTATAGATCTAGATACTGATTAGCAATAATATTTTTTTGAAAAGTACTACAAATGACGAAAATGTGCCCTAATTAGTGCATGTTAATCAAGATTTCATTGAATGAGAGTCAGACGTAGCCTAAAACGTCCCAGAGGAAAAATCAAAACCACACCTCAACAAACACACACACCCTTTTCATTCAATAAATCTTTTGATCTCAAGCGCAATTGGCGGCTGGGATTGATCATTCCGTGTTTCATTAATTTATGAAGAATAGTATTATACAACGTCACACTTAAAATGGGGGTTGGGTGGCACAAAGTCACCGTGACAGGAATTATTAATTAACAAATCAATTCTCAGAAAACTGAAATATTACTGTTGTTTCGGTTTATTATGCATGACACAAGAGGTTCAATGCAGTTGGAAAAAATGGTGTCATTGAAATCTGTAATCTATTTTCATTGAAGACTTTTCTGTGAAAGTGGCGGTTCGTCGTCTCACCCAATTACACCCAGTTAACGCCAAAAATTACACCCACTTAACAGCCAAATTTAAACCCAATTAATATATACCCCCACCCGAATTGCACAATTTTTGTCTCTTGGGAGAAATGTTAGGAACCAGGGACGGCGGAGCCGAGGGGGGTGGGGGAGCACCATGGGCACGTGCCCCCCCCCCTTCCTTTTCAACATTTATGGGTACCCTAATTCTGACATACGTACACAACCCCTATACCAAATTGACTGTGGGAGATAGTAATAGTTCTAACAAAACTAGAACTATCACTGAAGGTGATTAATACCCCCGCTTTCGGTTTTTAGAGGAATGCACTTCTGATCATGTAGGCGAAGGCCATAAGGAAATGTATACATAAATATCATTTTTTGTTGTTGAAATTTGTATTTGCATGTGGCCTTCCACAGAACAGCACTGAATACTTAGAGCCCACACATATATGGTTTACATTTGGAAAAACACATTTACAATGTGCAACATGTATTCAAAATCGGTTCATTAATGTAGGAGGAGTTGCACACACAAGAATCCCATTTGAAAACCCATAATAAATCCAAGTTAAAGGGAGATAACCTGGTTAAAATTGTCGCTGATCAAAAATTTGGGAATATGCGTATGTTCACTTAGTTGTGATAATGTTTGAAAGGTTTCGTCAAAATTGATTGATAAATGTAGGAGGAGTTGCACGCACAAGAATTTCATGTAGAAACCCATAATAAATCTAAGTTAAAGGGAGATAACCTAGTTAAAATTGCCACAGCTCAAAAATTTTGGAATATGCGCATGTTCACTTAGTAGTGATGATGTCTGTAAACTTTCGTCCAAATTGATTGATAAATGTAGGATAAGTTGCGCACACAAGAATTTCATGCAGAAACCCATATTAAATCAAAGTTCAAGAGAGATAACCTGGTTAAAATTGTCGCAGATCAAAAAGTTTAGAATATGCACATGTTCACTTAGTAGAGATGATGTTCGAAAGGTTTCATCAAAATCGGTTCATTAATGTAGGAGGAGTTGCGCACACAAGAATTTGTTCGAACGGAAAGACATAATAAATCTAAGTCAAAGGGAGATAACCTGGTTAAAATTGTCGCAGATCAAAAATCTTGGAATATGTGCATGTTCACTTAGTAGTGATGATGTCTGAAAAGTTTTGTCCAAATTGATTGATAAATGTAGGAGGAGTTGCATGCACAAGAATTTCATGTAGAAACCCATAATAAATCTAAGTTAAACGGAGATAACCTAGTTAAAATTGCCACAGCTCAAAAATTTTGGAATATGCACATGTTCACTTAGTAGTGATGATGTCTGTAAACTTTCGTCCAAATTGATTGATAAATGTAGGAGGAGTTGCGCACACAAGAATTTCATGCAGAAACCCATATTAAATCAAAGTTCAAGAGAGATAACCTGGTTAAAATTGTCGCAGATCAAAAAGTTTGGAATATGCACATGTTCACTTAGTAGAGATGATGTTTGGAAGGTTTCATCAAAATCAGTTCATTAATGTAGGAGGAGTTGCGCACACTAGAATTTGTTCGAACGGAAAGACATAATAAATCTAAGTCAAAGGGATATAACCTGGTTAAAATTGTTGCAGATCAAAAATCTTGGAATATGCTCATGTTCACTTAGTAGTGATGATGTCTGAAAAGTTTTGTCCAAATTGATTGATAAATGTAGGAGGAGTTGAGCACACAATAATTTCATGTAGAAACCCATATTAAATCAAAGTTCAAGAGAGATAACCGGGTTAAAATTGTCGCAGATTAAAAAGTTTGGAATATGCACATGTTCACTTAGTAGAGATGATGTTTGAAAGGTTTCATCAAAATCGGTTCATTAATGTAGGAGGAGTTGCGCACACAAGAATTTGTTCGCATGGAAAGACACAATAAATCTAAGTCAAAGGGAGATAACCTGGTTAAAATTGTCGCAGATCAAAAATCTTGGAATATGCACATGTTCACTTAGTAGTGATGATGTCTGAAAAGTTTTGTCCAAATTGATTGATAAATGTAGGAGGAGTTGCGCACACAAGAATTTCATATAGAAACCCATATTAAATCAAAGTTCAAGAGAGATAACCTGGTTAAAATTGTCGCAGATCAAAAAGTTTGGAATATGCACATGTTCACTTAGTAGAGATGAAGGTTTCATCAAAATCGGTTTATTAATGTAGGAGGAGTTGCGCACACAAGTATTTGTCCGGACGGAAAGACGTACGGACGGACGCACGGACGTACAGACGGACGGACGTACAGGGCGATTCCTATATAGCCCCCACTTCTTCGAAGCGGGGGTATAATTAGCAACATAATACTGTCGGCATTGTTATATAGTGAGATATTTGCACGTCGCAAGTATTCATAATAAGTACAGACTATAGTAATAATAAAACTAGTCCAAACTTGGACCCAAATTCCATAATATAATTTTTGGGTTTGGTATGTCCAAAGGACGTACCAAACCCCAAAATTATATTACGGAATTTGGGTCCAAGCTTGGACTATGGTAAAACGTGCCGTGCACATGTGTTCTCTTTCTGGAGCCGCATTTAATTTTGTTCTGTAAGCATGACATACGCAATGACAAAGTACCACTCCACCCCACCCCACTCCCCATTCCATTGAGCCCCTATAAAAACTTATTTTCCGTCCTACAAACCCATCGGTTATCCAGAAGAAAACAAATTGTGCCCCCCCCCCCTTTTTGGAGCTTCCGCCGCCCCTGTTAGGAACAAGACCATTGTCACCTATATCGTTCAAATTTGACCCATTACAAAGTCTGGACTATGCAATTTCCCCTAATTAAAATATCCCGTTATACACCATGGGATTTTCCCTCCGAACACCATTGTATTCTGGGATATTACCCCTGTATACACTGGTGTTTTGGGACAATTTAGATGGTAAGGCTTGGGGGGGGGGGGGGGGGGTCACCCCCCCCCCCCTCACCAACAATTTTGTCGGAAAATTTGTCATCTCATCGGAAACTTCATGGGACCTTTCTTAGGCGTATTTATGCCCAATAGCATTAAAATATGGGGTTGGGGGGGGGGGGTGGGGGCAGGGGTAAAAACAGCTTTTTCAGTAAATTTTCCGACCAAAGACCAATTTTCATTTCAAGTACATGTGTTTGAAAAGGTTTTTTTTTTTAAAGTTGTGGGGGGGGGGGGGGGGGGGTGGGGGGGTGGGGGGGGGGATGGGGGATCGTCTTCTTTTTTTGCTTGTTAAACTGTCAGGAAATTTTCGGTCCCGTCGAAAAATTATTACCCCCCCCCCCCCCCCCACCCTACATTAGCTCGTGCCTTCGGCACTCGCTGAAGATGCCTTCGGCATCTGCAGACTAGGCAAAATAAAAAAAGGCCCCCTACCCAACTTCTGTGGATTAAAGCCTGGAGCGGGAGTGAGAGCTGTGGACTGCAGAGTGTACTAAAGGAATTGTTGGACAATTTATATCTGAATCCAAGATGGCTGCTGGCAGTAATGTTTTTTCAACAAAATTCAGAATAATTCAATAGCTCCCATTTAGACATGACAACCAAAGCTACATATGAAATTTGAAAAAGATTGGGTTAGAGATGCCGGCCTGTAGAGTGTGCTAATGGAATTGTTGACAATTTATATGTCAAATTTAAGATGGCCAATGGCGGCCATGTTTTTTCAATGAAAATCAGAAAAATTTGATAGCTCCCCATCTAGACATTGCCCCCAATGCTACATATGAAATTTGGGACTGATCGAGTAAGAGTTGCAAACTGAAGGGTGTGCTAAAGGAATTGTTTGACATTTTATATCCAAATCAAAGATGGTCACTGGCAGCCATGTTTTTTCATATGACATTTAAAAAAAATCGATAACTCCCATCTAGACATTGCTCCAATTTGGAACTGATTCGGGTGAGAGTTGCAGCCTATAGGGGTGAGCTAAAGGAAATGTGGATGGACAGATGTACAGATGTATGGATGGATGATGGA